>CM060331.1:12747464-12749964 GCA_030674155.1 Stramonita haemastoma | reverse complement strand
CTTCCCTTCCCATCGTCTAAAATCGCTTTGAGTGAACAGACGTAAAATCGAAGAAACAAACAAACAAACACACACACACACACACACACACACACACACACACACACACACACACACACACACACACACACACACACACACACACACACACACACACACACACACAAACAAAATACACACATACACAAACAAAACACACATACACACACACACACTTACACACACACACACTTACACACACACACACACACACACACACACAAACACACACACACACACACACACACACACACACACACACACACCACGCACGCAACACACACACACACACACACACACACACACACACACACACACACACACACACACACACACACACACACACACACACACACACAAAAAACATACACACAACACAACACAACTTTCAAGACCATCGACTTTCAAAAACCTGTCGCTCTACAATCCAAGCAAATCGCTATTGTTCCCCCTTTTTTGAACACTGACAATTTTGAGCAAATAGAGTAGAAAGTTCAATTCTACTTGGTTGGCGTTGTCACATCGATTCCTTTCTTGTCGTGTCAATGGCTACACGTAAAATCATTTAAGGTCGTCGTTGAGATTGCCGTGAAATGTGCCTGCTGTGATGACATTCAATCTATTTTAACCAGCCATGCAGATTTGGGGAGTATTCGCTTGGTCGTTAGTTTGATTTTTGTTAGATTTAATGTTCATTTTATCGTCCATTTTTTGTTTGTTTGTTGTTGTTGCTTTTTTTTGCAAGCAGCAGACATGCACGCCCGCATCCATGCATGCGCTTGCACGACGCGAGCAAAACCAGACATGCACGCATGCATAGATACACGAATGCAAATGTGAGAACACACATACGCTTGCACACACACACACACACACACACACACACACACACACACACACACACACACACACACACACACACACACACACACACCACACACACACACACACACACACACACACACACACACACACACACACACACACACACACACACACACACACATACACCAACGCAAGAATGCTGATTATCAATATCGCCAAATTTGCAATAAAATCCAGAATTTTGGAACAAATTATAAAAACGTTTTAAAACAAATAAAAATAAAGTCTCCTTTATGACACATTTCAAATA
The DNA here is from genome assembly GCA_030674155.1 of Stramonita haemastoma. Taxonomy (NCBI): domain Eukaryota; kingdom Metazoa; phylum Mollusca; class Gastropoda; order Neogastropoda; family Muricidae; genus Stramonita; species Stramonita haemastoma. The sequence continues at coordinate 12,748,790 of CM060331.1, read as the reverse complement.
AAATATTATACATAAAATAGGTTAAAATTCTTGAAAAAGTATTCTCAAAATGGGGTATGGGCTTGTTGTAGCTCAGTTTCTGATAAACATATTCTTTTTATGACCCTGTTTTCTCGTTGCACAGACAATCTGATATCTAAGACTGGAAAAGGAAATCAGTCGGTATATTTACTTGTAGACCTATAAGCCAATGATGTTGACAAGATTATTCCGAGATCTTCCATTAATGTTCTACCGTTGGTTTATTTGGCATTCACTTTGTTTTTTGATTACTTGTTTCTTTGCTCTTGCTGTGATTTTACTTTTAAAATCTAATTTCAGGTCTTGTTCAAGACAAATGCCATTAAGAGTAGGCCATAAGCAGACTTTAAATAACAACAACAACAACAACATTACCAAAAGTGATATGAAAGTAACAAACACAAACAGCTTACTATCTTTTTATGGTTATTTAATTTGTATTTATCTATTCTAAATACACCCTATTACAAGCTAAAAATCTATCGTGTACAAAGCAGTCACTTTTGCAGTCATTTTGCAAAACGTTTGCATGGCAAGTTACAGTCAGTCCTTTGCTCGCTGTAAATTTTCTAAATTTGTCCGAGGAGCTTTTTATAGCAATTTATTTCGTTCCTTGGCAATAACCCCGAGGTTTACCAAAGGAGAACATTTTGCGTAGTGCCCACCATGAAGATAGCAGCATTCCGACTTTGGAGAGGTATGCTGGGTATATTCGTTTCTCAGTAACCCACTGAACGCCAACGTGAATTGCGGGATCTTAAACGTGCATTTGTATCATATCTTCTGCGTGCGCATATACACGCAGGAAAGTATGGCACTAGCAGGTCTGTGCTTGAAGTTAACCTGGAAAATCATTTTTTTAAAATCCTTATCTCTTTATTCACCAGACACCGTCGAGATTCGAACCCACGACTTTATGGACATATGGGATTGAAATCAGATAGTTTTAACCACTCGGCTATAGTGTCTATCATGTAGCAAACTACAGTCATTTGCTTGCAGTCAATTTTCTAGAACTGTCTAATGTGTTTGCGTCGTCAATTAGCGTCAGTCATTTGCTCACATTCTGCCCATTAGCAAAACACCCGTTTTTACACACGAACACACACACACACACATGCACATGCACACACGCACGTACGCACGCACACCTACATACACACACACACACACACACACACACACACACACACACGCACACACACACACACACACACACAACACACACACACACACACACACATGCACATACAGAGAACATCTTGCGCACACGTTAAATCCTGTTCCGCTTTCGTGAAAGTAGCC
>CM060331.1:12719964-12739964 GCA_030674155.1 Stramonita haemastoma | reverse complement strand
AAATAAAAAATAAAAAATCCATCCATCCATCCATCCATCCATCCATCCATCCATCCATCCATCCATCCATCCATCCACCCATACACACATACATACATACATACATACATACATACATACATACATACATACATACATACATACATACATACATACATACATACATACATACATGCGTATGTCTGTATGTATGTCTGTATGTATACCGGTACAGATAGGGAAGGTGGTGAACACGCCCCTGATGAAGTTCCTGAGCTACACCTGTTCCTACCTGACCTTCCTGGTGGTCATCATCGTCTCCAAGCTCTACCTGCGCTTCGCCTTCAACAGCTTCGTCTGTGAGGAGCCGCCCAGATATGCTTATGTCCTCATCACCATCATCCTCATGTGGATTCTCGGTCAGTAGCGTGTGGTGGTGTGGGTAGTGGTTTTGTGGGTGGTGGTTTTGTGGGTGTGGGTGGTGTGGGTGGTGGTTTTGTGGGTGGTGGTGTGGGTGGTGGTGTGGGTGGCGGTGTGGGTGGTGGTTTTGTGGGTGTTTTGCTTCTGCCTCTACGTCGGTGTCATTATCACCATCATCCTCATGTGAATTGTCGGTCAGTAGCGCTGGGGTATGTGTGGGGTGGTGGTGGTGTGGGTGGTGGTGGTGGTGTGGGTGGTGGTTTTGTGGGTGGTGGTGTGAGTGGTGTGGGTGGTGGTGTGGGGGTGGTGGTGTGGGTGGTGGTGGTGTGGGTGGTGGCGTGGTGGTTTTGTGGTGGTTTTGTGGGTGGTGGTTTTGTGAGTGGTGGTGTGGGTGGTGGTTTTGTAGGTTTTTTGCTTCTGTCTCTATGTCTGCCTCTGGGTGACCGTTTGCGCGCCTTGGCCTAGTTCAACCAACTGTAAATGGGTGCCTGCCCTCTTTAGGGTCAGGGAAGGTAAAGCAGTGAGAAAGAGGAGATGGGCACCGCCCTCAATACGCTGGCCCCTAGAGAAGCCAAAGTCACTGACGCCTCGCTCCCCTACAACCACACAGGTTATGGGACACCTTTACCTATTGGTATTACCCACCCTTGAGGTAGTTGTATTCCGATTTGGGGGATTTTTGTTTCTGCTAGCAGAACCGTGATTATGTTTGAGGAACAATGCGATATGTGTGGTCTCAGTTGCTGAAGTGCGGATGGTGTTCTTGTTACTTTTATTGGGTTTGTTTGTTGTGTTTTGCTGTTGGTTTATTTTTCTTGGGAGGGGTGGTGGGAATGTTGATCTTTTGGAGTTCGTTTTTTTGCTATGTCTCACTTCAGCGTTCTAACTAATCTCAACGTGTCATTTGTGTAGGGTCTTTTACAATGCTGCCATTTACCTTGTAGTTCCTTGACTTGTCAGGGGCTCAACAACAGCACAACGCATTTTCGCTCATTATGGCAAACAAGCAATAGTTGGGGATTCGACAACGAAAGAAGAAGCGTGGTTTAATCTTTGCTTTTAATCTGCATAGAGCTCCATAGTTTCAATCTGAGCATGGACCTTGTCATGCCATGATAGCCCCGATATGGCCTCCCTGGGCAGATGGTAGGGCTATAAATACCCTGATTGGATTGAACCGGGTAAGGGATTTTTTCCCCTTTTTTTGAGGGCGTGGGGGCAGGGGAGAAAAGGGGATAGTGATTGAAGTGGAGGTGGGTGAAGGTTGTGGCAGTGGTAAATGGTGATGATGATGATGGTGGTAGTGGTGGTGAGTGTGGTGGGAATGATGGTGGACGGGGAGGGGGGGTGGAGGGGGGGGGGGGGGGGGTAATGGCTGATGTATGTCAGATGGGTGATGTCATATCTCATTAGTGTCAGTGGTATGTGAACGATGCAGGAGTCAAGTGGGTGCACAGAGTGGCATGCCAGGAGTGAAAATGACACTGCGAAGAAAATCTGGACACGAAGCAGCATATATATATATATATATATATATATATATATATATATATATATATATATATATCTATATCTATATCTATATCTATATCTATATATGTGTGTGTATATATATATATATATATATATATATATATATATATATATATATATACATGTGTGTATATATATATGTATATATATATATATATATATATATATATATATATATATATATATATATGTATATGTATATGTATGTATATATATATATAATATTTATATATAATTATATATACAAACATACAAACAGACAGACAGACAGACAGATAGATAGATAGACAGACAGACAGACAGACAGACAGACAGACAGACAGACAGACAGCCAGTCTAGTGAAAGAGATATACACAGTCTGAGTTACCGTACAAGCATGTCCCTTCGCTAGGTTAAACAACGACACGTGCAGACGGCAGGGAAGGTAGGGGGTGGGTGGGGTGAAACTGCCCCTTTGTTCTAGTGGTGATGTGGTCTCCTCGGGGAGAGCCAACTAAAACAAACAAACAAAAAAACCCAACACTTTATGTAACAGAAATCTTGTTCCTAGTTAGGTTCCATGGAACTGGGGGGGAAAAACGCTGTTTGCAACAGAAAAGTTATGACTGTTTGTGACAGAAAACATATTGTATGTTGTTGTTGTTGTTATGCGTTCCCCAGCTGAACACCCTGGGTGTTACCCCTGCAATACCTTCTGTCTCACTCATCCCAGGGCGGGGGGAGTGACTGTTAGACTGTAAGCACAGACTGTTTGATAAGTGGGACTGATGCCGAGCATAAAATCAATGCCCCGTATGGAGCAGGGCTAGAATACTACAGTGGATCAGTGGCCTAGAGGTAACACGCCTGTCTAGAAAACGAAAAGCCGGAGTCGAGTGCGGTGGTTTGAATCCCGGACTTTCCGCTTTCTAGGCAAGGCGCGTTACCTCCTAAACCACCGATTGACGAGTTTTTAGGAAAGGCTGCTCTAGGTAACAGGATACTTTTCTCTGGCTAAAAAAGACATGATAAATATCACTGTATGTAAACAGAGAAACTAGCTATGGTAAAATGCTTTTTTTTCTATTTCACAGAAGCTTTAGCTTAGGCAAAACAACGGGAAAGGGTAGGTAAAAGAAGAGTTATCTTTAGCAAAATTCTATAAGGAAAATAATCTGTTTGTTAAAAGAAGATTTATCTTGATAAAAAAAATTTTTGGGGGAAAATATGTTTCTAAAAAAATTGTCTTTAGCAAATTCTACAGGGAAAAATATTTCTAAAAGAAGAGGTATCCTTTCTACAGGTACAAATATCTGTTTGTAAAAGAAGAATAAGGGAAAGGATAGATCAGTGGTCAGAGCACTCGATTTTCCCAAGCTGTAGTTAAGCAGCATCGAGCGTGGTTACCAACTGGATATGTGACCGTTTGCGCGCTTTCGCTTTAGTACAGACGCCCAGTTCACCCAGCTGTCAATGAGCACCTTCCCTCTTTAGGGTCAGGGAAAGTAAAGCAGCGAGGGAGAGGAGATGGGCGTCACCCTCAATATGCTGGCCCCTAGAGAAGCTGAAATCTCTGATGCCTCGCTACCCTACGACGACATAGGTTATGGAACACCTTTACCCTTTTTCTAACCAACCCCCCCCCCCCCCCCTATCTTTGGCATAATTCTACAAGGAAAAGTGTTTGTAACAGAAGATTTATCTTTGACAAAATTCTACAGGAAAAAAATATCTGTTTGTAAAAATCAAATTATCTTTAGCAATATTATACAGTGGGGAGGGGGGGGGGATCATTGTTTGCGACAGACGAATCACGTTTGGCAAAACACTACAAAGAAAGCTACTTCAGACAAATGAATAAATTTGCTCAAAGTCAGAAAATGTAAGCAGAAGAAATAAATAGGTGGATATTCACGTTGACGAAATCATATCTGTCTGCTATCAATGATCTGATGTAGGTTTTTTATGCACTTAGTTACCTCGATTATTTATTTACATTCATTGGATTTCAGCTCTTGCTTAAATCTGATATCACCTACAGTCAACAGACTCTAAAAGAAACACAGGCAAAAACAAAACAACAACATAAAAAATGACACCTGTGTGTGTGTGTGTGTGTGTGTGTGTGTGTGTGTGTGTGTGTGAGTGAGTGTATCACTGGAGTAGATCTAACAGAACTGGAAGCTAGCCTCGCCAACAACAAAACCAAAACCCAAACAAAGGTTGCATAATTGATGTAATAAACTAACAGACTACATTCACGACAGTGTGTGATCAGCGGACAATGTGTCTAATGTGCGATGGGCTTTGTTTGGGGCTTCACTAGAAGTACAAAGAACTTCAAACGAGACAGGGACAGCAAAAGGGGAAATAATTAAAATTGCAGCAATCTGTTCATTTATGGGCTAGTGGGTTATGATTTTTCCTTGTCTGTCTGTCTGTCTGTGTTGATGTTTGAGTGTTATCGTTTTTCCTTGTCGTTCAGTTTCTCTGGGTTTTTTTTTTTGTCTGATCGCTGTCTTTTTTCCTTGTCCTTCTGTCCTCTCTGTTCTTGTTTTATTGTTCTCTGTTGTCTATCTCGTTCCCTGTATGAGTTTCTCTTTGTCTCTGTCTCTGACTGTGTGTATGTCTTTGTTTCTGTCTGTCTTTGTTTCTGTCTGTCTCTGTGTGTCTGCCTCTGTCTCTGTGTGTCTGTCTTTGTTTCTGTTTCTGTCTGTCTTTGTCTTTGTCTGTCTATGTCTATCTGTCTGTCTGTCTGTCAGACTCTCTGTCTCTCTGTCTCTGTCTCTGTCTCTGTCTCTGTCTCTGTATGTATCTGTCTGTCTGTCTGTCTGTCTGTCTGTCTGTCTGTCTGTCTGTCTGTCTCTCTCTCTCTCTCTCTCTCTCTCTCTCTCTCTCTCTCTCTCTCTCTCTCTCTCTCTCTCCCTCTCTCTCTTTACTCATTCTCCTCCTCCTCCTCCTTCTCCTTCTCCTTCTCCACCTCCTCCACCTCCTCCTCCTCCTTCTCTTCCTTCTCTTCCTCCCCCTCCTCCTTCTCCTCCTCCTGCTCCTCCTCCTCCTCCCTCGTACACATTCTACCTCAAACCCCATGACTAACCCTCACAGTGACCGGGGTGAAATACGCCCCCGTTACCATCCCCAGAGAACGGATGATGACCGTTAATTAATGGAAGGGATGGACGAGAGACTGACTTCTGCAAATCCTTTAAAGACTACCTACAGGATTTATACAGCGTCTGCGCAGAAGACGCAATAGGTTTTGTCACGGTAGGGGTGCTGTGGACTTGTCAGACTCGATGGGTTTTCTGTGTTCGTCTGGCGTGAATTTTGTTTATGTTTGTTAGTGTGTTTTTGGTGGAGTTTTTGTTGATTGGTTTGTTTTTGTTTGTTTTAAAGAAGCATTGGCGTCGTGCCAGATATTTCACATAGGCTTTATTACTGTAAGGTACCACAGGGGGTGAAGCTTCAATCACTGCCAGGACCTTGTGGCCCGGCCGATTCCCTATTTTTAACGCCTGCGGCACGTGCATTTGTCCCCGTAGTTTTTGTCTTAAACCCAGGATCCAGACCTTTATCCATGGCTCCTTTGTCAGTGTCTACCTTCTTGAAGGAATCTGTGATGCTGCTTTGGCTACAGGACCGAGCTGAGGCATTGTGCCTGGTTTGCCTGGACTGCCTGAACCTAGCACTGCCCGTCCGAGAGGCAGCACGTCTGGGTCTTGCAGTTTGCGTTGCGGACAAAGACTGAGCACTAGGATTAACTACATGCTTATATTGTGCATTTGTAGTCTGTACATCCAGCTGTTTGTCAGTGTTTGTGACATCTGCTGTCTGAAATTGGTCAGCGTCAGGAACCCTTTCTTTATTTATAGTTGTACCTTTATTGTCTATGTTGTCGTCCGTGTCATCGTCTGTTGCCTTGTCACTGACAGTACCTTCTGTTGTCACTGTAATGCCTACATCTGGATTATTTTCTTGAATGTCATTGCCCACCCCATCCTGTATGTCATTGGGACCCATGTTCACGTCATCCCCATACGATTTATCAAACCTACAAGGATTGTTTTGTGTATCTGCATCACTCATACACTCTTCACTGTCTCTTGTCCTGTTAATTGTGGTCTTCTGTTTTGTCTCTACTGCATGTCCAATGTCTGCCCCACCCACCATGAACGAGAGAGACACAGAGAGAGACACACAGAGAGACACAGAGAGACACAGAGAGAGCTGGGAAAGAGGAGGTTCTCTCCCTTAACGCAAGGAAAGTGTTAAACACTTCCTTTAATTTGCTTTTTTGTTTGTCTTTTCAAATACCTTCTTTTTTCTCTTTCCGTTTTTCAAAACTTCTGCTTTACGTTCAAAATAGTTTTTCTTCTTCATCATCATTATATATATATATATATATATATATATATATATATATATATATATATATATATATATATATTTGTTCTTGTGTCACCAGGTCTGATCTGGGAAGAGGTGAAACAGATCTGGCAGGCAGGGGCTAAGGACTACTTCAACTCTCTGTGGAACGTCATCGACTCCGTCATGCTCAGTCTCCTGCTCGCAGCCTTCGTGCTGGAACTCGTGACCCCCATACGGATCAACCGCGTCATCCGGGTCCCCGTCGCAGCCTACAACGTCACTTCCGGACACTACCCATCTCACGTGGACCCTGTGGGGTACATGTGCCGTGTGCTGGCTTACAAGATCACCTCTCACGCGGGCTACTGTGAGAAGGAGAACATACGGAAATCTCATGGTGAGGAAACCGGGGAGAGAGAGAGAGAAGGAGGGTGGGTGGGAGGGAGAGGGAAGGGAGAGAGAGAAAGGGAAAGAGTGAGGGAGGGGGTGGGAGAGCAAGAGAGAGAGAGAGAGGGGAGGGAGTGATGAGGGAGGGGAAGGGAGAGCAAGAGAGAGAGGGGGAGTGGGAGAGAGGGAGGGGGAGGAGAGAGAGAGAGAGAGAGAGAGAGAGAGAGAGAGAGAGAGGAGAGAGAGAGAGAGAGAGAGAGAGAGAACAGACAGACAGACAGACAGACAGACAGACAGACAGACAGACAGAAGAGGACATAGAGACAGAGAGACAGAGAGACAGAGAGACAAGAGACAGACAGACAGACAGACAGACAGACAGACAGACAGAGACAAAGAGAGAGAGAGACACAGAGAGAGACAGAGAGAGAGACACAGAGAGAGAGAGTTATTCAATTTCATAGACATACAAACAGTAGACAGACAGACATACAGGCAGAGACAGAGATAGATAGAGATAGAGGAACAAGAGAGAAACACATACACACACATACACACACACACACACACACACACACACACACACACGCATACACACACTACACACACACACACACACACACACACACACACACACACACACACACACACACAAACACACATTACATACACACTACACATAAACACACCCTGCACGCGACCACACACCACACACAAACACACACTACACACAAGTACACACTACACACACATCCTCACCTATCCACCCACCCACCTGCGTCCCCCCCAACAAACACACACACACACACACACATACACATACCTTCACCCCCACTCACACACAAACAAACACACACACACACTCCCGGACATGCACACACACACACCTTCAACTCCCCACTCCCCCAAACCCACAAACACCCCCCACCCCCACCCCTCTCCCCACACACACAACTTCACACCCTGCCTCCCACCCCCGCCCACTCAGCCACCCACCCACCCCTAACCACCCCCACTCCCCCACCCACCCCTACCAACACACCCACCACACATCCACCCACCCACCCAACCCCCCCACCTCCACCCCACACACACCTTCACCCCCTACACTACCCACCCACACACCCCACGCCCACACACCCCAACCCCCCCATACACCCCAACACCACCCCCACTCCCACACCTACTCACCACAAACCACCCTCACCCCCTACCCCACCACCCCCATCCCCACCCCCATACCCACCCACTAACACACACACGCATCATATTACTAATAAACCCCCATCCATCCACGACAAACACAACAGTGACCTGGAGCCCGGACTGGGTGCCGGACCCGGAGCTGCTCTCGGACGTGCTGTTCACCCTGGGCACCATCCTGAGCATCAGCCGCTTCTCCTTCATCATGCCTGCCAACGAGGCCCTGGGCACCATGCTCGTGTCCTTCAGGAGAACCATCGCCGACCTCTTCAAGATCACCGGCATGTTCCTCCTGGTTCTCATGTGCTTCGCTTGCGGCATCGCTACTCTCTACGCTCCTAACAAGTGTGACACGAACCGGTTTGATAGGTGAGAGTTGTATGTTTTTGTTGGGGGATGGGGGGAGGGGGGTTGGGAGTTTGTGTTGGGGGTTTGGTTGGGGTGGGTGGGGGTGGTGGGGTGGGTGGTATGTACGGGCATGTTCCTTCTCGTCTTCATGTGCTTCGCTTGCGGAATCGCTACTTTGTACGCTCCTAACAAGTGTGATACGAACCGGTTTGATAGGTGAGGGTGTGGTTGGGGGTTGGGGGGTGGGAAGGGGGGCTTGTGGGGGGGAGTAGGGTTGGTGGTGGGTTTGTGGGTGGGTAGGGCGGGGTGTGTAGTGTGGTGTATAGTGTGTAGTGTGTGTGTGTGTGTAGTGTGTGTGTGTGTGTGTGTGTGTGTGTGTGTGTGTGTGTGTGTGTGTTGTGTGTGTGTGTGTGTGTAGTGTGTGTGTGTGTGTGTGTGTGTGTGTGTGTGTGTGTTTGAGTGTGTGTGTGTCAAAGTCAAAGTCAAAGTCAAAGTCAGATTTTTATTTCCAGATGGTACATTTAATAAACATGTGTGTGTGTGCGCGCCTTAGTTTTTTCCTTAAATTGATGGCTTGATAAAAAAGACACTTCACTGCTTATTCAATGCACCATCAAAAACTAACAACACTTTGCCTTTACCCCCTCCCCTGCAGTTTCTCGGACACTCTCTTCACCCTCACCTGGTCAGTGTTCGGCATGGGAGCACTGGACGCGCCGGCCTTGGCCACAGAGGGGCCAGTGACCTCGCTGACCAATAACCCTAACAGGGCAGTGGCGGTGGAGACAGTGGGCTATTACCTGTACGGGGTCTATGTCTTCGCCTCCATGATCGTCCTGCTCAACCTGCTGATTGCCGTCATGTCCAACACCTTCAATGAAGTGCAGGTAAGAAGTGAGAAGGTAAAAGGTAAATAAATGGTAAAGGTGTCCCATTACCTAGGTGGTCATAGGGGTGCAAGGCATCAGAGACCTCAGCTTCTCTAGGGGCCAGCATATTGAGGCCGGCGCCCATCTCCTCTCCTTCGCTGCTTTATAACTTTCCTGAACACTAAAGAGGGTAGGTAATCATTTACAGCTGGGTGAATTGGGGGTGTGTCTCGAAGCCAAGGTGCGAAAACGGTCACCTATGCAACTGGTAACCCCACTCGACGCTGCTTAACTTGACTTGGGGAATTGGAAAGCGAGCGTTCCGACCACTGAGCTATCCCATGAGAGAAAGATAAAACAATTTAGGTCATTCAATGAAGTACAGGTAAGAACTGAGAAAAACGGAAATAACTTAGGCTATTCAATGAAGTACAGGAAAGAAATTGTATGCATGGATTCATACATGTGTGCATGCCTGTGCTTACAGACGCGCGTGCGTGCATGTGTGTATGTATCTACGCGCCTGCATGTGTGTGTGTATGATAGCGCTGCAGTGAGCTAACATAAAAAAACAAATATAAAAAGATTAAAACTTCACATGTTTGCAATAGAGATATTACTTTCGTAGCTTCTCTGTGCGCCTGTACGCGGGCTATATGGGCAGCCAGATGTAATGCCATGATCATCAGCTAGCTCCTGTATTCCTCAGTGGCTCTTTCTCTACATTATTATAATTTTTATTGTCTGGCTTGTGTACAGGGTCGTTTTATCTTCTGTTTCCCTTTTTTGTGTGGGCTTTTATTTTTGTTTGTTTGTTTGTTGGTTGGTTGGTTGGTTGGTTCGTTGGTGTGTGTGTGTGTGTGTGTGTGTGTGTGTGTGTGTGTGTTGTGTGTGTGTGTGTGTGTGTGTGTGTGTGTGTGTAGTTGTATGTGTAGTTGTATGTGTGTGTTTGTGTGTTTTTGCTTGTTTGCTTTTTGGCTCTTTTTGGGTTTGGGTTTTTTTATAGTCCCAAATCAGGGCAAGGGCTGAATGAAAAAAGTATGTGAATACTTATTTGTATCCCTTGAAAAGTAAAGATTATTCATTCATTCATTCATTCATTCATTCATTCATTCATTCATTCATTCATTCATTCATTCATTCATTCTCTTTCTCTCTCTCCCTCCCTCTCTCTCTCTCTCTCTCTCTCTCTCTCTCTCTCTCTCTCTCTCTCTCTCTCTCTCTCTCTCTCTCTCTCTCTCTCTCTCTCTCTCTCTCTCTCTCCATCACTTGTATGCTGGGTTTTGTTTGTTTGTTTATTGATTCTTTTATATCCAGGATAATGGAATAAGCATTCTGGAGCTTTTTTTTTTACATCCAGTCCCCGTGAGTATGCATTTTGTAAATCTTGTCATCTGTTCCCACCGGCACACAATGACCTACTCTGTCGAAAAACGGAACAGAATTTAACGTATGCGTAAAATGTTCTCCGTGCGTTCCGCACACCGGGCCTGGGGTTATAGTCTCATCCTGGGGTTATAGTCTCATCCGAAGGACATGTGGGTAGAGTGGAGTCAGCACTGATATTAACTCCAAGGGTGAAAAAAAAATCCCCTCGAACAGGAATCAAACCCGGGTCGTCAAATTGCGAGCGCAATGTTCTGACCACTAGGCTTATCCCGTCCCGTTCCCTTTTTTTAAATCCAGGATGAGCGAGATGTGGAATGGAAGTTCGCGCGGACAGAGTTGTGGATGACCTTCATCGAGCCTGGGACCCCTGTACCGCCTCCCTTCAACGTTATCCCCAGTCCTCGCAACATCTGGAGAGCTGCGCTGTGGCTGTGTCGCCGATCCGATCTCAAGCATTGTCTGCCTCACGAAGGCAAAGAAGTGAAATACGCGGCAGTTCAGGTGAGTATATCATAATAATTATGAGCTTTGAAATGAAGGAAGGTTTAAAAGAGAAAGAAGAGAAAAGTGAGGGAGAGGCGGGTGTGGAGGGATGGGAGGGATTTATCAATGTGTTTGTTTGTTTGTTTGTTTATTATATCTTTCTGTATTTCTGTCTTTCTTTGTTCCTTTCTTTCTGTCTTTCTTTCTTCTTTTCTGTCTTTCTGTCTTTCTTTCTTTCTTTCTTTCTTTCTTTCTTTCTTTATTTCTTTCTTTCTTTCTTTCTTTCTTTATTTCCTTCTTTATTTCTTCCTTTATGTCGAGGATAATAGAATAAGCACTAATGTGCCTTTTTTTTTACATCCAGGTCCCGTGTATATGCAGTTTTGTCAATCTTGCCATCTGTTCCCACACGGAACATGGCACACAGCACACGAAAAGAAGAGAGGGAGAGACAGGGAGGATAAGAAGAGAAGATGGAGGACAGAAAGAAGAAAGGGGGAAGAGAGAAAGGGAGAAATATGGAAAGACAAGGAAAGACTTAAGTAAAAAAAAAAAAAAAAAAAAAAAAAAAAAACACACACACACACAAAAACAGAAGAGAAGAAAAATGGAGAGAAAGAAAGAGTAAGAAAGAAAGAAAGAAAGAAAGAAAGAAAAAAGGACAGAAAGAAAAAAAAAGAAAAAGAAAGAAAGGTAGGGAGACTACAATGTTTTCAAACTATATTCATCAAATCTTTGACAAAGCGGTACAAATAAATTCTTGCTATAATAATCTAAAAAAAAAAAAAAAAAAACAATCAGCTATTACTTTTCCACATTTTAATATCAACTTCATCACCAGCTTCCCCCCTCCAAAAAAAAAAATCAACAACTAAAAACCCCAACAATTTAATAACAGACAATACCAGAAACACACCAAAAAGCAAAAACAGGTATGTGTCAGTAGTGGGGAAAAGCTTACTATTACATCATAAAATGTGAGCTGATAATTCATAATTGATCCACTCCATCGAGTGTAATCAGCGCACTGTTTCTCCTCCTGTCTCCAATGTCTCACTCCCTGGTCTGGCTGCTGACTATTGATGCTACATTGGATCAGGGAGGCTGTCAAGACACGAGAAGGTTGACACCTCTACAGCATCAATCTTGCATGCTCTGTCTGTCTGTCTGTCTGTCTGTCTGTCTGTCTGTCTGTCTGTCTGTCTGTCTGTCTGTCTGTCTGTCTGTCTGTCTCTCCAGTCTCTCTCCACAGTTGTCTGGCTTTGATTCGGATTCTCTCTTTCCTGCCCTGGCCTGACCAGCCTGTGAAAACGTGTCTGTCTGTCTCTGATCAGCTGTGAAAACGTGTCTGTCTGTCTCTGATCAGCTGTGAAAACGTGTCTGTCTGTCTCTGATCAGCCTGTGAAAACGTGTCTGTCTGATCAGCTGTGAAAACGTGTCTGTCTGTCTCTGATCAGATTGTGAAAACGTGTCTGTCTGTCTCTGATCAGACTGTGAAAACGTGTCTGTCTGTCTCTGATCAGCCTGTGAAAATGTGTCTGTCTGATCAGCCTGTGAAAACGTGTCTGTCTGTCTGTCTCTGATCAGCTGTGAAAACGTCTCTGTCTGTATGATCAGATTGTGAAAACGTGTCTGTCTCTGATCAGCCTGTGAAAACGTCTCTGTCTGTATGATCAGATTGTGAAAACGTGTCTGTCTCTGATCAGCCTGTGAAAACGCGTCTGTCTCTGATGAGCTGTGAACACGTGTCTGTGTCTGATTAGTCTGTGAAAACGTGTCTGTCTGTCTCTGATCAGCCTGTGAAAACGTGTCTGTCTCTGATCAGCCTGTGAAAACGTGTCTGTCTCTGATCAGCTGTGAAAATGTGTCTGTCTCTGATCAGCCTGTGAAAACGTGTCTGTCTCTGATCAGCCTGTGAAAGCCTGTGAAAACGTGTCTGATTGTCTCTGATCAGCCTGTGAAAGCCTGTGAAAACGTGTCTGTCTGTCTGTCTCTGATCAGCTGTGAAAACGCGTCTCTCTGTCTCTGATCAGCTGTGAAAACGTGTCTGTCTGTCTGTCTGATCAGCCTGTAAAAACGTGTATGTGTCTGATCAGCTGTGAAAACGTGTCTGTCTGTCTTTGATCAGCTGTGAAAATGTGTCTGTCTGTCTGTCTGTCTGTCTGATCAGCCTGTGAAAACGTGTCTGTCTGTCTCTGATCAGTCTGTGAAAACATGTCTGTCTGTCTCTGATCAGCTGTGAAAACGTGTCTGTCTGGCTGTCTCTGATCAGATGTGAAAACGTGTCTGTCTTATCAGCCTGTAAAAACGTGTCTGTCTGATATATCAGCCGTGAAAACGTGTCTGTCTGTCTCTGATCAGCCTGTAAAAACGTGTCTGTCTGTCTGATCAGTCTGTGAAAACGTGTCTGTCTGTCTGATCAGCCTGCGAAAACGTGTCTGTCTCTCATCAGCCTGTGAAAACGTGTCTGTCTCTCATCAGCCTGTGAAAACGTGTCTGTCTGTCTCTAAACAGCCTGTGAAAACGTGCCTGTCTGTCTCTCATCAGCCTGTGAAAACGTGTCTGTCTGTCTGTCTTTCATCAGCCTGTGAAAACGTGTCTGTCTGTCTGTCTCTCATCAGCCTGTGAAAACGTGTATGTCTGTCTGTCTCTAATCAACCTGTGAAAACGTGTCTGTCTGTCTGTCTCTGATCAGCCTGTGAAAACGTGTCTGTCTGTCTCTGATCAGCTGTGAAAACGTGTCTGTCTGTCTCTGATCAGCTGTGAAAACGTGTCTGTCTCTGATCAGCTGTGAAAACGTGTATGTCTCTGGAATATCTTGATGCATTGTGAGTTAGAAAGGAAGGAAGCAAGGGGAGGGGGGGGGGTCGTAGGTTTTTCTGCACGTTTCTGGTCTCATAGGGAAAAAAAGATCTGATGTGTAGTTGTTTGATTATTAGTGTGTTTGGTTGATGGTTCGTCTGTTCAATTGTTCATTTTTTGGGTCGTTCGTGTGTTCATGTTTCTTAATGATTCTGACAGGAACAAACTTACAGACATGCACATGTAATGCACACTCGCACGCATATACACACACAGGGACTCTCCAATCAATCCGTAAGTAAATCTATCAATTAATTAATCAACCAGTCGGTAAATAAGCTAATCAATCAATTGATTAATGAGTCGCGTAATGAATCTTTTCACTAATCAATCAATGCATAATCATATCATCAATTACTCAATCAACCAATCAGTTATGTCAGCAAGTCAAGTCAACCACTCAATCAATCAGTTAATGAACCAATCAAATTTACCTATCCTATAAGAAGAAAAGTGGCAGGGTGGCTAAGACGTTCACCTGCCTAACAAGTAAACCGTGAGGTTCTGGGTTCAATTCCCAGCCTTGCCCTTTCTTCTCAGTTTGATGAGAAATCGAACTGAATGTCAAATCTTCTGGATGAGACCATTATGCTTACGAACTTCCACACGTAAAAGAACCCACGACAGTTGAAAATCGAGAAAAGTCCAGAAACTGCCTCTCGACTATACCATCATGGCCAAGCTGGCAGGTTCAAGTCCCGACTGTATCCTCGAAGTTGAAATGTGGCTACCTTAATGGTGGATGGAGAAAATTGTTGCGCACGGGAAAAAAAAAATCACCATTCGTGAAAACTTTGGGGCCTTAGCCAAGAAATGACAACAAAAATATTCTACAAATAATCCTTGATTGTTACTCGTCACCACCACTGTTTAATTAAATCATCCTTCTTTCCTCCTCTTCAACATCTTGTCTTCTCTTCAGGAACTGGCATAGTTGTAGACTGTCTGTATCTCTCCTCTCCGCTTCTGTCAGTTCAGAGTAGTCTGGCATGATTGCCTGCATCTTTGCAAAACTGCCCACTTTGCTGATGTCAGGGAATTAAGTAAGCATTCCCCGCCCAGTCCGGGCCAAACACTGTGTAAAGCGAAGTGTCAAGGCCTACACTAAACTACTGGTACAAGTTTTGAAATTGATAGTATCCTTGAAGTCGGAATACAGTTACCTAAATGATGGGAGGTAGGGGGAAAAACGGGTCGCGTACGCAAAAATCTCACCATTTGTATTGTGAACCTCGAAGCTCTAAGTGAGGAACGATAAAGAAATGGTATGACGAGGCTGGCTTTTTATTTTTTTTGCTATTCTTTCATATCGGGGATATTGGAATAAGCACTCATGTGCTTTTCTCATCCAGTTCCCGTGTGTATGCAGTTGTGTAAGTATTGTCATCTGTTCCCACCGACACACAATGGCCTACTCTAACGAAAAGCGGAACAGGATTTAACGTGTGCGCAAGATGTTCTGCGTGCGTTCGCACACAGGGCCTCATGGCTTTGTCCATGTCAGTCTGCAGTCTCCATTGAAGAAGATCAACCCATCTTCTGAAGTCGGAGTATGGCTGCCTATAAGGAAAAAAATACTAGCCATACGTGCACACACTTTTCATCCAGTTGGAGTATGGCTGCCTATTCGGCGATGTCATTGAAAACAACCACACTTGCAGCTTTCTCATCCACGCCGTACTTATAGTTTCACCGTGGGATAAATGAGATATAGTCCATAATCTGGATGACCCCAGGCTGTTTAGATGGAGAACGTCCAACAGCATGTAAGCATCCCATGTTTTGCTGTTTAATACTCGTACATGGGTACCTGCCCTCTTTAGGGTCAGGGGAAAGTGAAAGAGAGAGCGAAGGAGAGGAGATGGGCGCCGCCCTCAATATACTGGTCCCTGGAGAAGCTGAGGTCTCTAACACCTTGCTCTTCAATGAATGCGTAGGTTATTTTGAACACCTGTAATGGGGCAGTAGCAGCTGAAATGAGCTTTTCTTTCTGGCATAGAAATAATAATCCCTTCTGTATGCTGTCAGGTAATCAGGGGCTCTCTTCTCTCTCGTGCTTTCTTTCCTTCTCTCTTCAGCTTTTTCTGCTTACTTCTTGCTTGTACAATCACTTCGTCTCTCTTGTTTTTTTATTTGATAGTTTTCGGGAGAGGGAGGGGGACTCATTAAAGGCTTAGTGTGGATGTCTGTAGAAGTGGCCTGAAATGGCCATAGCTACAGGAAAAACACATTTCCAAAATGTGTGTGTATTTATGTGCCAGTACTGAGGATGCTCGCAGGAGTTTAAGTACGTGAAATAATGAAAAGACAAAAAAGAAGAAGAAGAAGACGACGACGACGACGACGACGACGACGACGAAGAAGAAGAAGAAGAAGAAGAAGAAGAAGAAGAAGAAGAAGAAGAAGAAGAAGAAGAAGAAGAAGAAGAAGAAGAAGAAGAAGAAAGAGGATGAGGAGGAGGAGGGGGGAGAAGGAGAAGAAAAAGAAGACGAAAGAAAAATTACTTTACAGCCAACAATTATTCAGTGGGTCAGGAATTACCTCGACATTTTTCAAAGTCAGTTTCACATTTGATATAACATTTGATTCTGATGTTCGGAATCTTGCTGCATTTCTTCAGTTCTGTTCTTTAGATCTTTCTTCTGTAAATCCCCCATCATGATGTATGCTTACCAATCATCTGCATCTTACTTGGAATGGATCATGAGAAGTGAATGCGAAGTATGTGAAGGATGCAACTTCCCAAAGGTCATCTGGTCACTATGAGTAACTCCAAACTAAACATAGGAAACAGATCAGAACTCAAAACTGGTTAGCACAAAGCAAGCCAATGCATTTAAGAGAAATAAACTGATAAAATTAATGCTAAATAAAGGGGAAAATAACTTGTTCCTCCTCGGCTAGAGCTCCGAGGTTCGCTTGATGGTGAGATTTCGTGTATACCAACTTTTGTACCCACTATTGGGGTAGCTGAATTTCGTTTTCGGGGTTTAACACAAAAAGTGAATGCATAGATAAAGATACGGCAGGCTCAAAGGAAACAAGATTTAAGCCTACAGTTACTTTAAAGACAGTGCTCTAACCACTCCAAAGAAAGGAGAAAAATCCAACTTACAGTTTATTATTGCTATAGTAAAAGTTTATTATTAGCACTTTATCCCCGAAGTCAGAATACGGCTTCCTAAAGGATAAGGGGGGAGGACGGTTGCATACACATAGATCTCGACAGTGGTGAAGCTCGGAGCTCTATCCGAGGATAACAAACCAACAGAAATCTAGAGGCGTTTATCTAGAAGAGAAGAGAGAGAGAGAGAGAGGAGAGAGAGAGAGAGAGAGAGAGAGAGAGAGAGAGAGAGAGAGAGAGAGAGAGAGAGAGAGAGAGAGAGAGAGAGAGAGAGAGAGAGAGAGATATTGAGAGAGGGGGAGGGAGGGAGGGGCGGATGTCAAGTCTTGCCCTGTATTAAATTGTGTGAAAGATGCATCAGCATGTTGTTTTACCATGCTTGCCTTTTTTTTCTTTTCCTCCCTCCCTCCCTGAAAACTCTGTGTCTCGTCCCCTTTTCCCCTTCTTCCCTTTCCCTTCTTTCCGGCCTTCCTTCCTTCCTTCCTTTCTTGATGAATGATTCCTGGATTTTCATTCATCGTCTGCGTAGAAGTGCATCATGTCACTCTGACAACTGTTTGTATATCTGACGTGACATCGTTCACTGTTCAGTGTGTCTGTCTTCAGTCTCATCAGTGTAATGTGTGTGTAACCATGTCTTACCCAAGTGTGTGTGTTTTCTCCGACTCCCCCCTCCCCCTTCCGCCCCATCTTCCTCTTCTTATCCCTTGTGTGGTTTGAAGTAATGTTCATGACGCATCAAAACTGATGAGTGTTTTGGTGGTTGTTGTAGTTTTAATAAACTTGGTTGGGGTTTGTTTTGGGTGGTTGTTGTTTTTTTGCTCATTCTTTTTTGGAGGGGGGGGGGTAGGGATTTGAGGTTTTAGAAGTTTTGCTTTGTGGTTGGCATTTCATTTTATTTATGATAAAGATTCAATCTGTATGTTTTTGATTTTGTTGTGATGTTTATCATGAGATGAAACGTTTACCCACTTTTAGTTGACTCATGCCATCAGAAAAAAAACATCTTAAGTTATAATCAAGTCCATGAATTCAATTCTTTCTTTGATCATTATGTTTCTCAAATGTACATGGTAAATAATTCATTCCATTTCCTGTTCGTTTCTTTGGTTTTTTTAATGAAGTCTTGCTGTAATTTACCTCCCCCTTTTGTTTTTAACAGTCTAAATACTTTTCTTTTTCTCTTTTATTGTTGTTTTTAACCAGAGTTTCCTTTTTTATAAAAAGGAACCTTTTCAGTTTAGAGCGTGGAAGAGAGTTATGTTTTAAACATGGTTTTGAGTTGTCTGTATAAACAGAAACCTTTTCAGTGTAGAGCGTGGGAAAAAAAGAGTTATTTTTTCAACATGGTTTGTGTTATTGCCTTGCTGTATAAACAGAAACCTTTTTCAGTATAGAGCGTGGACAAAAAAAAGAGTTATGTTTTCAACATGATTTGAGTTATTTATTGCCTTGCTGTATGAACAGAAACCTTTTCAGTTTAGAGCGTGGACAAAAAAAGAGAGAACTTTATGTTTTCCACCTGGTTTGAGTTGTTGCCTTGCTGTGTCAGACGGGAAGCATGGATTTCTCAGACCCCGAGTCCCGCAGTGTGGCTTCTGTCTCCATTGACGGGAAACGCACACGTCAGGTGGGACTGTCTCCTCTCTGCCTCCCTCTTCTCTCCTCTCTTTTGCCTTTAGATGCAGCAAGGACATTGTCACATACACTCACACACACATAGAGAGAGAGAAAAGACGAGCATTTTGTGTGCCACAGTGTTTTACACTTCTAAAGCCTTGGCCATTTTTTGTTGTTGTTGTTTTACTTTCGCTTTTTTGTGTAAGTTTTCTGTGGTTTGGGGTTTTGTTTTGTTTTGTTTTGCTTTGTTTCAAAAGGGGTTAGGGTTGGGGCTGGGGTATACGATTATTTTGCATTTGGTCTTTTTATGGAAGGGGGTGGGTATCTACTTGATATTTCCGTATGGTTTTGTTGTTGTTGTTGTGTGTTTGTGTTTTTGTTTTTTTGGGGGAGGGAGGTTGTGGAGGGGGTAGGGATCCATTTACTTGATATCATGGGTTTTAAGGAGGTGATATCTTTTTACTGAAAATTTCTGGAGGTTTTCTTTGGGGGGGGGGGGGGGGGAGAGGTATCAATTAAATTACTCAGTAATTTAAGGTGGGATTTTTGTTAGGGGGTGTCATTTTTCTTCTTTTTTTCTTTCTAGTGATAAAAACCTATTTTTGCCACTTGCGCTTAGCATTCACTTTTTGCCTTTAAAATATCAGTCTGGGTTTCTTTCATTTTACATATGTTGACAAATTGTTATATTAGGCGATACAACATCGGTCAAAATCTACTTGTGCACAGGACTTGAATAAGATTGTTGTTGTTGCCTACACTTCTAAACAACCGGGAAGTATGATCATTTGAATCACACCTGCCTTCTTGTTTGATTTCTCTTAGGAAAGAATCAATCATTATTCTCACTGATGTGCTGTACCTTGCTGCATTTAAAAGCTTATGTTCTTTTCTGCTTGTTTGATCTGTGACTGTAAACCCCAAAACTCCCCTCCCCATATTGAATGCAAACACTAAGATCTGTGCCTTGCTCATTCTTTCAATGTAACCATGCTCTTGTTTTTCTCCTTTTGTCTTGGAATGTTTTACCTGTCCTTTACATCCATCCCTCAACACTTTTTTTCTCTTCAATCTTTTAAAACACATTTTTTTTCATTTTTTGCTTCTTTTTTTTTGGGAGGGGGAGGGGGGAGGGTGGTGGTCAGGTGAATGATTAAAGAATTATGGGGCTGGGTATATTTTTTTTATATACATCAGCACTGTCTACTGTTCCCACGTTACTCATTTCGACCACATCACAGAGAAGTCACGCCCTGGCGTGTTCTGTGGTAGAACATCGGAAGGTTACCCACGAGAAGAGGCCCTGCACTGTCGCTGGTTTCTGTTGGGTGATATTCAGAAATACCGCGGCTGATTCACCAAGGACAAGACACAAGACAGCACCAGGGTATATATCTACAAACCACAAGGAGAAGACTTTGAAATAGACCCGTGG
>CM060331.1:12714964-12717464 GCA_030674155.1 Stramonita haemastoma | reverse complement strand
AAAGGAAAAGAAAGGCAGCCCCCATATAGATAATAGCACTGTTCAGAATTCAGAAGGAAAAAAGAACGTGACAAATCACTCCTGCTTTACTATAGTACTGCCAACGTTTCCCCAGGAGCAGCAGCATCCATTTTCGCAGGAACAATTATGCCACGACTCTGCCCCGAATCCAATCCAGTCCAATGGAATCCAAGTCCAAACCAACGGAATTCTTGTTCCTTTAAATCTAAAACAGTCCAACATAAATTACCAAAGAGGATTTTCATGTAAAAAAAGAAAAGAAAAAAGAGAGATGAACTAAATTATGGGTTTTGTTTTTGTGTATGGTTTTGGGTTTGTTCGGTTGTTTTGTTTTTAATTCCACGCGCATCTTATTCACATAGCTTATCATGTTGTGACGTCATCCCTTTCTGCCTGTCAATTTTTGTTATGATTTCGGTTCAATGGATGACGAAATGATGGAAGATCCTACCATTAACAACTATGGTAGGTGTATGATTGATCAGAAAAAAATGTGCACTTCTGTGAATGTCATATTATCACGTGACGTGTGGTGTGTACACGTCATCACATGCGACATGCTACGTCATAGAAAGAAGGGTCATTAATTTCAGGTCTGAATACTTAAGGTCAGAGGTGGAACTCAAATTTGTAGTTTATTTTGTGGTCTGCGAATTCTCATTTTTGAAATCACTGCTTCCTGTTTTACACAAAATTCGCGGTATTTTCTGCACAAGGTCATCCTCTGCCATGTTCTTTTTCTCTTTTTTTCTTCCACTCTTTTTCTCCTCATAGTTCTTTTTTCTGCAAGTGTCTTCTTCTTTGCAATTCTTCTTCTTCTTCTTCTTCTTCTTCTTCTTCTTCTTCTTCTTCTTCTTCTTCTTCTTCTTCTTCGCAATTCTTCTTCGCATTCTTCTTCTTCTTCTTCTTCTTCTTCGCAACTTCTTCTTCTTCTTCTTCGCAATTCTTCTTCTTCTTCTTCTTCTTCTTCTTCTTCTTCTTCTTCTTCTTCTTCTTCTTCTTCTTCTTCTTCGCAATTCTTCTTCTTCTTCGCAATTCTTCTTCTTCTTCTTCGCAATTCTTCTTCTTCTTCTTCTTCTTCTTCTTCTTCTTCTTCTTCTTCTTCTCTTCTTCTTCTTCTTCGCAATTCTTCTTCTTCGCAATTCTTCTTCTTCGCAATTCTTCTTCTTCGCAATTCTTCTTCGCAATTCTTCTTCTTCGCAATTCTTCTTCTTCTTCTTCGCAATTCTTCGCAATTCTTCTTCGCAATTCTTCTTCGCAATTCTTCTTTGCAATTCTTCTTCGCAATTCTTCGCAATTCTTCGCAATTCTTCTTCTTCAGAATCTTCTTCTTCTTCTTCTTCAGAATCTTCTTCTTTCTCCTCCTCCTTCTCCTCCTCCTCCTCCTCCTCTTCCTTTCCCTCCTCCTACTCCTCCTTGTGATTCTCTTGCCTTTCGGGTTTTACTTTTTGCTGCTGCTGCTGCTGCTGCTGCTGCTGCTGCTGCTGCTGCTGCTGCTGCTGCGTTTTTACAGAATAAAGTCAGATTTCCCCCATTATTTACTCATTGCGGTAGGGTTGCTTTTCGTTTTTTTCATTTTTAAATTTCGGATACAACAACAATAACAACAAGAAGGTCCTTTGTATAATGCACGTATTTAAGCGCGTAAGAGAACCCACGTCATCAAAACGAATCAGAGTTGCAGTCGACCTTATCGTCTGATTGTGATGAGTGATATCTTAGTGGTTTAGTGACAATAATTACGTACAACTTCTGCTCAGAGATTTCCTCTTTGCTTTGTATTGTCTCAATTCATCGGATAAACAGGTCAGGAAACTGACCTTAGTCGATATCATTTGAATATTTTTCTTTGAACGAAAACTGATTTTCTCACTGGATATGATCACGGGGTTAAGTACTTTTTTCAGGTTCGCTTGTTTTTCTTTCTTATTTTTTTCTGGTTTAGGGCTCACCCCTTTTTCTGAAAGGAACTTTATAGTTTTTTTAGTTAAATAAGGGCATGAGTTATTGAATCTATGGACACAAATTATAATTGGTTTGTCAGGTGTTTGCCAGCTTGATATCAACCCAGTGGAATACCCAGAATATGCGCTGTGTCTCATTCATTACACAAAGGAATCAGTGTAGACCTGCCAATACTCACTGTTAGAGAAAATCAGTGTGTATGTATGACTTGTTTCCAAGTAGCCTAGCTCCCCGTACAGGCAGACCTCACCTATGAGTTATCACTACTACCTTTGCTCTGATTAAAACCCGTCGCATACGCAAAGTCTCACCTTTTGTAAATTTCGGAGCTCTAACCGAGGAACAAAACAGAAGTCAAATCCATATAAATGCTTTTTTGTATGTGTGAATTATGTCTACATATTTATATGTTTATCTGTTCTTTTTGATGAATAGTGTCGTTCATGGTTTACGTAATATATACTTTCCCTAAAATTTTTGTGTAACCCACGAAACGGGAAAGGGGAAACATTTG
>CM060331.1:12682464-12709964 GCA_030674155.1 Stramonita haemastoma | reverse complement strand
GTCCTCTGTCCATCAAACACACTGGCCTGACTTTCTCTATCCATCAAACACACTGGCCTGTCCTCTGTCCATCAAACACATCTCTTGTCCTCTATCCATCAAACACACTGGCCTGTCCTCTATCCATCAAACACACTGCCTGTCCTCTATCCATCAAACACATCTCTTGTCCTCTATCCATCAAACACACTGGCCTGTCCTCTGTCCATCAAACACATCTCTTGTCCTCTATCCTCAAACACACTGCCTGTCCTCTATCCATCAAACACATCTCTTGTCCTCTATCCATCAAACACACTGGCCTGTCCTCTGTCCATCAAACACATCTCTTGTCCTCTATCCATCAAACACACTGGCCTGTTCTCTATCCATCAAACACACTGGCCTGTCCTCTATCCATCAAACACATCTCTTGTCCTCTATCCATCAAACACATCTGTTGTCCTTATCCATCAAACACACTGGCCGTCCTTATCCATCAAACACACTGGCCTGTCCTCTATCCATCAAACACACTGGCCTGTTCTCTATCCATCAAACACACTGGCCTGTCCTCTATCCATCAAACACATCTCTTGTCCTCTATCCATCAAACACATGCCTGTCCTCTATCCATCAAACACACTGGCCTGTCCTCTATCCATCAAACACACTGGCCTGTTATCTGTCCATCAAACACACTGGCCTGTTTCTGTCCCTCAAGCACACTTGCCTGTTCTCTGTCCTCAAACACACTGGCCTGTTCTCTGTCCATCACAGTGATGTTCCATGTCCATCAAACACACTTGCCTGTTCTCTTCCATCAAACACATCGATGTTCCATTCCAGCACAGGCTTGTTCTCAGTCCATCGCAGTGAGGTTCTCTGTCCAATGCAGGCTTGTTCTCTATCCCTCAAACACACTCGCCTGTTCTCTATCCCTCAAACACGTCGCTTGTTCCATGTCCCTGAACCGTCATAAACACAGTGATGTTCCATGTCCACCAAACACAGTGATGTTCTCCATCAAACACAGTGATGTTCCCCATCAAACATACTCGCTTGCTCTCTATCCATCAAACACTGTTCTCTATGTCCCCCTCTCTCAGCTGGACCGCTACACGCGGATGCTGGAGGACAACAAGCTGGACATCCTGGCCCGCATGGACGCGGAGCGCCTGCAGATGGAGCGCGTGATGCAGCAGCGCCTCTCCGACCTGCACCAGCAAATCAGCCAGGACCAGCAACTCCTCCTCCGGCAGCTGCAGTCCCTCATGAAGCCCCCCAAGCCCCCCGCCCCCCTCCGACCCCCGCCTCCACCGCCTCCTCCCCCACCGCCCCTCTCGCTCCCCCCATCCAGCCCGCCACCTCGCGCTACCCCATGCCCTGGCCCCACCCTCCAGGGCCTAGGTCCCCTTCCCCTTCGCCTACTCCTAGTCCTAAGGTGGAGAGGGACGGTTCTAAAAAGTAGGGTAATTGGTTTGGCCTGGTTGGGTGGGGGTCTCTTTGTGTTTGTGAGAGGGGTCTGTTGGTAGTGTTTGGTTTTTGGTGGGGGGGGGGGGGGGGGAGTTAGGGTTTGTTGGAGTTCTTTTGTTTGTTTGTTGAAAGGGCAGTGTTTGCGTCAGTTTTTGGAGCGAAGGTTTCCTAGTCCTAAGGTGGAGAGGGAGGGTTCTAAAAAGTAGGGCCAGTGTGGTTAGGCCTGGTGGGGTTTCTTTGTTTGTAAGGGGGGGGGGGGGGAGGGGGCTGTTGGAGCGTTGGATTTTTTTTTTTTGGGGGGGGGTAGTTAGGGTTTGTTGGGTTTTTTGTTTGTTTGTTTGTTTGTTGAAAGGGCAGTGTTTGCCTCAGTTTTTGGAGACGAAAGTTTGTGTTTAGTTTCTTAGTTTTTTTGTTTAGTACAATAATTATTTTTTTGTTGAAAGGGCAGTGTTTGCGTCAGTTTTTTTTTTAGATGAAGGTTTGTGTTTTAGTTTGTTTGTTTTGTACAATTTCAAGAGAAACGCGCGCATCGTTGGCTCCTCCGATTGTTAAACAACATTTGTCTTGTTGACTGTAGCCTACTACCACTGTTTGGAGGGTGGCTGTGTTTTAATGTGGATGTCTGTGCCTGCTTTTAGTTTTTGCCTGTCTCTCGTTTGGGGGTGAGGGTTGGATGAAAAAAATATGAATTTGTTTAGTTGTTGCCCTTGGTAATAAAGACTTTGACTCTCTGTCTCTCTCTCATGTGTTTATAATGTCTTTAACCACTGACCTTGTCATGAAAACTTAACTAACTGCAAGTCTATTTTCGATTCTGCAAGAAAGTTCTATGTATAGCAGTGTTTCCATAGCAAAACTAGAAAACCGTATCGACACTACTAATAGGGTCTGCATGATTATTGGCGTGTGAATGGTTGTCTTTATAAAAAGAAATCTGATAATGAGGATCATTTCGTATTTGAATTGATTTTTGAGGATTGTGAGGCTGTTTCTTAAGTTATCGTTGTTTTTCGTGCGAAGGAGAGTGTTTGAAAAAGGTTATTCCCAGAAAGTGAACTGTCTTTTAGGCACTGTTTTGGTTTTTTGTTTTTGTTTTTTGTAAGTTGATAAGGATCATCCCTACTTGTTGCTGGCTGATAATTATGTGTGTAGAACAGTATCTCCCTAGATTCCACACCGCCCTCAGTCCTGGGTAGAATGAATGAATCTTTCTTTTCCATTAGAGATAGCCAGATACCTACCCCCCCCCCCCCCCCCCCCCTCCTTTAACTTTTTCTGTCAGGACACTGAAACTCTTGACCTTGCAGTCAGCTGTCCATTATTCTAGCCCTTCAGACTCTGCTGAGAGCGCTGGTAGCCTACGTGGAAATTATTGGTGTTCACGTTCTCTTTTTGTGATTGTACAACATGTTCCAGAATGCATGTTTTGTGTGTATGTATACGTATGTATGTATACTTAAAAACAACAGGTGTAGTTTAGTGTAACAAAAGGACGTTATGTCCAGACCCCTGAATGCCACCCTACCTTTGTGGAGTGTGAAGAAGTTCAGGGTCACACACTTGCTGATAGTGACATACACCCGCTCCAATATGTGACTGTCCACCACAAAACGAGTCGTGTTGCACTTGACTCACTTTTTTTCCCCCAGGCGCCATTTTAGGCAGGTGGGGGTCAGGTTGTCGATTTTTGAGAGATTTTGATTGATTACACAACTACCAACTTTCGTTTACCTTGTACTGAAGTATTCAGGACTGTGTTTCCTTTGGCTTCAAGACGTGTGGAATTAAAAACACTCCACCCCTCATTCTGACCACGATGCAAAATTCGTCAACTTCTTAACTTGTCACTGCCTAGTGTCTAGAATTTCACTTTATAATACCTTTAGATATACTTTTTCTATTTGCTTTTTCTTTTTAATCGAACAGCTTTTAAGCCACAAGTTAATAACATGTTAAGCAATTGAAAGTTGACATATGGTAGGCCTACAATGAGGCTAATTGGGTGGCTGACAGGGGACATAATTATTAAAGTTTGATTGCATATATCATCCTCAAAAGAATGAATGAATGAATAAACGAATGAATAACGAATGAATGAATGAATGAATGAATGAATGATGAATGAATGAATGAATGAATGAATGAATGAATGAATGAATGAATGAATGAATGATGAATGAATGAATGAGGACCTCCTGCTGTTTGTCTCTCCCTGCATTTTTTTTTCTTTGGAGGGGGGGAGGAGAATATGTTTTGGTTGTGTCTGTTGTGTGTTCTCAGTATGGGCATAGTGTGTGTAATAGATCGTCCATCAAAATGTGAAAAAACTGATTAATTCACTGGCATGGTCTAAAAAGGAATCTGGACACTTAAAAAATATATATACACCGCTAGCATGGTTTAAAAAATCAGTAGCTTACACATGTTCACTTGAGCAAAAATGCATACATGAAAGGCTGCATTATTCATACATACATGAAAATGCATGTTCACATTGACGTCTTTGTGTTTGCATTTTAGTCAGTCTCAGTGTATGACATACACATGATTTGTGCTTTCTCTCACATTTGCTTTCATTTAAAAAGAAAAAAAAAGAAAAAGAAAGCTGCTCTGATTTTAGTGTTGTTCGCTCTGTTCAAAAGGCAGTTCAAATCAATATGTGTGTGTGTGTGCGTGTGGTGTGTGTGTGTGTGTGTGTGTGTGTGTGTGTGTGTGTGTGTGTGTGTGTGTGTGTGTGTGTGTTCGTGCGTTAGTTCGTGCATGCATACAATGTGTGTGTGCGTGTGTGCGCGCGTGTGGTTGCGTGTGCGTGAGTCCGTGCATGCTCACGCGCACGGTTGTAATAATAATAATAATATACATGGAATTTGTATAGCGCTATATCTTGTAAAAACAAATCAAAGCACTTGCATTCAACCAAGACAACACACAATCAACAGCAATTTACAGTTTTAACAAATTCGAATGTACACACACACGCACGCACGCACGTGTGTGTGTGTGTGTGTGTGTGTGTGTGTGTGTGTGTGTGTGTGTGTGTGTGTGTGTGTGTGTGGTGTGTGAATTTGTGAGCATGATTGTGTGCATATGTGTGACTGCATAACTTTTATTAAATGAGTGTTTGGAGAGAGAGAGAGAGAGAGAGAGAGAGAGAGAGAGAGAGAGAGAGAGAGAGAGAGAGAGAGAGAGAGAGAGAGAGAGAGAGAGAGAGAGAGAGAGAGATGAACAAAAACAGGCCATTCAAATTAATACGAAACCCTTTCCCTGTATTAGTTATTCCCACTCTCTTTCTCTTATTTTAGCTCTCTCGTTTCCACTCTCAAGTGCAACTTTTGCAATTTTTTCCAGCAATTTGGATGCATAAATTGTTGTTTTTCAAATGGATTACATAATTATAATATCCTATATTTTGAACATGGTACTGGCAATGTTTTAAGCGTGCATTTTTGTTTAAGGTGTTTAATGTGCTTGAATTATGACTGGAGTTATTTTGCAGATCAGAAGTTTGTCTATTGTCTATCTGTATAAATCATCTGTCACTCAACTTTCACGTTTGTTACCTGTTTACTTCTGGACATAATGAATAGGATTGTGCCTACTAATAGCAAAAGCATGCAGTCACTACACACACATAAACACGCATGCACACACACACACACACACACACACATAAATCCACACACACACACACACACACACAAATCGACACACACACACACACACACACACACACACACCACACACATACACACACACACACACACACACACACACGACACACACACACACACACACACACACACACACACACACACACACACACACACACACACACACACACACACATTTACCTATCCACATCAAGAAATTTGATATTCATTATCTGTCAACTGTCTCAAAGTAATTATAAATACACTTTTACCACGCCAATCATAATTATATAGACCCCTCTTCCCTGTGCATGTGGTGTATTGACTATTGTTAACTGATCTTTTTTCATACACAACTTTTCATACAGTATGCTTGTTGGTGTAAGAGGTATGAATTTGTCTTTCTTTTCGTTTTTTCTTCTTTTTTTTTTGTGTTGTTGGTTTTTCTCTGCAACAGGAGTGCCAGCTTTTGCAGAGGAGTCAGTTTCATGAGAAATGAAAGAAAAATAAACAGGAAAAAAATTCCAAGTTGGAAATGAAGACCAGTTGTATTTGTGTGTGTGTAGTGTGTGTGTGTGTGTGTGTGTGTGTTGTGTGTGTGTGTGTGTGGTGTGGGGTGTGTGGGTGGGAGAGAGAGAGAGAGAGAGAGAGAGAGAGAGAGAGAGGAGAGAGAGAGAGAGAGAGAGAGAGAGAGAGAGAGAGAGAGAGAGAGAGAGAGAGAGGAGAAGAAGACGACAGACAGACAGACAGCAGACAGCAGACAGACACACAGACACGAGAAAACAGACAAACAGACAGACAGAAACAGAAATGCATGCATACATGCATAATACATTCATAAACCACACACCATGTATCTGTGTGTCAAACAAGGAGCCCTAGAAATCACACCACATGTTCTCAAAACAAACTGACTGATAAATCAATATACCTCATACATATATACATTTTTTTTTTTCATTTAAAATCAATCACATAAAGGCAGGGCAAGGCAAGGAAATGTTTTTTTTTTACTTTTTTTTAAATGCCCCACTAAGGCACATGAAAGTGTTACATATTGCACATAATAAACTTTTAAACTAATGACTGTTTTGAAGTTTGAAAGAATGATCTCTATTTTCCAAGGATTACAGAATAAGCATTCACATACTTTTTTCATCAGGCCCTTGCTCTGATTAGGGACTCTCAGCAAAATAAAACATAAAAAAACAAAAACAGAACATCCCCTCTAAAAAATAAAAAAACAAAAAACCAAAACAAACAAAAAAAAAAAACAAAACAACTACAACAAGAGTTCAACCTAGGATTTAAAAAAAAAGGATATAAATGTGTATTCAACATAACATGATCCCCAACTGACTGAGCATTAATGCCAAAAGATACATTGATACAGGTTTTTGTAACATTGCATACTGAATATACTGAGGTTTCTGTGACCCATTGAAGGCTGACATGAATCTGTGGTCTGTCAACATGTAGTGCTTAATATTCATGCATATATATAGACATGAAAGGAACTGAAGGCACCACAGAATATATGTAAAACAGTTTTCTTCTTTTGCGTCAAAACACTCAGATATCAAACTATATTGTGTGTTGCCACAGTCTTCAGCATTTACTTCGGTGAAGTCCCTGAAGAGAAGAAGGCGGGACAGGATAGCCTGGTGGTTAGAGTGAGTGCACTGTGCTCATGATCACAACCCCCCCCCCCTTCCCCTTCAAAAATTAAAACAAAAACACAAAAAAAGAAACTCGCTTTTAAACCACCGAAGCTAAAAAAAAAAAAGCCTGGTTTGTTACATCATCAAAACACATTTCATGTCATTCATTTACCCTCATGTCACGTCACTTCACGTCACATTCACATCACGTCATTCAGTCACGTTTCTGTCACTTCACTACTAACTGTCAAGTCATGTCCCCTCATTCACACATTCACATAACCACATTCACATCAAAACATTACACTCTTCACGTGCGACAATAACTTTTTCACATTCACTTCCCCTTCCTCCTTGCACATTCATGTCACTTCTTCACGTCACTTCACTTACTTCACTTCACCACCACTCCACCACAGGGTCCTCCCCTTCCCGCACAGGCTTGACCACATCGTGAACCATGGGGAACACAGCGTGTCCCGGATCACGTATCCCCTCCCCGCATCCCGGAAAGCCTTCCGGATGCGATCCCTCACCGTCACCGGACGATCCCAGTTCGTGCTGGTCGTGTCCGAGGGGAGGTCATGCTGAGCGAAGGAGATCTCGGCTTGGAGGAGGAGGAAAGCGTCCTGTGCTCCGTGAGCGTACGGGCGTTGGAGAGGGGGTAGAAGGGGGCGAAGGTGGTGAGGAAGAAGGTGGCTCGGTTGAACTCGAACACCCAGCCCCGCTTGTCCAGGTAGGACTTGTTCATGCACTTCACTCCGCAGGGTCCTGGTCGACAGGTCTGTAGAACCTGTGCGCACCGCTCGGCCAAAGACCTGAAAGAAAGAAGTTTAGTGGTTTGGTTAGGGCAGTGTCATCAAAACTCCACACTGCTTGGCCAAACGCCTGAAAGAAGTTTAGTGGTCTGGTTAGGTCAGTACCATCAAAACTCCACACTGACATCGTGGTGGTTGCCACCTTGAGTGGGTGACTCACTCACTCTGGCTCAATGACTGAGCTAAAAACTGTCGTTAGTAGGGGACTTAGTAGGTGGTGTCCTGCATATGTTAGCTCAAAACTGGCACCACTGAACACCACCAAAGTGACCCAGCAGAAGTGCAGGGCCCCTCTGGCTGGTGGCCCCATGGCGGCCTAATAGTGATGAGCTCTCTGTGGACTCCTGGCCCTAAGGATGTGACATAACAAATCTGGGCATGGCTGTGGTGGAGAGATTGAAATGAGCGGCGTGGGAACAGCAGGACAGGAGCATTACAAAAGATGAGGCAGCAAAAAATGAATAAATAAAATAAAGAAAATTCCACATTGAAAGAAGTGATCTGGTTAGATCAGTATCATCAAAACTCTGCTAGATATATATGCCTGCATCAATAACACAAAAATAGAAAATAATTTTAATATCTACATTACATTAACCTATACTAGTCCCATAACCCAAGATGGTCATGAGGGTGCTACACTGACAAGAACGGCAACAATACAATACAAAACAGTACAATACAAAACAATACAGTACAATACAAAACAATACAGTACAACACAGTACAATACAAAACAATACAACAGAAAACAGTACAATACAATACAGCACAGTATAATACAATACAAACTATGGTACAATACAGTACAATACAATATAATACATTACAATAAACCACAGTAAATACAATACAACATAATGCAGTACAGTATGACACAGCACAATGCAATACAGTTCAATATAATACAATACAATACAGTACAGTACAGTACAGTACAGTACAGTACAGTACAGTACAGTACAGTACAGTACAGTGCAGTGCAGTGCAGTGCAGTACAGTACAGTACAGTACAGTACAGTACAGTACAGTACAGTACAGTACAGTACAGTACAGTACAGTACAGTACAGAACACTACGCTACGCTACGCTACGCTACGCTACGCTACGCTACGCTACACTACGCTGCACAACACTACACTACACTACACTACACTACACTACACTACACTACACTACACTGCACAACACTGCACAACACTACACTTTACTACACTACACTACACCACACCACACCACACCACACCACACCACACCACACCACACCACACCACACTACACTACACAACACTACACTACACTACAACGCTACACTACACAATACAAACACCACAACAAAATAAACACAATACAGTACAAAACTAAACATGACAATACACAACAACACAAGAAAGTACAAAACAGTACAATACAATACAGTACAATTCCATGAGCACTGCGGGTTTCAGTGTAGTACACTACACAACACTACAACACAATACAATACAACACACCACACCACAACAAAATGCAACACAATACAGTACAGTACAAAACAAAACAATACAATACAAAACAACACAATAAAGAACAAACAGTACAAGACAATACAGTACAATTCCATGAGCACTGCAGGTTTCTCAGAACCCCTGTTCTCTCTCTCACCTCTAGCTCTGTGCCATACTGCTGTCCAGGCAAGAGGAAGAGGAAGCCGTCTAAACCCCAGCTCCTGACACACCAGGCAGAACTTCAGAAACATGGGAACACTCCTGCACACACACACACACACACACACACACACACACACACAACACACATCATAATAGATTATTATAGCTGGCTTTACCAATGTCTGACTTATCACATTTTTCTTTGTGTCATAATGACTTATTTTGCTTTTAAACGAAGTCCACTCTCCCCAAAAAGTCCTTCGGATGAGACTTTAAAACCGAGGCCCCGTGTGCGAACGCACGCAGAACATCTTGCACACACGTTAAATCCTGTTCCACTTTTCGTAAGAGTTGGCCATCGTGTGCCGGTGGGAACAGATGACATTTACAAAACTGCATACACACAGGGACTGGATGTAAAAAGCACAAGAGTGCTTATCCCATTATCCTTGATATAAAAGAATAAATCAATCAAAATCAATCAATCAATCAATCATCTGTCTTTAGAAACATGGGAATACTCCTACACACACAACACACATCTGTCTTCACAAACATGGCAACACTCCTGCACACACACAGACACACGCACACACGCACACGCACACACACACACACACACACACACACACACACACACACACCTGTCTTCAGAAAGTCAAGTCAAAATGTCAAAATTTTATTTCTAGATGGTACATGTGTGTGTGTGTATGTGCGCACACATGCATGTGTGTGTGTGTGTGTGTGTTGTGTGTGTGGTGTGTGTGTGTGTGTGTGTGTGTGTGTGTGTGTGTGTGTGTCTGTGTCTATGTGTGATTTTGCTTGGAGTGAGATGACAAGTAAAAGGGAGAGAATTAATACTGCATGTCTACATTTGGAAGACCAGTTGTGTCCCTTACACTGTATTCATGACCAAGTTCTTGAGTATGACAGATTATTATAACTGGCTTTACCTATGCCTGACTTATCACATTTTTCTTTGTGCTATAATGATTTAATTTTGTTTTAAAATAAAGTGCACTGATCAGTATTGGAAAGGGACATGAGCCCCAAGAAACAGAATTATTAATTACTTAAAAAGACAGATACACATCAGAGTAGCTCATGCAATTTAGTATCAAAATACAAACCTGAAAACATTTTCCTCTGTAGAATTTCCAGGACACATGAAACAAAATCAGAAAGATAAAAATCATTAGAGTATTGATAATGGAATTGTTTCAATGTGTCAAACACACACACACACACACACACA
Organism: Stramonita haemastoma; assembly: GCA_030674155.1. Classification (NCBI taxonomy): domain Eukaryota; kingdom Metazoa; phylum Mollusca; class Gastropoda; order Neogastropoda; family Muricidae; genus Stramonita; species Stramonita haemastoma. The sequence goes on along the minus strand of CM060331.1, from coordinate 12,699,476 downwards.
CACACACACACACACACACACACACACACACACACACACACACAGTAAAAAATATATAAAAAATTAACCAACCCAATGATCTCCCTCTCGCCTCAAAACAAAATAGTTCCAATACCCATCCCTCCCCCCCCCCCCCCCCACGCACAAACATTATGAAATATACCTACACACACACACAACACACACACACACACACACACACACACACACACACACACACACCTACACACAACATACACACACACACACACACACACACACACACACACACACACACACACACACACAAACAACACACACAACACAATAAAAAAAATGAAAACCATAATATTTGAATACAAACAATAATACAAAACCAAATAGTTACAGAAATAAATAAATTCATAAATAAAACCAAACACAACAACAACAAAAAACCAACAACAACAAAAACACAATTCCTAAACCCAAACACACACACACACACAAAACTAACCAAGAGAAAGAGAAGAGTTCCAATCCTGGCACCCCCACAGTTTAGCCCGGCGGGCGAAGACGCACTCCGATCCTTTCTTCACAGGTTCGAACACCTCCAGGGCCAGACAGTTCTCAGGATCATAGCTGGTGACAAAGTTGCTGACAGCCAGACTCACTTCTTGGGCCCTGCTCTCGCTCAGGGAGGCCTGGTGAGGTTTTCCTTTCAAGGGGTTGCTGTGGAGAGAGGCCCAGGGGTCTGGTTTGGAGTGGTCTTGGTCCCTGTCTGAGGCCTCTGGTCCATAGATTGAAACTGGAGAAAGAACAGAGAGAAAAGGCGACAAATGTCTGTTAGTGTTACTGATTGCAGGCAGTTAGTGTCATCTACAAAAAATTGGTTTCTTTGGGGTTCTTTTGCTCCATAGTTAGCTAAACTGGGGAAGTGGGGAAGAGTGAGAAAGATGGTGATATATATATAATATATATAATATTAATATATATATATATATAATATATATATATATATATATATATATATAATATATATAATATATATATAAAACAAGTATGCGTACTTAAAATTAAAAATGAATGAATAAAGTTAAAATGATGATCATGATAAAATAAAATGAAACAATAATAATATATAAATATTTCTAAGATGATTTCTTTTCCTTTAGTGCATAGAGTACCATTTTTGTTTTCATCTATATAATGTAGTACTTAATACACATTATAAATGACTAATATATATATATATATATATATATATATATATATAATATATATATATATATATATATAAATATATAATATATTAAAATACATAATATATATGAAATTAATTATGTAATATTCAATGCACAGTCATTATTCACTCAAGACAACAAAAAACCTCTAACAAACAAGCATTCAGGAATTTAAACACACAACACGCACGCAAAAACAACACACACACACACACACACACACACACACACACACACACACACACACACACACACACACACACACACACACAACCACACACACACCACACACACAACACATACACAGAACAGATGATAAGATTTACAAAACTGCATACACATGGGGACAAGATGTAAAAAAAAAAAAAAAAAAAAAAGCACATGTCCTTATTCCATTATCCTCGATATAAAAGTATATAAGAATATTTTTTAAAAGATAAATAAATAAAGACACACACTATATTGTGTTACAATTAGTAGAGGAGCTCTATTGTAATTATACTAGCACCACTGATTATTTCATTTACATGACCATCTGAAATCTAAGACATGAAAATTGTAGGGAATTGTTTTTATAAACTTACCCAGCAACACAAGGAACGCCAAAAGAGATGTGAACGACACAGTGATGGAAAACGTGGTGTACAAAAACACACACAAGCTGATTCCTCGCACTGCCACAAGCCAGGATGGCAACCAACGTTTGATAGCGCTCAGCCGTGTCATTGTTTTAATTAAACTCGAGTCCCACACTCTGTTTCTGAATATCTGTCGATGATTTACGGGGAGGAAAATACTGTAGCGTCGTCAGCTAAATCATGTTTACATTTGTAGTATCTGTCTCTGGGAATGCAACAGCATGACCAGGAATCGAGCATGCTATAAATAACAACATAATCATGCATATACTGGGGCGTGGGTGTTGTTACTAATGTTAGTTCCGCGTTGCCTAATCTTTAAAAAATGCAAGAACTTTGCAAAGAAAAAGCAAATCATACATGATTAACCTAGATATCAGATATTGGCCTAGAACAGTTTTCATCTATCGAACCAAAGATTCCTCGCTTCACAAAAAAATCGGCGAAAATTTATATCTGTCCGATGATAGCGAAAGTTCTGTTCCACGCGTCCTTGCCAACATTTGTAAACCACGTCTTGGTTTACGGTTGTTGCAATTTATTGTAACGCTCATATCAGACTCTTACCAGATAAAATATGCGCTATAACATAGACTTTTATCACATTTTGAACCATTTTTTATTGTTCTACTTTACTGGGAGTATTCTTTGTCAGACCTACGACTTTCAACAATTTGGTTTAGCTAATCCACAGTTGCAAATGAAGACAAAAACGTCTGTGAGTGGATGGGTGCATGCGTGCTCGCCGCGCCGCGCGCGCGCTCGCGTGCGTGTGTGTGTGTGCGTGCGTGCGTGTGTGTGAGTGTGTGTGTGTGTGTGTGTGTGTGTGTGTGTGTGTGTGTGTGTGTGTGTGTGTGTGTGTGTGTGGTGGATGAATGAATAATCTTTATCTTCCATGGGTACAGAGTAAGAATCCACATACTTTCTTATTCGGCTGTAGCCCCCCCCCCCCCCCCCCCCCCCCCCCCCCCCTAAAAAAAAAAAAATTAAACAAAGACACCCCCCAATAAACAACAAAACACAACAACAACAACAACAAACAAAACAAACAAACAACAAAAACAGAAAACAAAACAAAACTAAAGAAGAAAAACAAAATCGCCATCACCTATGATTTCAAAAAGGGAGAGATGGGTAGCTATACATTCAAAAAAATGCATAATCCCTACTAGATACACTAATAATCATTTTAACAAGAGGTAATATAATCCCTAACTGATCCGAACATTATTTATTTATTTATTCTTTTATTTATTCTTTTATATCGAGGATAATGGAAGTTGTGTTTTTTTTACATCCAGTCCCCGTGTGTATGCAGTTTTGTAAATGTTATCTGTTCCCACCGGTACACTATGGCCTACTCTTACGAAAAGTGGAACAAGATTTAACATGTGAGCAAGATATTCTGCGTGCATTCGCACACGGGGCTCTCGGTTTATAGTCTCATCCAAAGGACTTATTGAGATTAGAGCAATTGGGACCACACCACCCAATCAAAGGCATTTTGTTTTGTTTTTATTACATGATGATCAATGATAATGAGGATGATGTAATAATGCTGCTGCTGTGGAGGTGCATATGCTTTGAGACCACTCGACAGGGTTGCACTCTATGCTCACTATCATCATTATATCCCAGCATCTTCGGGGCCAAGAGATTACAGACACCTGCAGTGTTGGTCAGGTAATTCAATTTTGAGCAACACTATGAAACTCCATCGGGTATCCCTAAAGTGAATAAAGCTGGGCTGTGTGGTCCCAGTCTCCCCACTGAGCCCACAGCACATTCACTCTGAGTAGCAGCCAGCTGGAATCCAAAAAAGCCCTATGACTGTAATGGGATTCGAACCCACGACCTTCCTGTCCGAAATCCAAGGTACTAACCACTGCGCCATAGCGGCTGGTAGAAGTACAACATTGATATCACCATCAGCAGGGCCATGGTCCGTGATGCACGAGGAAAGGAAAGTGAGTTCTGTTCATCCAACAGAGGGCGCTGACCTACTAGGCCTGCGCACTTCACTGTTCAGTAGATTCCATTTTGCTGCCTAACTGGACAAGACGCATTGCCTGTTGCTGCTCCTTGTAGATTTGTTGTGAAGCCGTAGGTAAGTGGTACCATTCTTTGTATGACCTCGGGCTAGTTATTCCTAACTACTTTTACATAGTTGAAACTAAACATGGAAAAGGGAGAGGATTATGAAAAATAAATGTAAAAATGGATTAAAATAAAGTAGTTTGGTAAACTTTCCCTGTGCTTCCATTCTTCTGGTGACTTAGATTTCTACTATCAGAATCTTGCTACTTTGAACTGAACTCTTCGTGAAGTGCCATGTCAAAATCACGAAACTTCCTCAGCTTCCCCCCCCCCCCTCCCCCAACTTTAAACAAGTTTCTGCAGACCCTCGCTACCTCTACACCCTATTAATGTTAACTATACAAACACAAAATAAATGGGACAGTATTCTCTCTATATATTTCAGCTGGTGCTAAGATGTATAGCTTAAATTTTCTTGTTTAGCTTACAGTGAATTTTATTCTTTTTTCCATCTGTTCATGACCAACAAAGTGGTGCTTTGTGTCTCTACTCTTCCTTTTTTTTTTTTTATTTATTTATTTTTTTTACATGTTTAGAATATAGATTTGCTAGATAAAATACTCTATGATCAGCAGAGGGAAACAGATAGGTTGAATTGGAAACTTTGTGTCACTGCAAATCTTTGAATGAAAATCCTTTATAAGTGAGGAATGTGGGGTGGTCATAGTTGTCTGCATCTATTACTAGGTTACCTCTTTGCAGCTGTAGTGCCGGTGTACGTAAGCCAGCTTGTATGCACGGGTATTTCCCCAATTTATTATCAAAGATAAACATCCCCCCCAAAAAACCAAAAACAAACAAACAAATCACAACAACAAACAAAATACTCTACCTAAAACAGAAAAACCTCTATCTTTTCCTGTCTGCTGTCTCTGTCTTCTGTTTTTCTCTCTCTGTCTGTCTATCTTTCCTTCCCCATTCCTCCTCATCTCTCTCTCTCTCTCTCTCTCTCTCTCTCTCTCTCTCTCTCCTCTCTCTCTCTCTCTCTCTCTCTCTCTCTCTCTCTCTCTCTCTCTCTCTCTCTCTGAGGCAAACGCATCTATCTATTCATCTGTAAACATCACAACTATACTGTACGCGCACATACTTTAAATTACAGTAGACAATGCCATATCTATAACAATGGGTTTTTTTTTGTTTGCCAGATACTTCCCATCAATTTTGTACAGTGTGAAACATGACTTAACCTTGTTAGGCCCTTGTTATCAAAAGATTAAGAATGGAGGATTAAAAGTCTTTTTTTGATCTGGGATATTAGATCATGAGATCTTGAGCTGCGTATGGAGATATTTGTCTTCATAGCTTTCGGAGAATTGTTGTGTGTATAGCTTTCATCTGTAGATATGCTAATTTCAGAGATATGTTGTGATCACAGATTTTCAGAGATATATTGATAGTTTCAAGAAATGTGTTTGTACTCCATAGTTTACGGAGATGTTTTCAGAGATATTTTGTGCTTGATAGTTTTCAAAGGTATGATTTTTTCAGAGATGTTTGCACTTGATAGTTTGGGGGTATTATGTTGTATTGCATAGTTTTTGGAGATGTGCTTCGTAAGTTTTGGAAATAATTTGTTTTTTAGATATATGTTGTGTCCATAGTTTTCGAAGATTTATTGCTTTCGGAGATTTTTTGTACTTCATAGTTTTCGGAAAATGTGTTGCTTTCGGAGATTTTTTGTACTTCATAGTTTTCGGAGATTTGTTGCTTTCGGATATTGTTGTACATCGGTGTTTCGGAAGATTTTTTGTACATCAAGTTTTCGGAGATTTTTTGCTTTTGGAGATTTTTGTACTCATTTTCGGAGATTTTTTGTACATCAGTTTTCGGAGATTTGTTGCTTTCGGAGATTTTTTTTTCATCACAGTTTTCGGAGATTTGTTGCTTTCAGAGATTTTTTTTCATCACAGTTTTCGGAGATTTGTTGCTTTCGGAATTTTTTGTACATCAGTTTTCGGAAATTTGTTGCTTTCGGAGATTTTTTTTCATCATTTTTGTAATTTGTTGCTTTCGGATAAATTTTTGTACATCAGTTTTCGGAATTTGGTTGCTTTCAGAGAATTTTTGTACATCAGTTTTTGGAGACTTTTTGCTTTCGGAGATTTTTTGTACATCACAGGTTTCGGAGATTTTTTGCTTTCGGAGATTTTTTGTACATCGGGTTTTCGGAGATTTTTTGCTTTCGGAGATTTTTTGTTCATCAGTTTTCGGAGATTTGTTGCTTTCGGAGAATTTTTTGTACATCAGTTTTCGGAAAATTGTTCTTTCGGAGAATTTTTTTTCATCATTTTTTAGATTTTTGCTTTCGGAGAATTTTTTTTACATCAGTATTTTTTAGATTTTTTGCTTCTGGAGATTTTTTGTACATCACAAGGTTTCGGAGATTTGTTGCTTTCGAGATTTTTTGTACATCAGTTTTCGGAATTTGTTCTTTCGGAGATTTTTTGTCATCAGTTTTTACGGAGAAATTTTTGTACATCAGTTTTGGAGCTTTCGGAGATTTTTTGTACATCAGTTTTCGGGATTTGTTGCTTTCGGAGATTTTTTTGTACATAGGTTCGGAGATTTTTTGTAATGTTTTTTCGGATATTTTTTCATTTTTGGAGATTTTTTTTCGGAGATTTTTTGTATATCATTTTCGAGAGTTTGTGGTTAACATGTTATACGTTGCTGTTGCCGGAAAAGTGAATCAGTTCGAAGGTTATTCAGTGCCTTTGCCGGAAGTTTGACATCAGCATTCAGTGTCTGCTTTCAAGTGCCTGTGACCGGAGAAGTTGAGATGATGGGATATGCCATTTTATATCCTTACCTTAAAGGATGAACCCCTCACACTTACCTTAATACCTGTCCTACAAGTGTAAGCATGTATCACAACCTGCCTGCCTGACCTCGAGTGAGAGCAGCCATCATAACCGCCTTATCAAGTGCCTGTGACCTGACAAGTGTGAAAGCAGCACTCAGAACCTGCCTTTCAAGTGCTTGTGACCTGACAAGTGTGAGAGCAGCCATCAAACCTGCCTTATCAAGTGCCTGTGACCTGACAAGTGTGAGAGCAGCCATCACAACCTGCCTCAAGTGCCTGTGACCTGACAAGTGTGAGAGCAGCCATCAGAACCTGCCTTACCAGTGCCTGTGACCTGACAGTGTGAAGCAGCCATCAGACCTGCCTTATCAAGTGCCTGTGACCTGACAAGTGATCGAATCTAGCATTGCTTTTCTGAAAGAAAGGTAAGGCATTTCACAATTTCGTGCCATCTGTCTGTTTTTTTTTTTTTTTTTTTTTTTTTTTTTTTTTTTTTTTTTTTTTTTTTTTTTTTTTTTTTTTTTTTTTTTTTTTTTTTTTTTTTTTTTTTTTTTTTTTTTTTTTTTTTTTTTTTTTTTTTTTTTTTTTTTTTTTTTTTTTTTTTTTTTTTTTTTTTTTTTTTTTTTTTTTTTTTTTTTTTTTTTTTTTTTTTTTTTTTTTTTTTTTTTTTTTTTTTTTTTTTTTTTTTTTTTTTTTTTTTTTTTTTTTTTTTTTTTTTTTTTTTTTTTTTTTTTTTTTTTTTTTTTTTTTTTTTTTTTTTTTTTTTTTTTTTTTTTTTTTTTTTTTTTTTTTTTTTTTTTTTTTTTTTTTTTTTTTTTTTTTTTTTTTTTTTTTTTTTTTTTTTTTTTTTTTTTTTTTTTTTTTTTTTTTTTTTTTTTTTTTTTTTTTTTTTTTTTTTTTTTTTTTTTTTTTTTTTTTTTTTTTTTTTTTTTTTTTTTTTTTTTTTTTTTTTTTTTTTTTTTTTTTTTTTTTTTTTTTTTTTTTTTTTTTTTTTTTTTTTTTTTTTTTTTTTTTTTTTTTTTTTTTTTTTTTTTTTTTTTTTTTTTTTTTTTTTTTTTTTTTTTTTTTTTTTTTTTTTTTTTTTTTTTTTTTTTTTTTTTTTTTTTTTTTTTTTTTTTTTTTTTTTTTTTTTTTTTTTTTTTTTTTTTTTTTTTTTTTTTTTTTTTTTTTTTTTTTTTTTTTTTTTTTTTTTTTTTTTTTTTTTTTTTTTTTTTTTTTTTTTTTTTTTTTTTTTTTTTTTTTTTTTTTTTTTTTTTTTTTTTTTTTTTTTTTTTTTTTTTTTTTTTTTTTTTTTTTTTTTTTTTTTTTTTTTTTTTTTTTTTTTTTTTTTTTTTTTTTTTTTTTTTTTTTTTTTTTTTTTTTTTTTTTTTTTTTTTTTTTTTTTTTTTTTTTTTTTTTTTTTTTTTTTTTTTTTTTTTTTTTTTTTTTTTTTTTTTTTTTTTTTTTTTTTTTTTTTTTTTTTTTTTTTTTTTTTTTTTTTTTTTTTTTTTTTTTTTTTTTTTTTTTTTTTTTTTTTTTTTTTTTTTTTTTTTTTTTTTTTTTTTTTTTTTTTTTTTTTTTTTTTTTTTTTTTTTTTTTTTTTTTTTTTTTTTTTTTTTTTTTTTTTTTTTTTTTTTTTTTTTTTTTTTTTTTTTTTTTTTTTTTTTTTTTTTTTTTTTTTTTTTTTTTTTTTTTTTTTTTTTTTTTTTTTTTTTTTTTTTTTTTTTTTTTTTTTTTTTTTTTTTTTTTTTTTTTTTTTTTTTTTTTTTTTTTTTTTTTTTTTTTTTTTTTTTTTTTTTTTTTTTTTTTTTTTTTTTTTTTTTTTTTCCCCCCCCCCCCCCCCCCCCCCCCCCCCCCCCCCCCCCCCCCCCCCCCCCCCCCCCCCCCCCCCCCCCCCCCCCCCCCCCCCCCCCCCCCCCCCCCCCCCCCCCCCCCCCCCCCCCCCCCCCCCCCCCCCCCCCCCCCCCCCCCCCCCCCCCCCCCCCCCCCCCCCCCCCCCCCCCCCCCCCCCCCCCCCCCCCCCCCCCCCCCCCCCCCCCCCCCCCCCCCCCCCCCCCCCCCCCCCCCCCCCCCCCCCCCCCCCCCCCCCCCCCCCCCCCCCCCCCCCCCCCCCCCCCCCCCCCCCCCCCCCCCCCCCCCCCCCCCCCCCCCCCCCCCCCCCCCCCCCCCCCCCCCCCCCCCCCCCCCCCCCCCCCCCCCCCCCCCCCCCCCCCCCCCCCCCCCCCCCCCCCCCCCCCCCCCCCCCCCCCCCCCCCCCCCCCCCCCCCCCCCCCCCCCCCCCCCCCCCCCCCCCCCCCCCCCCCCCCCCCCCCCCCCCCCCCCCCCCCCCCCCCCCCCCCCCCCCCCCCCCCCCCCCCCCCCCCCCCCCCCCCCCCCCCCCCCCCCCCCCCCCCCCCCCCCCCCCCCCCCCCCCCCCCCCCCCCCCCCCCCCCCCCCCCCCCCCCCCCCCCCCCCCCCCCCCCCCCCCCCCCCCCCCCCCCCCCCCCCCCCCCCCCCCCCCCCCCCCCCCCCCCCCCCCCCCCCCCCCCCCCCCCCCCCCCCCCCCCCCCCCCCCCCCCCCCCCCCCCCCCCCCCCCCCCCCCCCCCCCCCCCCCCCCCCCCCCCCCCCCCCCCCCCCCCCCCCCCCCCCCCCCCCCCCCCCCCCCCCCCCCCCCCCCCCCCCCCCCCCCCCCCCCCCCCCCCCCCCCCCCCCCCCCCCCCCCCCCCCCCCCCCCCCCCCCCCCCCCCCCCCCCCCCCCCCCCCCCCCCCCCCCCCCCCCCCCCCCCCCCCCCCCCCCCCCCCCCCCCCCCCCCCCCCCCCAAGTGGTAGTTTCCGTTTTTTTTTACCATGGAATTTGGACACCATCAAAATTGTGATTTAGCTTCAATTACAGTTTAAGTTTTTAAAAAAAATTCTTAAACAAAAAAAAATTACTCCAAGTAAAAAGTTTTTGGAACGGGGAAGTTTCCTGGAAAAAAACACAAAAGGGAAGGAGGCTTTGCTATGGTTAAACTTGTGGATGTGAAGTGAGTCAAATTCTAAAATATTGTTTACAAGTACCTAAAATTATAATTGTTATTGTTAATTTCCCCACAAACATTATTTAGTCATTGTAGAACGTACATTAAACGAAATTCGATTAAATTGGATGATAGCAAATTAAGAGATGAGTTTCATTATTTGTTTAAAATGTAAATTCTTGCGCAGCTAAGAAACAAATTTATCCCAAAATATAAAAATCCAAATGTTATAATGTTCTTTAAACTGTTTCGGGTCTCACGAGGAAATCCTTGCTTACCAAAGTTCCTCAGTTTCTCAAAGAAATGATGAAAAACCACTGATTGATATTTTTTTAAATATAAATGGCGCCTGTGTATATTTTTTCATGTTGCAGATAATTTCTTTCCCTTTTGTTGGTATAGAAGAAGACGGCTGTGCCATAATGTGTGTGTGTGTGTTGTGTGTGTTGTGTGTGTGTGTGTGTGTGTGTGTGTGTTGTGTGGTGTGTGTTGGGGTGTGTGTGTGTGTCCCCGTTTGTTTGTGTGCGTGTGTGTGTGCGCGCGCGCGCGCGCGTGTGTGTGTGTGTGTGCGTGTGCGCCTAAGTCAGGGTATTGGTTGTGCTTTGCAGAAGGAATTCCAACTGTAATTGTAAAATTTTACACACCAGCTGGTGAGAACTTAAATATTTTCATTGAAATGTTTTTCTGTTGGTTTCATGATTCATTTTTGTTGTTTAGTGTCAGGGACATTTTGTTGTATTTTTCACACGCCCATCTGCAAACTTTGGTTTGGGGAAATTTCATGAACCCCTTGGGGGGGCTGTTCTTGAAATAGAATCTGGAATCTTGTCAATGGTGGTGTAATCAACTCTACTTATAAAACATTCGAACATAGCCCGACATGAATAGTTTTTGTAGTAACTTCATAATTTTGATCCTGAAGCATTTGCCTGTATTGGGCTTATCTGTTCCCCAGCTGTAAGGGACAGGAGTTGGGTGTGTGGTTTCTCTTTCACCATTAGGTTGCTTTACTCATTTTTCCTGTATAAACAGCAAGCATAGTAGCTCTTGATTTTTTCATGCAGTTTTTCTTATCCAGTTCAATAGTTTCAGTATAAACGGTTTTTTGAATTATTTTATTACAATTATTATTGGAAGTATAAGCACTTTGACATTTATATTATTTTGGTGAGTGGTTAAGGCCTTTCTGTTTTGTTTTGTTTTTTGTGTTTTTTGTGTTTTTGTTCGTATGTGTAGGGATATTTATTTATTAATATAATCATAATTCATTACTATAATTATTTTGTTTGCTGATTGTGTTTCCCCCTTCCTCCTTGATACCCCTCTGTTCCACCCCCCCCCCCCCCCCCCCATCCCGTTTTTGGTTTTACTTTGTTTTTTTGTTCTTTTTGTTTGTTTGTTCGTTTGATTTTATGTTTATTAGTGTATATGTTATTTCCTCTCAGTGGTGATGGGCATTATCATATGGTATTGTTGCGTTTGTTGTTTTTTCCTTTTCTTCCTTGTAATATACAAAATATGAACTGAAGTATGGAGATATTGTAATCTGACATAAATTGCTTATCGACATTTCATGGATTCTTTTTTTTTAAGTCTCAGTTAATGATTTTCTTGACATTGTCACTGGTATAAGCTGTTTGTTTGACACTATAATGATTTTTTAAAAACATTAAATGTGTGCATGCGCGTACTTGCATACGTGCTGTGTGGACGAGCGCGCGAACTGTGTGTGTGTGTGTGTGTGTGTGTGTGTGTGTGTGTGTGTGTGTGTGTGTGTGTGTGTGTGTGTGTGTGTGAGAGAGAGAGAGAGAGAGAGAGAGAGAGAGAGAGAGAGAGAGAGAGAGAGAGAGAGAGAGAGAGAGAGAGAGAGAGAGAGAGAAGGAGAGGAGAGAGAGAGTTTTGAGTGGGTTTTTTTTTGGTTGTTTTTGTTATTGTTGTTGCTTGTATTATCTTTAGGCATATTTTATTTTTAAGGCTGTTGAAATCATGTTAGCTAATTAATGTTGGTGCCTTTTTCTTTTGGGGGGATGGGTTGTTTTTTCTTGGTTGGGGGGGGGGGGGGGGGGGGGGTCCATTTTTTGTTTGTTAGGGATTTTTGTTTTGTTTTTTGTTAGGTCTTTTTGATTTTTTGTATTTGTTCTTTTGTTTAGATAGATGACTTGATGAAAAACAGCAAGTCGATGCTTATTCAATGTACCCATCTGGAAATAAAAGTTTAATTTGATTTGATTTGATGTCACCCAGTAAAACTTAAAACTTTAAATGTGTGCATGCATACGTTCATACGTGCTGTGTGGATGGGTGCAACTGCGTGTGTGTGTTGTGTGTGTGTGTGTGTGTGTGTGGTGTGTGTGTGTGTGTGTGTGTGTGTGTGTGTGTGTGTGTGTGTGTGTGTGACTTTTGAGTGTTTTTTTGTTGTTTTTGTTATTGTTTTTGTTTGTATTATCTATAGGCATATTTTATTTTTAAGGCTGTTGAAATCATGTTAGCTAATTAATGTTGGTGCCTTTTTTTTTTTGGGGGGGGGGGGGGGGGTTGTTGTTGTTTTTTCTTGGTTGGGGGAGGGATTGTTTTTTTCCCTTTTTTGTTTGTTTGTTAGGTTTTTTTCTGTTTTGTTTTTTGTTGGGTCTTTTTGATTTTTTGTATTTGTTCTTTTCTTTAGATAGATGGCTTGGTGAAAAAAAAGCAAATGGATGCTTATTCAATGTACCCATCTGGAAATAAACGTTTAATTTGATTTGATTTTGATGTCACCCAGTAAAACTCAAATTTTCCTCCAAGCACAAAATTGCCCTTTCTTGAATGAGTGACACAGTGATTTGTATGTACATGATTTTTCAGTGATAGGGGCTTTTAAAATTAAATTTTAATGTTTAAATATTTGTTTTAGAGGTTTGATGTTTTTCTTTATTTGGGCCGTTGGGTAATTGGTTTAGTTGCATGTAACCCATTCCAAACATTGCCCATATTGTTCACCTTCAGATGAAGAATGTTGTATGTGTAGAGCTTGTTGCCTGTATCGTACAACCTGAAGGTCGTGGCTTAGCCATAATTTTAAACTTGGCATTTTTGTGGGACATTTTTAGTAGCTTTGCATTGTATTTGGTAGACTTGCTGAAATTATGCACGTCATATTAATCTTCCACTTTTCTTTGCTGCCCCTTTCCCCTATTTTATTACTTCATGGTAAAAAAATATGTTATATGCATTATTTTGAAGTATACATTTGAAACTACAATCCAGTTTTTTTCCCATGAAAGATGTACAGGAAACCTATTTGGCAGTAGCATGTTCATTAACTTTTGATTTTAAATGAGTGGAGACAAATGTGGCATGTTGCCTATAGAAGATGAACAAAAATGTTCCCTGTGACCAGTATAGCTTTCATTTTTCAAGTATGTCATAGCAATGTGTACCTGAAAAAAGTTAGGTGGTGAGCACACACCACTGACACTTGACTACAAAGCTGACTTTGTACTGAAAAAATACAAGTTTTGCACAACTTAAAAGCTATTTTGCACATACTTGGGGTGTCTGTATTTTCTGGCTGTAAAGATAACACGGCTGGAGTTTAGCTTTTTGTCATTTGTTTTTTTTAAGCATATTGGATTGAACACAATAGTTTGAACTATTTCAAAAGATAGTGTAAGAATTCAAAAGTCAGTTGGTCGGTCATTGTGTCACTGCTGGTCAGAGCATGGGGAAAAGCCTACCTCCCCCCTTCAGAAAAAACAAAAACAAAACTGGAGTGGGGTTGGGTAGCCGGCTCGCAGATGAAATAGAACAAAATGAAAACCTTCAGGGCAGCCGGCTATTACTAAAATGCTGTTTATCTTCAATGTTTGTTCCCATACCTGAAGAACACTATTTATTCCACAAGAAAAACTATGTAATAAGTTGATGGCAAGTATTTCGAAAATGATCATGAATAAAACAACTTAACCAATATATTTGTTTCTTGCATGAATGACTGTTAGAGTATGCAAACAAGATCTAAGACGCTTAAAATGTATATACCTTTTCTCTGTACTTCTCTCTCTCCCTCTCCCTCTCCCTCTCCCTCTTCTCTCTCTCTCTCTCTCTCTCTCTCTCTCTCTCTCTCTCTCTGTCTGTTGTCTGTCTCGCTCCTTTCCCTGTTCTTTACATTCAAAGTTTCTCGACTCAATGACAACATACAGTGGTACTCCAACGCCTTTAGAACACTCAAACACTCCTCAACCCATTGTAAATAAAGTTACCCTAAAGCAAGGATTTTTAAACATATGCAAAAGGGATGCAAAATCACTGATCTATCAATTTTTAAACATATGCAAAGGTGACGCAAAATCACTGATCTATCAAATTTAGAGAAAGTGGGCATGTACAAGTGTTTATGAATGTTGCTAAAAATTGTTGGAATAATTTGGCTTATAGCCTAATCTCACCCGAAGGACTATAGGGGGAAGTGGAGTCGGCACTGATGTCAACTCTGGGGGACAAAGCCCCCTGCACGGGCCTCTGCATTGTGGCACGAGCCCGGTTCTTCAAAGTTGTGGTCGCAACACTCTAACCTCTAAGCTACCCCCCCACTCCCCCCCCCCCCCCCCCCCCAATTCAACTTAATAGGTCAAAGAGTTCGTCGGTACTGACCGATATAGATTCGTCTGCCGGTAGGCTTAGATTACAATAAGATAACAGGCCGGTGTGTTGTCTTACATAATCACAGACCCTTGTTGGTTAAGAGACTTGCTTCATCTGGTCGGGAATGTATTGGAAGTTCACCATGCATTCGTGGTGTGTTTTGAAAGTCTGTGTCCTTCTGGGAGTAAGTTATTCAGTTTATTCTGTTTGTCAACTGATGCGGTTTGGTTGGTAGGTTGGTTACTTGCTCGCTTGCCTGCTTGCTCGCTTGTTTGCTTGCTTGTTTGCTTGTGATAGCGTGTGTAAAAGAAAACGTGATCAGACCGTAATCTACTTCAATATGAGGTAGGTTGGTTGGCTACCTGTTTAGTCAGCGGTGTTTAACTATGTTGTATGAATGTTTGTTTGATTTTAATGTTAGTCTCTTTTTTTGAAAATATAATGAAGTGCTTTGTTTTATTAAACTTATAAGAACAAAAAAGACAAGCAAACCAACTAAAAACAATCACAAAAATATAAAAACAAAAAGGACAAACGAGCAAACAAACAAAATCACAAAAATGTAAAAGAAAGACACCCTCCCCAAACAAAATTCGATCGGACGGAGATATTGGAAACATCACGACAAACATTCGTACATCATAGTTAAGCACCGCTGCATTCACTTACATCTGCATGAGTTAGTGTGTGTGTGTGTGTGTGTGTGTGTGTGTGTGTGTGTGTGTGTGTGTGTGTGTGTGTGTGTGTGTGTGTGTGTGTGTGTCTTATTCATTTATTCTTTTATATCGAGGATAATGGAATAAGCACTCATGTGCTTTTTTACATCCTGTCCCTGTGTGTATGCAGTTTTGTCAGTTTTGTCATCTATTCTCACCGGCACACGATGGCCTACTCTTTTGAAAAACGGAACAGGATTCAACATGTGCGCAAGATGTTCTGCGTTCGTTCGCACACGGGACCTCGGTTTATAGTCTCTTTATAGTCACATGCATGCATGTGCGTGCGTGCGTGCGTGCATGTGTGTGTGTGTGTTGATATCTTCAGTAAAACGTCTATTCACATCATGAAACTTTAGACCCCCCAAAAAAACTCCGAACACATAAAATTGAACAATAGCTGAAAACAATAAATTTCAGATAACAGTTGAAATCTTAAGAAAACTTCTGCAAACTACAAATACTGATTTATCAGACTTCTTATGAGCACTAACACAATGTCCCATAATTGCTGCAATGGTTCAGACAACACCTGATCCAGTGATAGATTAGGCACATCAGGTAAAAATACTTTTAGATATCCACAATGACGAATATGACTATTCCTTATCTTATCACCACATATACAGTTTACATCATTTTAGTACTTTTTCGTAAAATCATTTAGTCTAAATCTGTACATGGACGATAACACATTTCTGCGATTGTACCAACCACAGACTTTGCCAGAAAGTAAAATATTTTGAAAATCTATATCATTACTCGTACGGTTATTATACAGACAATAGCCAGAATCGCCGACCTTCTCTCTGAAATGCATCCAACAAGCATTTTGTAGCAAGTTGTATCCCTCATGCAAAGTTAACCAACATCTATATTTTCACAAGAGTCATTTATATACCTCGCATCACATTTTGCAATGATGTCAACTCGTCATTGAGATAGATTCCACTGTGTGAAGGAACCAACAAAAAGTAACAGCATTACCTCTTAAAATCAGAAACTGCACCAGATGCCTGATTCCAAAGTTAAGGTCTTTTCTTACCTTAGGAGTAGAATTGCATAAAGCATCAAAAATCCATTTAGATTCAACACAAACAAGTATATTCAAAATATAAGAAAAATCAAGTTTATTGTACAGCGCAAATAGTATAGCCGTTAGCTTAGCTGTCAATGTAGATTTATTTTTCTCAGGTTGAAAAATCATTCTACTTTTAGTAGTAGTAGTAGTAGTAGTAGTAGTAGTAGTAGTAGTAGTAGTAGTAGTAGTAGTAGGCACCCATCAGTCTCGGAAGACTATGGAGATAAGCTCTAGTCTTTAGAGCGCAAAGCCTGGGTAAGTAAGTATGGAGAGCAAACTGTTACCCATACAGCAGACCCTCCCCCTCTCCACGCCACTGAAATGATCCATTGGAAAGGCAACGACCCATACGAATGGTTCCAGTACCCTCGCAGGAGCCGCCAGAACGTTGCCATATACAGCCCCGAGCCGCCCTGGGACTCCAACTCCCCGATTTTCCTCAGGGATGGTGTCTAAACAGGACACCTTTGTGCATGCTGGGTTTTTTTAATAATAATTTTGTCATCCACTCCTACCGGGACACGATGGCCTGCTCTTCCGAAAGGCGGAACGGGGTTTTAACGTGTGCACAAGATGTTCTGCGTGCGTTCGCACGCCGGGCCTCGGTTTATCAAACTGGGAAGAAAGGGCGAGGCTGGGTACAAACCCAGAACCTCACGATTTACTTGTTGGCAAGCGAACGTTTTAACCATCCTGCCACCTTCCCTCCTACTTTTAAAGGACTAATAAATGACGCACCTACCTCATAATTATTAAGAATGGAACCATCAGTATATATTTTAAGATGATCACGATAGGTAGTTTTGAATGCTCTTTAACAATTCCTGTAAAAAATATATTAATATTATTCACTTTTCTTACAGAGGAATAATCAAT
>CM060331.1:12667464-12672464 GCA_030674155.1 Stramonita haemastoma | reverse complement strand
TTCAGGAAGACATTATGAAATATAAATTGAATGTAAACCGGAGCAGGTAGGCGCAGACGATTCAATAAAGGGACGTAACTAATTTAACAAGGAAGTAAGAATAGCTAATAATTATGTCAGAAGACTATTTTTTCTGAAAGCTGTTGTGTTCTTTTCTACATATCTTTCACTCGATAACATTTTTTTGTTTTCTAAACAGCTGTCGTTACCTCTATATACTCACCCTGATACTAAACAGGTAGGTTAATGAAAAAATAAGAGTGCAATTGTAGATTAACATATGTAAAGAACTATAACTGAGAAACTGTTGGGAGCGGGACTATTTACTCTGCCTAGCATAACTGTTTTGGTACACTAACTAGCCTTGTTGCTTTGTTTGGCCTATAATAGGTAGTTCCAAGTGGTGCTTAATCCATTTATAACAAGGACATAAAGGGTCACTATGGTAACTATTTTTCTAATGTGAAAAAATCGGAAAAGCAAAGTTGTGCAGCAAATAACAATCTTTGGGGCTAATAAGTCTATGCCAGTTACTTCTGCTCTAAAACTTACACCCCCCCCCCCCCAATACCCCCCTGAAATGGACATCAGCTTATAGAAGAAAAAAAAAAACTATTCGATTTTTATGATATAAACCTTTTTGTCCCTCTGAGCACACATTTATGACAAAAAGTTGGCATTGGGTCACGATAGCAATTCACTTGTTTTCCTCAAAATAACAGTAAATTCATGGATAATTATGTACTGCTAGACATCTAGAAAAAAAAACCACACCGTACATTTTTGTGTCTGTTCAAAAGGTAACTGAAGTTACAGCACAAGATGAGACATTCTCGTCTGCTTTTTTGCGACACAGTACATAGCAGCACATGACTTCCGTAGCAGTTGCATGATGGGAGATGACCTCATCTTAGTTTCGCAGCAGTCGTTTCAGCTTCAGCATGACGTTGTCGCTAGCGGCATCCAGACTCTGGAACACACACACACACACACACACACACACACACACACACACACACACACACACACACACACACACACACACACACACTAATTAATGCACGTGTATGCATGTATACAGGTATGTTAATGCACGCGTATGTATGTCTACAGGTATGCTAATATACGTGTATGAATGTATATACAGGTATGCTAATGTACGTGTATGTATGTATACAGGCATGTTAATGTACGTGTATGCATGTATATAGGTGTGTTAATGCACGAGTATGTAATATAAAGGTAAGCTAATGTATGTACACATGTATGTATGTAGGTAGAGAGAGAGAGAGAGAGAGAGAGAGAGAGAGAGAGAGAGAGAGAGAAGAGAGAGAGAGAGAGAGAGAGAGAGAGAGAGAGAGAGAGAGAGAGAGAGAGAGAAGAGAGAGAGGTAAAGTACATGTATGCGTGTATACGGCCACTGATCGGTCACAGACAACATTTTTTTAACAACTCTCATAGACAAAGTCTTGGTCTGTAGGCCATAAACATCAACATGGTTTGGAAAACATGTGTGTACATGCATTAAACAAGGTATTGGCAGGTCTGCATATTATTCAGTTTGGGAAATACTCTGCCCTGCCGTGGCTACTTTTCACATAGACCACGACGCATCTGCTCTGCTTGAAATTAACAAGCGTGCACACACACACACACACACACACACCACACACACACACACACACACACGCACGCACGCACGCACGCCACGCACGACGCGCAACCACACGCACGCACGCACGCACGCACGCACAAACACACACACATACACACAAACACACGCACGCACGCACACACACATACACAAACACACACTCCTCTCTTTCTCACTCACTCACTCACTCACTCACCACGCACCATGTACGCACGCACGCGCGCACGCACACAGCGCGCGCGTGCGCGCACACACACACACATGCACACACACACATGCACACACTTTCCAATTTTTCTTTTGATCGTCTGATATCACTATAAGTGGAAAGACGTTAAAATTAAAGACTACTACTACTACTACTACTACTACTACTACTACTACTACTACTACTACTACTACAACTACTACTACTACTACTACTACTACAACAACTACCACAACTACCACTACTACACCACAAACACACAAGGACACCAACATTTAAACACACACACATACACACACAAAATGAATACCCACTTACACTTTCCGGCACTCACCCGGTCCCCCAGACTGCATCTAGGAATGCACATGGAGTAGAAAGTACCGTCAGGCTTGGTGTTCTCCACCTCCAAAAAGTTGGCGCAGCAAGAGTCGGCCTCGCACACGTTCTGGGCAGTCATCTTCCCGTCCTCTCCGAACAGCCATTCCTTCTTCAATCCCGTGGTGCAGCACGAGCCGCCATTGGCAGCCCCTGCTGCGTCACTTCCGGGCTGGGAGCGTCCCATGCGTGGCAGGGCGAGGTAACCACGTCCCAGTCTCGGGAAAGCCAGGTAGGACTGGAGATTAAAAAAAAAGGTTGAGTATTTATTTGTTTATTTATTCATTCCTTTATATCTAGGATAATGGAATAAACCTTCATGTTCTTTTATACATCCAGTCCTCGTGTGTATGCAGTTTTGTCAATCTTGTCATCTGTTCCTACGGCCACATAATGGCCTACTCTCATGAAAAGTGGAACAGGATTTAACGTGTGCGCAAGACGTTCTGCGTGTGTTCACACATGGTGCCTTGGTTTATAGTCTCATCCGAAGGACTTTTGAGGAGAGTGGAGTCAGCACTGATGTTAACCAGGGGGGAACCCCTCAAAACGGGAATCGAACCTGGGCCGAATAAAATTAGTTAGTGTGGGTTTTTTGATTGTTTTCTTTTTTGTTTTTTTTGTTTATGATATGTTCGTTTAAGGAAGGAAGGAAGTCGGACGGTTAATTTAAGATGTCCGCTTGCCAACAAGCAAACAGTGAGGTTCTGGGTTTGATTCCCAGCCTCGTCTTTTCTTCTCAGTTTAATAAAAACATAACAAACAAAAAAATCAAAGTGAATGTCAAACTCCTTTTGATGGGACTATAAACAAGGCTCCGTGTGCGAACGTATGCAGAACATCTTGCACACACATTAAAACGTTCTCATACGCAAAAATCTCACCATCAGTAAACCTCGGAGTTGTAAAAGAGGATTGAAAGAAAAAGGAGATTGTTTCTGTGGAGATCCGGTTGGTTCTGGCTCAGATGATCGTTGTTGAGGCTGTGTTCCAGAGAAGTGATCATCATTGGTATTGATGGAAAGATGAGTTTGAAGTACGCCACACGCGTGCACACAAACACTCAAATACACCTACACCCATCCCACACACACACATTAACGCTAACACACACACATTGACACACACACACACACACATTAACACGAGCACACACACACTACACTCACGCGCACGTGCGCACGCACGTAAACACAGACACACACCCGCACACACACATACACACACATTTATAGCGCACGCACGCGCCATGCACACATAAACTACTACTACTACTACTACACTACTACTACTACTACTACTACTACTACTGCTGCTGCTGCTGCTGCTGCTGCTGCTGTTAGTCCTATAACTTCATCACCACCATTACTGCTGCTACTGCAAGCGCTACTTGTGTTACAATTGTCACCACACCCACCACCACAGTGCAACCATCGTAAACACCACCACTACCCATGACAACAGCATCAACAACAACAGCAGCGACAAATAAAAACAATATTTCTGTTAGAGCGTATGCAAAATAGTTGGCACAGGTATTGTTGTGTTGTTTTGTCGTGGATGCCCATTTAAATCTGTTGTATTATGTCGTGTTGTGTTGTTTTCATTCTCACTTTTATTCCTCTTCTCGTTCCTCGGCTAGAGATTCTTGGTTCAGCCATGGTGAGATTTTGTGAGTGCAGCTGTTTTTACCCCACATTTTGAGGTAGCTGCATTCCGACTTTGTGGATATACTTATTTAACATTAGCGACAATGGATGAACGCTATAGCTTATTAAAAAAAAACTAAACTTTTATATCGAGGATGATGGAATAAACACTCATGTGCTTTTTTTTCATCCAGTCCCCGTGTGCAGGCAGTTTTGTAAATATTGTCATCTGTTACGACCGACACACAATGGCCTCCTCTTACGAAAAGCGGAACAGGATTTAACGTGTGCGCTAGGTGTTCTGCGTGCGTTCGCACACGGGGCCTCGGCTTATAGTCTCATCCGAAGGACTCTTGGGGAAGTGGAGTCAGCACTGATGTTAACTCCAGGGGAAAAATCCCCTCGACCGGGAATCGAACTCTGGTCGTCAAATTATGCGAGCGCAATGTTCTGACCATTATGATATAGCTGAGAGTGAATAAGTAGCGTGACTTCCATCCTGTGCTTCCATGAAGTTGCACGTTCGATTCTCAATTAAAGCACATCTGCTAGGGGGGATCTTGACTTCGCCCAGGTCAACTGAATAACGCAGACCTGCCTGTGCCTATCTTCCTTTCGTGTATTTACGCCTGCAAAGGATGAAATATGCAAGTAAAAGATCCTGTAATTCATGTCAGCGTTTTCGGTGGGTTAGAGAAACACGAACATGCCCAGTATGCATTTTGGAGGGGAATGGGCTCCGCCAGATTCAGCTCGAGACACGGCACGTTAAATCATGTTCCGCTTTTCGTAAGAGTAGGCCATTATGTGCCGGTGGGATTAGATGACAAGATTCACAAAACTGCATACACACTGGTACTGAATATAAAAAAGCACACGTGTGCTTATTCCATTATCCTCGATATTAATCCAAAAAAAAAACCCCAAACAACTGAGCAAATTAAGTGCAATGCACTGCCCCTACCAGCCTCTATCTCTCCCCCCCCCCCATTCTCTCTCTCTTTCTTTCTCTTCCTCTCCCCTCTCTCTCTCTGTCTCTCTGTCTCTGTCTGACTATCTCTCTGTCTGTCTCTCTGTGTGTCTCTCTCTTTGTCTCTGTCTGTCTGTCTGTCTG
>CM060331.1:12649964-12664964 GCA_030674155.1 Stramonita haemastoma | reverse complement strand
GGTTACAAATCGATTATTTATCGAGCGAAAATTAATATCAAGCTGCAGTTTCATGCTTGAAATCAAATGAGTAAATGTAGTCTAAAAAAATCCGTTTTGTGTCACAGATCATATACACGTTACTGGCAGAATTAATGTGCTTAACAAAATTATATCACACAGGGCAGTCCACTGTTTGCTGTTTGCCTCGATGAATTGTGGAATAGAACACGCGTCTGTGACGTTTTTCTGCGAATTTGACGGGAGAAAGTGACGTATTAGGTAAAAATGAGTGCTGTGTCACACCTTCTCTCTGCTGGAAGTGCACTGTTACTTGTGTGTGTGGAACAATAGTCTTGAGGACAAATCAGCAAAATAGTTATTTTTGGTAAGAGTACTTCTCTGAATTTGTAATGGATTAGGCAAATAATATGTTTATGCATGTTCTTGTGTCAGTATTCTTCGTTCTGTGAGTCTGTTGTGTTGATGTGGTTGACAAAAATGAGATGTGTGGAAATGTAAAAAGGAGTCATATGAAATGAAGGTTTGCTCTCATTTCATATTTCTTTACTGGCACCATCTGTTGAACTTTTCTTTACATTATCTTGCATATTTTATCATATTCAGCGGTTGTACATTGGCCAATAAACATAAGAAGAGAAACAAAATCAGTTTGAAGATTGTTCGGTAACGTTGCCTCCATTCAGTCTGTGACGTCGTCGGGAAAGAGCAGACAGTGACAGGAGCTGTCAACACTGACCTGTTGAACCCTTCCTCTTTCTCTACAGTCTACCATCCACGGCCACACTTCTCTTTCCCCCCCCCTCCCCCCCAATTATTACCTTGTTTTCGGCAGGTGCCTGTAAATTGTCATGGTACCAGAGCTGTTAGCTCTTTCCAACCACCACTCCACCCATCTCTCTCTCTCTTCCCTGCCCCCCCCCCCCCCCCACTATGTCTCCACTCCCTCCCAACACACATACGCACAATTCTCTGTCTCCCTGTGTGTGTGTGTGTGTGTGTGTGTGTGTGTGTGTGTGTGTGTGTGTGTGTGTGTGTGTTTGTCTGTCTCTCTCTCTGTATCAGTCTGTCTGTCTCTCTCTCTGCTCACACACACACACACACACACACACACACACACACACACACACACACACACACACACACACACACACACACACACACACACATAAAGAAGAGTTTCTCTCTCTCTCTCTCTCTCTCTCTCTCTCTCTCTCTCTCTCTCTCTCTCACACACACACACACACACACACACACACACACACACACACACACACACACACACACACACACACACACACACACACACAAATGGGAGATTTTTAAATAGTGGACAAAACTTAAGAAGTACTAACAGGAGTGCTCTTCATCAGCTTACATTGATTTATGCTTCTTGTACTGATGTTTGTGCCTTTCTGCTGTATTGTTTTGATTGAATACAATTTTTTTAAATTTGTGTTGTGACACATGATTTGTACCATTAAGACTTACTTTCTAGTCTGCTCACTGTGTTGTTGTTGTGTGTTCCCCAAGTGTAACCTTCTGGGGGTCACCCAGAGAGTGCACTCTGACTCACTCATCCCACCTGGGAATCACTGTGAGATTGAAATTGCACACTGAATGAGCAGTTTGCATGTATGACTGTTTCCATGTACCTCACCATATAAGCAGCAATACTGCAACTTCAGAGGAATTTTTCTCCTTTAATTACAGGAGAGTGCATGTTGTTATTAAGAGCTTGTCATGGCTGAAGGCAATCTCAAAACAACATTTTACAACATTACAACATTCTAGTGTAGGCCTTGGCAATTAGCTGACATCAATACCCCACACAGCTTTTGGCCTGGGCCAAACTCACTGCCTTACTAAACATAAACAAATTAAATTGTCTTTATCCATTAAAAAAAAATTCTAGTCAGTTAATTATCTTTTTATATCTGAACTACTTGTTGATTTGTCTTGATTTTATTGCTTTTGTATGATTCATGTCAGTTCACCATGTTTTATACATGAAGAAAGGTTTTGTTTTCTTTCTTTATATTTCTTTGTTTTTCTGAACCATGTACACAAACAAATGAAAATTTTTATCATAATTCTTGTTAGTTACTGTTCATGACCATGTAATCATCAATTCTGTAATAAAAGTATTGTTGTACATCAACAGTTTGCTTTGTTTTTTATTCAAATGTCATAATTGGTGTCACATGTAATGTTACCACACAAACTTTAAAGGCCCATATCAGAGTTGCGTTTTGCACAATCTGTTTTCCATTCCATGGCTTTAATCTACATGCAATAACTAATGATGCTGAGGTATTCATTGAATACTGGTCCAGAATGTCTTGGCTGTGTGATATTGTCATGACCCCCTTGTAACATGCATTACAGTGTCACACTTATTGCCGGTACCTACTCCCATAATTAAAAAATTGTTTTTGGTTTCTTTGTGTCTAGTGGTTGGCACTAAGTAGTAACTTCACTTCTGAATACTGTTTGTTGTAAATACATGTTTTCATTTAAAGTTATAGGCACAACAGTGTCACAGTGAAACGCTGTTACATTTTTTGGAACATGTGACTTCATTTGCATATATCTGAAGATACGAACCACCTGCTGCTGTTTTGATAATGGCTACAAAATCTTTAACCATTTGGCTTTTCAAAATTAACAGAATAAAGCCTTTATCACAATATTTAGAAATTGAGCCATTTTCCTGTTTTTGTTGCCAACAGTGGAGAAATAGTCATGTATGTATGTATGTATGTATGTATGTATGTATGTATGTATGTATGTATGTATGTATGTATGTATGTATGTATGTATGTATGTATGTATGTATGTATGTATTTACGTATGTAAGTATGTCTGTCTGTCTGTCTGATGTATGTATGTATGTATGCATGCATGTATGCTTGTTTTTTGTGTTTGTTTATGCATGTCTTATGTCTGTATATATGAACGCATGCTTGTTTGTTTGCACGTCGTAGTATGTATGTCCATACCGATCATCTATCTATCTATCTATCTATCTATCTATCTATCTATCATCTATCTATCTATCTATCTATCTATCTATCTATCTATCTCTATCTATCTACCCATCCATAAATCGATTACTATCCATGTGTCTGTCGCTGCATATATGCATCCATCCTTGAAAGCCGAATCTGGCAAACCCATTTTTCCCAGGAACACACCACTGTATAGATATAGAAATACACACAGAGGCATGCTGCATACAGTGACTGAACTTCAATCATGGGTTTCACTATAACAAAAGAGAAAATGACTAACAGAAAAGACAAAGACTACAGTTTACAGTTGCCTTTATCGAAAGTCCACTTAATTTGGCTCTATCATTAAACGTGCACATTTTCTTTAACAATTTTTTCTTTAAAGAAAAAACATTGGGATATGTTCCATAAAGTAGAGAAAGTTACATACAGATAATTATAGTTATACAGATAAATAAGAATGTTCCATGTTTGGCTAGAAAATAAAGAACCACCACACTTGGAATGTTGCTTATTTTTCTTGTTAAAAAATCCCTGAGAAACAAAGCGTGTGCACCCCACTAGATACTTTCTCAGAAATAAATTGGTGTAACTGTAAGACTACACATCATATAACACGCCACAACATGACACAGTATGATACCACATAACACAAAAAACACACAACACACAAGCACAGCAGCACACGCGTGCTTTCTGCAGACATCTTGAGGACTGACATTAAAAAGGAAACCCTGAAGGAATAAGAGTACACAAGAGTATGATATAATGACAAGATCTGCAAAACTGAAAACACTTGCAGCGACAAAGCATGATTAAAAACAACGCATATGTGATCAGTTATTAGCAAGGATTAAAAATCTGCAACGTAGGAGCATATTTATATTCAAGTTAACATGGAGGACATTTCTAATCACCATCCAATGATAGAAGGCCTCACAAAAATCACTATCCAATCATGAAATACCTTGCAATAATCCCTGTCCAATCATAAACGCCTTGCAGTAATCACTATCCAATCATAAAACGCCTTGCAGTAATCACTATCCAATCATAAAACGCCTTGCAGTAATCACTATCCAATTATAAAACGCCTTGCAGTAATCATATCCAATCATATAGCGCCTTGCCGTAATCACTATCCAAACATATAACACCTTGCGGTAATCACTATTCAATCATATAACGCCTTGCAGTAATTACTATCCAATCATAAAACGCGTTGCAGTAATCACTGTCAAATCATAAAATACCTTGCAATAATCACTATCCAATCATATAACGCCTTACAAAGATCACAAAGTGTATTCAAATTACAGCAGCAAGTGTGTTTAAATATAGCGCAGTTTGCAAACTTATTCATGCACAGATATCTGGGGCAAGCAGTTCTCTTTGCTCTTTATGTCTCATTTTTTCTTTCATTAAAATTCGCTTTACAAGAATAGCTGTCCTTGTAAGGAATTCAGCACCAGTGGAATAAGAAAATCAAGGGACATGATCTGATCATATTGTAAAGCTTCTTTCAGCAGATGTGGGAGAACACTCATGTAATAAATCATGCAAAATGTAATGATAATCATTAAGTCATGTCTTGAGAGTCTTTGGGTCATTCAAGGCATTGGGTTAGCTGTACATTAGCTCATTATAAAGGAAGCATGCACCAGATTATGCAGTTAGTAGTTTGTTCAAACAAAAGGGAAAGAAAAAGAAAACAGAAAGAACATAAGCAGATGATTTAGATGTAACAATGAAATTATATATATTTTAAAAGCAACACATAAATACAAAGACAGAAAGAGAACGAACATGGAGATTCTTAGAGACAAGGTCAGCACTGACGACTTCATTAATCAGTTTTTTGTAGGTTTATCTTTATTGCAGCGGTATGGAAAAGTCTAGTTGCAAATTTCTTTTTTAGATTGTAAAAGATTTTTTTCAATGAAGAAGACTACAGCAGTCATAAGACAATTTTCTTTCAACTAAACATCACTAATTAAAGAAGTTGTTAAAACATTTTTGAAAGGATGATCAAATAGGTCACCTAACCTGTCTGTGATTTAAAAAAATGTTTATGAATTTTTTTAAAGCAGCATTCAGATAAACTGAGAAAAAGAATCATAAATGGAAAACAATCAGAAATGTATACGCAATTATAATGACTAACTTCTCCGTACAGAAAATAATTATCAATTTTTATTAAACGAACACAGGAAACGCTGAGCAGAAAAGCGCTGTATTTCTTGAGATATGAAATGCTTGACAGAAAACGGAAACATAAACAATTACACAAAGAAGAGTAACTTGATAAAGAATAAAAGAAGGAAAAGCAAGAATATACCCTTTCAGAATACAGGCAAAAAATGAAACAGAGATCACCGAGAATGAATACACAACGAAAGGAAAGGACATAGTAAGTTTAACTAAAGTAAAATAAAATAAAACAAAATAAACCGCATGAGAAATGAATTTGAAGGACAGCAAAATAGAAGAGTATCAAAAAGGAAATGCGAAAACGAGAAAAAAATCTTTAAAAGAAATGGATAAAAAATAACAAAAAAGAAGATAAAGATCTTTACCAAACAACAGAAAAACTATATATGAAAGAGAAAAAAATGGAAACGAAGAAAACACTCGTAACAAAACAAACCAAACAAGAATTCAAAAAAGAAAAAGAAAGAAAAGATGTTAAAAAAAAAGAAAAACATTTGAACTGAAAAAAACTCAACAAAAGAACAATTCAGAATAGAGAACAGACGCAGAAGAGACGCAAGGACACCAGAGAAGAGGGCAAACTGAAGCATCTAGAGCTGAAAGATGGTCTAACATGCACGATGCAAACAATGTCAATACCGCTCTCTTTTCCTCTCCGTCTTCTACGAAGCGTGAACGCTTGCGCGGCATTGCAAAGGGTTGTCCGAAAAAGCTCTACAACAGGAGAAAAACCACAAGCATTTGAAAAAAGAATGGCTCATTTCGCAAACCATAAGCATAC
This sequence comes from Stramonita haemastoma, assembly GCA_030674155.1. NCBI lineage: Eukaryota > Metazoa > Mollusca > Gastropoda > Neogastropoda > Muricidae > Stramonita > Stramonita haemastoma. The sequence goes on along the minus strand of CM060331.1, from coordinate 12,658,958 downwards.
AAAACCACAAGCCGTGCTTTCTGGGAAAAAACCCCAACAACATACATACACACAATACAAGAAAAGTAATATAAACAGGCATGGGTATACAGGCACACCTTGAAATAAACCTATAACATGAACAATTGAAAGTTTTGACAAACGCATGAGGACACAGTGAGGTTAGCACGTACAGGCTTAGGCATGACCATCCATTCATTGCACACGCGCATACATGCACGCACGCATGCGCGTGCCCGGGCGTACACATAGAGGATGCATGCTTGCACACAGCCACCAGCTCCTGATACAAGCATACTGCAAGCTACTTGTCTTCAGTTTTTTTTGGCTTATTTTCTCTGATAATTATCACTTTTTAGCGGAAATAAAACTGAAGTCACACACACACACACGCACGCATGCACGCACATGCACAAACACACACACACACATACACACACACACACACACACATGCACGCACGGATACACACACACGCACGCACGCACGTGCACACACGCGCGCGCGCGCTCGCACTGCGCAAAATTATCCCCAAATGTTGTGTCACCTCATGGAGGCATTCACAAAAGGAATGCTTTCAGCTAGGATGATGTCAATGCTTTCTTCCATCCTCGGCTATAGCTCCGAGTTTCACCTTCCTTTTGCCCACCATTAAGGCAGCCGTATTCCGACTTCCGAAATTAATTTATTTTAAACAATAATGCAATCTATGTTGGCAATTAACGAAATGTAGAGGGGAAAAACAGTGCAATTGCCCCCCAATAATCATGTTATGAATCTGAACGATGCATTATCACAGTTAAGCACACATGGCAATGCACATTTTGTATGTATATATATATATATATATATATATATATATATATATATATATATATATATATATATATATATATATATATATATATAACCTTAACAACATTTTGTGTAGTTGAGTTTGAAAACGAATACACAATTCAGATAGCACTTCTATCATCATCACCACCATGCCCATCACCACTATCGCCATCGCCATTATTGCCGCAACTATCGCAACCACAACCGCAAATGTAGCACACCAGCAACAGCAACAGGGTAAGGGTAAAAAGGTAAAGTTGTGCGTGCCTTTAATTTTAACGTCTAAGGTAAAGGTGTCCCATAACCTATGTGGTCGTAGGAGAGCAAGGCATCAGAGACCTCAGCTTCTCTACGGGCCAGCATATTGAGGGCGGCGCCCATCTTCTCTCCTTCACTGCTTTACCTTCCCTGACCCTTAAAGAGGGCTAGGTACCCATTTACAGCTGGGGAACTGTACTTGAAGCCAAGGCGCGCAAACGGTCACCCATCCATCTGGTAACCACGCTCGAAGCTGCTTAACTTTGACTTGGGGAAAGCGAGTGCTCTGATCACTGAGCTATGCCGTCCCCAACAGCAACAATAACATAATGATAATGATAAAAGTAATTATGTTTGATAGCAATGGCGATAATAATGTTAATAATAGCATGATGATTATCATTATGATTACATACTAACCAAACAGTAGAGAAACTACTGATATCAATAACAGCAAGAGCAAGAAGATGAAAACAGAGCAAGACCTAAAAATGGCGCTTTCCATCATCCCCAAATGTGTTACAAAATATAAGGATTACATTATACATTTACTGATACAAAAATCATACAATAAAAGATATAGCAAGCAACGAAATCATCCACTTCATTTAAATATGACACGTTCTTTTTTGTTTTGTTTTGTTCTGTTTTTTCTTGCAAACTCAATAATCATTTTCTTTTCTCTACTTAATCTCTATTTCTTTGCAATCTATGACTGTCTGTTTGTCTGTCAATCTCTGTCTTCCTATCTGTATGTCTATCCTGTCTGTCTGTCTGTCTGTCTCTCACACACACATGCACGCACGCACGCACGCACGCACACACACACGCACACACCACACACACACACACACACACACACACACACACACACACACACACACACACACACACACACACACACATGTTACACAATAGCTGATTATTATGACCTTTGGATGAATCTGAGTAGGTGGATTGTTGTTGTATTTTTAAATTCTAAATCATATATCTGTATTGTTCCCTTGCTGTGTTTGTATGCTACACTTTTGTTTGTTTGGATTGTTGAAATTTTATATTTGTTCATTGTGTTGGGTCGTCTCAAATTTCTGTATGTTTGTTTGAATGGAACATTTTTTTTTCTTTTGTTCTGTTCTTTTTCTTGTTCTTTGTTGTGGTGGATTGTGGGGAAAGAGGGGATTGTCCTAGTCTAGATGTCATTTGTTTGGCCACTTGGTTGGTTTGTTTGTGTGTCTGCTAGTCTATGCGTGAGTATGTGTTTGTTGGTTTGTTTGTCTGTTTTGTCTGATAAAGTTCAGGATCAGCATGTTTCAATGGGGTCTTCACAAAATGCGTAGACTGACCAGTGAGATGGCAGGAGGATTTATACATTTGCCTGCCCAACAAGTCCGCTGTGAGGTTCTGGGTTCCATTCCCAGCCTTGCCATTTCTTCCCAGTTTAGCGGGGAAAACCCAACCGATTGCCATGTCTTTTGGAGGAGACACTAAACCAGTCAGATCCATGCACTTACCAACTTGTGTTCTCAAAAGAACCCATGACAGTTGAACATCGAAAAAGATTCCCAGCTCTATTCCCGAAGTCAAAACATGGCTACTTTAATGGCTAAATAATAAACGGTTGAATATGCAAAAATATGATCATTGGTAGACCTTGGAGCTCTGGCCAAGGAACAAAAAAACAAAACAAAACAAACAACCAAACAAAAAACAAACAAAACGTGTTAACTCCTGAGAACCATTCTTCAGAGAGACACCTGCTGTTCTTAAACCCATCCTAGTCCCACCCTGGATTTTCCAGGGTTTACACACAGTAGTTTTCCATCAGGCAGTGACCTGCACCATTGCTACCATATGCCGAAGCTCTATCAGGCCAGAGGCACAGAGCCTGCTGAGTGTCTGGAAGTAATTATAGCTGCTGTTATACACGGAGGAAACCGTGAGTGAGAATGTATATAATCTTGACCTGGTTTCCTGATGGATTGGGAAATCTAGGGGCAGTTTGTGTTCAGAGAATCCAAATGCAAGTGGGTTAATTGAATTCTGGCAATATGAACCTAATACCACTGACTTCATTAAGAGATCTTGATCAAGGAAAAAAAAAGCCAAAGCTAGGACTATAATGAATAAAACAAAAATGGTGTCATGCTATTTCCAAACAAGGAGAAGACCTCTACATAAGGACAAAGATGGATAGGTTGTGTCTCATCACATAATTAGAAACAGGGCTGATGGGTATTTTGATTTTTTAGGAGAGAGAGAGAGAGAGAGAGAGAGAGAGAGAGAGAGAGAGAGAGAGAGAGAGAGAGAGAGACAGAGACAGAGAGACAGAGACAGAGAGAGACAGATAGAGGCAGAGAGAGAATAAAAAAGTAAGAGTGTGGTGTGTGTGGATGTTGTGCACATGTGCCCATGTGTGCGCTTGCTTGTGTGCGTGCTTGCATGTATGCGTGCCTATATGCCTGCGTGTCTGCCTCTCTCTGTCTATCTGTGTTCTTCAATTTAAACACCTTTTCTCACAAGATCCTCATTCTAACACACACTGCCCCACCCTCCAACCCACCTCTCTCTCTCTCTCTCTCTCTCTCTCTCTCTCTCTCTCTCTCTCTCTCTCTCCTCTCTCTCTCTCTCTCTCTCTCTCTCCTCTCTCTCTCTCTCACACACACTCTCTCTCCCTCTCTCTCCACCCGCATTACATCCCCACAAATTGTTACCCACAATGAAAGAAAACAAAACAGTGAGAAGAAAGCTGTTTTTTGTCTCTAAGACCAGACATTGATGACATGACACGCAAGATAACACCTTTTTGACTTCAACCAGACTTTTGTTTTCCTTTTTTTGGGGGGTGGGGGTGGGGGTGGATGGGGGTGTGTGTGGGGGGGGTGGTATCTGAGGGCCCACAGATGACAGCGATTCAGAGCCAAGAGAGGCACTACTATGATTTATTATCCTTAGCACTTCGGCTGTGCCGGAGACTGTTATTTAACGTCCTTAGGGGATAGCTCAGTGGTCAGAGCACTCGCTTTCTCTCAGCCAGGTTAAGCGGCGTCGAGCGTGGTTGCCAATTGGATGGGTGACTGTTTGCGCGCCTTGGCTATAGTACAGTTCCCTCAGTTCACCCAGCTGTAAATGGGTACCTAGCCCTCTTTAGGGTCAGAGAAGTAAAGCAGCGAGGAAGAGGAGATGGGAGCCGCCCTCAACATGCTGGCCCCTAGAGAAGCTAAGGTCTCTGACGCCTCGCTCCCCTGCGACCACACTGGTTATGGGACACCTTTACCGTTTTACCCTAGGTGTCTTTTTAAGACCAGTCTTCCTTCTTGCTTGGCGATGGAAGATATCAAATGCTGGGAAGGGAAATAGAATTACCAGCATATCACTGACAAAGGGAGAGGGTGTTTAAAAGGAGGAGGAGAGAAAGAAAGAAAGAAAGAAAGAAAGAGAGAGAGAGAGAGAGAGAGAGAGAGAGAGAGAGAGAGGAGAGAGAGAGAGAGAGAGAGAGAGAGAGAGAGGAGAGAGAGAGAGAGAGAGAGAGAGAGAGAGAGACAGACAGACAGACAGACAGACAGACAGACAGACAGACAGAGACAGACAGACAGACAGACAGACAGACAGAGATCGACAGAGAGAGAAAACTTTGAAAAGTTGAAAACTTTCTTTGAAAACTTTGAAAACTTTCTTTATTCAAAGAGGGTAATAGAATAAGCAAAGATTGCTTTTTTACATCCAGCCCTCGGAAAAGACTCCCCCCCCCCACCCCCCCCCCCCCCCCCCCCCCCCCCACCTCCCCCCCCCAACACACCCAAAACAAAAGATAAACAAGCAAACAAAACCCCACCAATATACATGAAAAGTTGCAAATGTACACAATATGAAAATAGATAAGGAAATACTTTCGAACGAACAAGCAAATACTAAATACAAAGGGTACAGAAAAATCAATTTCAAGATTCATGAGAGAGAGAGAGAGAGAGAGAGAGAGAGAGAGAGAGAGAGAGAGAGAGAGAGAGAGAGAGAGAGAGAGAGAGAGAGAGAGAGAGAGAGAGAGAGAGAAATGAACGAATGAACGAATGAATGAATGAGTATTTAAAGAGGGTAATGGCATAAGAAAACGTGCCTTTTTATAACACCCTTCTGGGTGAAAAAGGAAGAAAATAAAAGAAAGGCATAGCAATAACAAACAAACTGCACATATACATTGTATGAGTGAAGAAAAAAGAAAAAAAATCCATAACATCATCCAAATACAAGAAACATTTTCTACGCTTATGCTTTATCTTTTACAAAATGAGAGAACAAAATCACAAAATCAGATTAGAAAATAAGAAATATGATTGACTAGAGAGTAGAGTAGAGTAGAGTAGAGTAGAGTAGAGTAGAGTAGAGTAGAGTAGAGTAGAGTAGAGTAGAGTAGAGTAGAGTAGAGTAGAGTAGAGTAGAGCAGAGCAGAGCAGAGCAGAGTAGAGTAGAGACTGACAGAGAAGGGATAGACAGGCAGATGAGAGATAGAATACAGACAGACGGACAGACTAAAGACACTCAGTTTCACAGGCAGGCAGACAGACAGACATACAGACAGACAGACAGACAGACAGAAAATGACAGACAGCTGATAAAAAGACATATGTAAAACATGATTAAATGAAGTCATGGCAAACCATGACTGACATTTTGTCCGATTAACAAGAAAACAATATGCTTTTTTTTTTTATATAAGACAAGATCAACAGCCAGTCTCTGTCAGCCTTTCATTCATAAGAAAATGTTTCAATGATTTTTTAAAGTTTAGCATAGAAGTTACACTTTTTAAGGATGCTGGCAGGTTATTCCAGTAAGTGCCACCGCTATATACAAGACTACTTTTAAACAGATCTATTCTTGGTTTTGGCACAGTAAGTTTATGTGAATGACGATATGTATTTATTTGAAAATGTTTTGCCAGAGTGGGCGGTGCATTTCCATACACTATTCTGTGCATCATTAAAGCTTTGTTGTATTCCAACTGCAATTTAAATGGCAAAATACCAACTGATTTATAGTCCACGGAAGTTAATGAGCTTGATTTCAATAGAATAAGTTTAATGGCACGCTTGTATAATCTAATCAGAGGTTTTAATGTATTTGCACTTGCAGAATCCCACAAGGTTGATGCGTATTCTATAACAGAACTTATGTGTGCATGGAAAAACTGTTTTCTAGTGCTAAGATTAAGGAAACGTTTTATTTTGGATAACTGAAACACCTTTTGCGATACAACTTTACTTAGATTGGCGATGTGATCTTGCCATGAAAGATTATGATCAATAATGATTCCTAGCACCTTGTGGAAATTTACTTCTTCAATTTTTTCACCTGAAACATTTATAGGGAACATAGAAGAGATCTGATTCTGTCGCTTTTGTCTGAGACACACAGAGAGAGAGAGAGAGAGAGGAGAGAGAGAGAGAGAGAGAGAGAGAGAGAGAGAGAGAGAGAGAGAGAGAGAGAGAGAGAGAGAGAGAGAGAGAGAAGACAGACAGACAGACAGACAGACAGACAGACAGACAGACAGACAGACAGACAGACAGACAGACAGAAAGACAGATAGACAGACAGAAAGACAGACAGAAAGACAGACAGAGACAGAGTGACAGATAAACAAAACAGTCATATACAAAAAAACAGACAGAATCAACATTGTTCTTAAAGTTTCTTCTAGTTTGTATTCTTTATTATATATATTTGCTAAAGGTTTCAGTACGCCTCTGCTTCTCAAAAGACTTTTTCTTTTCATTTCGTTTGCCCTGTGGGTGGGTGGGAGTCTATACCGGATATCCGTCCACTGGGCTGGCAAAATAGGCTAACAGAAAAAGACTTTGTCATGTAGTTCACTGGCTGAGATTTTTGTCAACCTTGGCGGCATTTCCGGAGTTTATCTATTTTTTTGTGTTTCCTCTTTAGAAAAGAATGACATTTTAATTTCTGTCACATTGACTCGGGGCTGTATACCTTTTATCAAGGTCAGCTTGATAATTATTCTGCCCAATTTGTTATGATTGAATGACCCGTGAAGCTGCTGAATCTGCTGTGACATAAAGTGGAATAAACTAAAATTTAAAAATATAAACATCCAATGAATAAATGTATTCACATCAGAATGATGTACCACTATCACAAAATACTGTTGCGTGTTGTCCAGTTTCTGTAGGGGATGGTCACTTCGAGGATACACACAAAAAGTACACACTAGATGGTAGATTTTGGGTGCATGACTTTTTTCAAGTATTTCACCACATGGGCAGCCATATTTTGATTTCAGGGGGAAAATGTCAGATATGGAATTGGTTCCCTGACATTCACAATAATTATTTGTCATTTCTTATTTAATTTATCCGCATGCAATGACCTCAAAACTATCTTTTGCAGCACATGTGAATGAATTTTAAAAAATTGCAAAGAAAACGAGCGCTCCAACACACACACACACACACACACACACACACACACACACACACACACACACACACACAGATGTTATATGGATAAAGAACACACATACACACAACCACAACACAAACCACAACACAACACACTCACACAGACACAGCCACAGACACACAGACACACAGACACACACACACACACACACACACACACACACACACACACACACACACACACACACAACACATACACACACAAAACAAAACAAAAAACTTCAATTTCTGAAGACACAATATGCATAGAGAAATGGTAAAAACGCCCACCAACACACACACACACACACACACACACACACACACACACACACACACACACACACACACACACACACACACACATATCACCAGTCACGAGAAACACAATGATAAAAAACAACTACAGATTGACACGCAGAAAAAGACAGAGCCTAAAGTTCAGAAAGTAAAAACAAAAAATAATGATAAACGAAATGAAAAGTAGAACTGGGTGACAGATGCCAGACTTACAGATCTTTTCTCTCGTGGCACTTGCACTTCGCTCTGAAAGAGAGGAGAAGGGAGCACATTCTTTAGTATCTGTTGCTTATAGCAATGAGCGTCACTGCCTGTCTGTCTCTCTGTCTCTTTGTCTGTCTGTCTTCGTGTTGGTCTCTTTATGTTTTTGTTTATATCTTTCTGTAAGCCTTGTCTGTGTATGCTTGTTAGTCTGACTGTCTCATTATCTGTCTTTTTTCTGCCTCTCTGTTTCTTTGTCTCTCTCTGTTTCTCTGTCTCTCTCTCTGTCCCCCCCCCCCCCCCCCCCCCCCCCTCCTCCCTCTCTCTCTCTCTCTCTCTCTCTCTCTCTCTCTCTCTCTCTCTCTCTCTCTCTCTCTCTCTCTCTTCTCCATCCACAATACATTCCCACAACTCGTTACCCATAATGAAAGAAAAAAACAGTGAGAAGAAAACTATTTTTGTGTCTCTAAGACCAGACATTGATGACATGACACGCAAGATAACACCTTTTTGACTTCAGCCAGACTTTTTTTTTTTTTGGGTGGGATGTGGTTTAGGGTGGGGTTGGGGGTGGGAGCGGGGGGGAGAGGGGGGAGTAGGGGTTGGGGGTGGGTGGTATCTTTGGGCCCATAGACGACAGTGATTCAGTGCCAAGAGAGACACTACTATGATTTATTATTCTTACCACTTCGGCTGTGTGGAATGACGGAGACAGTTGTAGTAATGTCCTTAGGTAGGGGGTTGTATGGGTCATGTTTTCTGTTTAGTGTTCTTAGGTAGGGGGTTGTGCGGGTTATATTTTTTTGTTTAGCGTTCTTAGAGGGTATGTGGGCTATACTTTTTGTTTAGCGTCCTTAGGTACGGGGTGTGTGGGTTATCTTTTTTTTTTTTGTTCGACTGCTTGGTTTGGGGAATCTTGGTGTACTGTGGTGGGGTTTTTGGGGTTGTG
>CM060331.1:12629964-12639964 GCA_030674155.1 Stramonita haemastoma | reverse complement strand
CTCTCTCTCTCTCTCTCTCTCTCTCTCTCTCTCCTCTCTCTCTCTCTCTCTCTCTCTCTCTCTCTCTCTCTCTCTCTCTCCCCCCCCCTTCTGTGTCTCTCTCCCTGCCTCACTCTGTGTCTGTCTGCATCTGTCTGTCCATCTGCCTGTCTGTCTGTCTGTCTGTCTTTCTTTCTTTCTCTCTGTATCTGTCTGTCTGTCTGTCTGTCTGTGTCTCTGTCTGTCTGTCTGTCTGTCTGTCTGTCTGTCTGTCTGTCTGTCTGTCTGTCTGTCTGTCTCTCTCTCTCTCTCTCTCTCTCTCTCTCTCTCTCTCTCTCTCTCTCTCTCTCTCTCTCTCTCTGGTGGTTTTAAAAGTCCTGCTCTGTGAAAATGTCCTCAGAAAGAATCGGTGGTCGGCCTTGTCAAGGACTGAGCAATTGCTTCAGCAAAAAAAAAGTCATCTTTGACATTGCTAATGATCTAACAACAGGTCCTCGGCCTTCCGGGATTAAATGTGGCTACAAATACCTGTGTCACTTTGGCTAATGGTTATCCCAGTCGAGTCGTCTTCTGTGTTTTATTTTTTTGTTTGAGGGATGTGGTGTGGTGATGGGGAGCTGTTTCATCATTCTTTACTGTTGGTGTTTTGCTTTATTGCAGAGAGAAGTTTCAATATCACAGAAGGTGGAAGATTGCTAGGAGTGAACAGCGAAGGTCAGGCTGTAACTCTTCTGTCTTTGTCTTTGTCTTTGTTTGTGTGTCTGTATGTCTGTCTCTTTCTCTCTGTCTCTCTCCGTCTGTCTGTCTGTCTCTCTCTCTGTCTTTCTGTCTCTGTCTGTCTGTCTGTCTGTCTGTCTGTCTCTCTCCCAGTCAGTCAGTCAGTCAATCTGTCAACCAATCATTCAGTCAGTCTTATCACCTAACCTGTTAAAAATGTCAGTTTTCAGACGTCTTCATACCTAATTCCACACACGGCATCAGCCTGAACAAGCCTTTGACCATGTTACACAGCACAGCCCTGACACACAATGAAACTGTAGATCTATTCCTTTTTTTCCTGTGACCTTTGAAGTAAGTAAAACTTTCTGTCTTCATGGCTTGTTAGATGATGGACATTTTTTTTGCTAATTTTCATGACAGCATCTCGTTTTTTACTTTATATATTACCAACATGGTCGGAATGATGAACAAGAATGTTGTTGAATGCCTTGATCGCCAAAATGAATTTCCAGTATTTTGGGTTCACGCATGTTCCTGCTTATTTTCTCATCGTTCCTAAATTTCTGATCTTTGAACTCATTCCTGAACCGTGGTCTAAGGGAATGAACTATTGCTTCGACAACAACAAAACAAAAAATGTCAGCACTGATGTTGCTCATCATATAATAACAGTTAATGTGGTTACGAATTTCTGTGTCAGTTGGGCTAATGGTTATTCCAGTTGGATTCAATGTTTGGATTCAATGTTTATAATTTTGGTGTGTTGTGATGGGGACAGAGTCATCACCACTCTTTTAGTTTTGGGGTCTTTGATTTATTGCAGAGAGGAATTGCGATATCAGTAGAGTTCCGTGTGATTGTGGAGAGTTTAAGTCAAAGGTTAGGTTGAAACGCCTCTATCTTTGTCTGTCTCTCATATTTTGACCCCTTTGTTTAAAGAGAATGAGACAGTGAGAGGTTTAGGAATAGATAGGTACCTACCCACTGAGCTATTGTATCGTGTGGTTTAACACGTGTATGGTTTAACACAAGTTGTGAAATCAAACGAAAGGCATTCTTTAAAGCAGTAAACCGCCATGCTCATTCTAGAGGAAACCAGAGTTTGTATCTTGTCCGGCAACAAGCAAGCCGTGACTACAAAAAAGAAATAAAAAAGCAATTCAAGATATATCAAAATAACCTTGTAAAGAAAATTAGAAAATTAAAGATTTCTGATCCCAAGGCATACTGGAAAGTAATCAATGGGACCAGCTTAGAAAAAGACAAACCAGCTACACCCATTTCATGTCAGGCATTTAAGGATCATTTTGTAAAGATATATTCTGATGCAGAAGAGACAGTAGAAGACTATAATGTTATTGCAGATCACCCCATTGTAAACCAAGAATTAAACTTACCCTTTACTGAGGAGGAAATACAGAATGCAATTACCAGACTTAAATTAAATAAAGCTTGTGGTTACGACCACATCACTAACGAATTTCTAAAGGCGTCATCAACCAGGTTACTTGGAACTTTTGCTAAATTGTTTAATGTAATTCTTCGCTCTGGAAAAACTCCAAATGCCTGGTCGTTAGGAATTATAAAGCCAGTTTTCAAATGTAAAGGAAGTCCAGAAGATCCTAATAATTACAGAGGAATAACAATTTTAAGTTGCTTCGGAAAGTTATTTACTTCAGTGATTAACAACAGGTTGACAAAATATTTCAATGAACACAAGACTATTGGCCAAGAACAAGCAGGTTTTAGAGCAGGTTTTTCCACCACTGATCACTTATTTACACTTCATTGCATGATTGATGTGTTTCTTGCCAAGAGAAAACGACTGTATTGTCTTTTTGTTGATTTCGAAAAGGCATTTGACCGTGTTAACAGAGCTTTTCTTTGGCGGAAGCTGGTCGGACATGGTGTGAATGGAAATATTTTAAAGGTTATCAAAGATATTTATACTAAAGCCAAGTCATGTGTTGGTGGTGGGGATGAGCGTTCTGATTTTTTTCAATCCACATCTGGGGTCCGTCAGGGCGAAAACTTGTCACCTTTACTCTTTGCTTTGTATTTGAATGATATGCAATCTTATATTATTGAAAAAATGACTGGTTTACCAACAATGTCAAAGGAAGCCAGAGAACTTGGGTGGGAAAGTGAAAAAGAAAATCTTTTGTTGAAAATGTTTTTGTTATTGTATGCAGATGATACGGCAATTTGTGCCGAATCGAAAGAAGATTTACAGGAAGCTATAAATGCTATGTGTAATTACTGCCATAAATGGAAACTTAACATGAATGTAGAAAAAACAAAAGTGTTGGTCTTCTCTCGAGGAAAGATCAAGAAAATGCCTTGTTTTACATGTTGTGGTAAAGAAATTAAAGTGGTTTTTTCTTTCAAGTATCTGGGGCTAAACCTTAATTATAATAACAGATTTAACCTGGCACAAAAACATTTATATGACCAGGCACGTCGTAGTATGTTCTCTTTGTTAAAAAAATGTAGAAGACTCTTTCTTCCTATTGATATTCAGATAGAGCTATTTAACAGAGTGGTCGTCCCAGTTTTGCTCTATGGGTGTGAAATTTGGACACCATCAATGTGTGAATTAGCTTCTAAATTACAGCTTAAGTTCTTTAAAATAATACTTAAACTTGGAAAATCTACTCCAAGTAAAATGATTTATGGAGAATTGGGTCAGTTTCCTGTGGAAATAACAGCAAAAGTAAGGATGCTATGTTACTGGTTTAAGCTAGTGGATGCAGGAAGCGAGTCCAAGTTTTCAAATATTGTATACAGACTTTTACATGATATGTATATGGCTAATTCCCACAAATCACCTTATTTAGTTACTGTAGAACGTACATTAAACGAAATTGGATTAAGTGGTATATGGCAGAATCAGTTTGATCTCCGAGTATCATCAGAATGGTTTAAAGCCAAAGTTACACGTAGTTTGCAAGATCAGTATTTACAGCAATGGTATTCTCATGTGGACAATGACGACATCTTCCTCAATTATAGACTATTTAAAAAGTGTTTCTGCTTTGAACATTACTTATCCATTCTTCCTCGTACCTCATTACTAACTTTTATTCATTTTCGAACGTTAAATCATAGACTTCCCATCAAAACAGGCAGAATAAGTAGTATTCCCAGAGCAGAGAGAGTCTGTGATAAATGTGAAGATAGCGAGTTAGGAGATGAGTTTCATTGCTTGTTCAAATGTAATTTTTTTGTGCAGTTAAGAAACAAATTTATCCCAAAATATTATCATAAAAATCCAAACGTTATCAAGTTCCATGAACTGTTTAGCTCTAGGAGGAAATCTTTGCTTATTAAAGTTACACAGTTTCTGAAAGAAATAATGAAAAAACACTAATTTGATATTTCTTCATAAATGATACTAGTGCATGTATTGTGAATACTCTTTCTTTTTTCTTTTTCTTTTTTATGCCATCCATTGTGTTAGGATTTTTGTTGTGAGTATTTTTCACACGCCCATATCTGCAAACATTGGTTTTGTCAAATTTCATGTACCCCTTGGGGGGTTTTCTTGAAATAAAATTTTGAATTGAATTTTGAATTTGAATTTGAAATTTTGGTAAGTTGGCTGGTTGGCTGGCTGGTAGGTAGCTTAGTTTGATAGCTGGATGATTGGTTTGTTGGTTGGCTAGTTTAGCTGATTGGTTGGTTGATTGGTTGGTTTGGTTTGGGGATTTTTGTTGTTACTACTTTTCTTTGTATGTCAGCAAAGGGCGGCAGCATCTCAGTACATTGTTTCTCTCTCTCTCTCTCTCTCTCTCTCTCTCTCTCTCTCTCTCTCTCTCTCTCTCTCTCTCTCTCTCTTGTCTGTCTGATTGAAATCAACTCAACGCTTATTGAATTTATTTCCAATTATTTTTTTCCGGCCTTTTTCCATGAAATTTCAATCATTTTGTCTCTCTCCTCATTCTTCATGCTGCTGTCTCTGCTTCCTTCCACACACAGCTTTAATATCTGGCTATTGCAGGTCACTGCTATGTTGAAAAGGAGGAAAAAAGGAATGAAGGCCAGTTTAGAAACTAATATTCCTTGTCTGTCTGTTTGCCTGTTTGTTTGTCTGTCTGTCTGTCTGTCAGTGTAGTGCTTGTGTGTGTGTGTGTGTGTGTGTGTGTGTGTGTGTGTGTGTGTGTGTGTGTGTGTGTGTGTGTTGTGTGTTGTGTGTGTGTGTGTGTGTGTGTGTGTGTGGTGTGTGTGTGTGTGTGTGTGTGTTGTGTGTTGTGTGTGTGTGTGTGTGTGTGTGTGTGTGTGTGTGTGTGTGTGTGTGTGTTCATTGCGTGTGTGTGTTGATATTCTCTCTCTCTCTCTCTCTCTCTCTCTCTCTCTCTCTCTCTCTCTCTCTCTCTCTCTCTCTCTCTCTCTCTCTCTCTCTCTCCCCCTCCTCTCTCTCTCCCGCCCCTCTCTCTCTCTCTTTTTCTCTCTCTCTTGTTTACCCTCGTCTGTCCATGTCTAGCTCCCGCTTTGGTCTCTCTATTCTTATCACCTGTTTCTTTCTAGGACATATTTGACCGTGTGTGGAACCACAGCTGCAATGACCACACTAAGCATTCTCTGGAACAACAAGAACATCGCCATCAGGCTCCAAGATCAGACTGAAGCATTCGTTGACTATGTCCATAGTTTTGTACGCATGTAAAACGTGGACCATAACAGCAGACATTTATTTATTTATTCATTTATGTATTTATTCTTTAATGTCAAGGATAATGGAATAATCACTCATGTGTTTTTTTCTTTACTTCCAATCCCCTTGTGTATGCAGTTTTGTAAATCTTGTCATCTGTTCCAACCGGCACTCGATGGCCTACTCTTACGAAAAGCGGAACAGGATTTAATGTGTGCGCAAGACGTTCTGTGTGAGTTCGCACACGGGGGCCTCAGTTTATAGTCTCATCCAAAAGAGTTTTGGGGAGAGTGGAGTCAGCACTGACATTGAAAGAATGAGAAAGGCAATGGAGATGAGATGCTTCCGCAAATTTTTAGTATTCCATACAGAGATCACGTTACTAACGAAGAAGTGAAAATCAGAAAGGAAACACCACACGGCTATAGTATATGAAGAGCTCCTGATAGCAACGAAAAAATCGCAAACTGAAGTGGTATGGGCACATCACACAAACATCTGGACTGGGCAAGACTGTCCTACAGGGAACAGTACAAGGAGAGAGAGACGAAGAAGCAGACAGAGGAAACGATAGGAAGACAACATCACGGAATAAACTGCCTTTAAGTGGAATGTCATACTATATAGAAAGCAGAGAACTGCGAAGATTGGAGGAAGCTGGTTGCAAAGTCTTTAGTGGTGCCCCAAAAGTTCGACAAGAGTACGGAATAGGTGAACATAAAGGGGACGGAGGTGGAGGTGGGTCAAAGCGAGGAGGGAGGGGTGGGTGTGGATGGGGAAGATGCAGAGTTCATGTTAAGGTCATGTCACTACACGTTAGCCTAAAACTATCTCCTGACTTAAGCCTGTGTTACATCGGGTGACATAATGTTGACTTGTGTCGCTTTGCTACGGCGTCGCACTTAAAATGTGTCCTTTTTGTTGTGGTTGTTGTTGTTGCTGTTGTGTGTGTGTGTGTTTTTCTGTCTGCAACTGTATTAATTTTGTTTCCTTATCAGAGTGACTTTTTCTGCCGAATTTTGCCATGGACAACACTATTGCTGCCATGGGTTATTTTACATGAGCTGAATAATGATGCGTAACACACAGGACCCCGGTTTATCGTCTCATCCGAAAGACTACCACCAAGACTAACACTCATGGCCTAATGGATTGGGGGAACGTTTTGGGACTAAGCGGGGATTGAACCACCGCACCCTTCCGACTCGGACTTTTCGCTATCTAGACTGGAGGGCTACCTCTAGACCACCGATGTAGGTCTTTACACATTGGCTTGATATGGCGCGGTGGTTATGGGGTAACACATCTGTCTTGAAAGCGAGAAGTCTGGGTTCGATCCCCGTTTGTTCATGAAACTTTCACACCATCCACTTCACCTTCATTGAGTGGCGGTCTGGGTGCTAGTTTTTTTTTTCGGATGAGATGATAAACTGAGGTCTTGTGTGCAATATGCTTTTCGTGTACGTGTGATCGTTTGCGCGCATTGGATACAGTGTAGTTCCCCCAGTTCACCCAGCTGTAAATGGGTACCTGCCCTCTTTAGGGTCAGGGAAGGTAAAGCAGCGATGGAATGGAGATTGGCGCCGCCCTCAACATGCTGGCCCCTAGAGAAACTGAGGTCTCCGATGCCTCGCTCCCCTACGACCACATAGGTTAGTTAAAAAAAAAGTTAAAGTCTGTCCCGAGCCATAAGGCTCATCAGGCCGGTGCTTATCCGGTTTCTGTGGCGTTAAGCGACTGAGAGTCATAGACTCCCCCTGGATAGGACGCCAGTCTATCGCAAGGTTAACCCCCCAACACAAGGTTGGTACCCCTTTTACACCTGGGTGGGGTGAGAAAATAGCCGTAAAGTGCCTTTTCCAAGGGCACAACGCCATAGCAGAATAGCTGGGATCGAACCCGCAACCTTTAGATTACGAGTACAACGCCCTAACCACTAGGCCACAGCGGCGGCTCCACATAGGTTATGGGACGCCAAAAGATACAAAAAATGGCAGCAAGAGAGTTGTTCTTGGGAAAATTCTGCAGAAAAAAAAAGCCACTCTGACAGGGCCTAGGGAAACAAATACATGCAGACACAGGAAAAATAGGGTAAAAAAAAAGGAAAAATAAAACACAAATAATGGATGGCACTGCTCTTGTGGCAAACGCACTCTCGCACAGAGAGAGCAGCCTGAATTTCACGAAGAGAAATCTGCCATGACTTATTTTTGTATTCATTTGTATATTTTATTCTTTTAAATCGAGGATAATGGAAAAAGTAGTCATGTGACTTTTTTTTTACATCCAGTCCCCGTGTGTATGCATTTTTGTCAATCTTGTCATCTTTTCCCAAAGAACTATTAGAAGAAGAAGTATCCGAATACAAACCTACTAACAGAACCTTTCGTTTGGGTCGCTAGCGCATTTCAACCCTTAGTCAGTGTGGAAGAGGCTTTAGTGGTCATTAGAGTAATGAGATTTGGGAGAGGGACGGGTAGGGGGTAGGAGCAACGGGAAAGGTGGAGGGGGGAGAGAGTTGCTCCCAGAAGCCAGGATGACCAAGGGTCAGTTGTTAGCAGTCCACACAGGCAGTGACTGTAGTGACCAATGAGGGATTGACTCGTCCATTCATGTCTATGGGGGCACTCGTGTCCATTTGTCCGTTTGTCTGTGTGTGTGGTGTGTGTGTGTGTGTGTGTGTGTGTGTGTGTGTTTTGTGTGTGTGTGTGTGTGTGAGTGTGTGTGTGTGTGTGTGTGTGTGTGTGTGTGTGTGTGTGTGTGGCTGCGTGTCAGGCTGTATGTCTCTGTATCATTCTGTGTGTGCATGTATGGTTTTTTTTAATATTTACTTTATCATTTTATTTCGAGGATAATGGAATAGAGGAATATGTAACATTCTATAGAATAGATAATGGAATATGTGTGGTGTATGTGTGTGTTTGTGTTTGTGTGGTTTGTGTGTTGTTGTGTGTGTGTGTGTGTGTGTGTGTGTGTGTGTGTGTGTGTGTGTGTGTGTGTGTGTGTGTGTTTGTGTGGTGTGTGTTGGTTGTGTGTGTGTTGTGTGTGTGTTGTGTGTGTGTGTGTGTGTGTGTGTGTGTGTGTGTGTGTGTGTGTGTGTGTGTGTGTGTGTGTGTGTGTTTGTGTGTGTTGTGTGTGTGTAGTTGTGTGTGTTTGTGTGTGCTATGTTGTGTGTTTGTGTGTGTGTCTGTGTTGTTTCTGTCTGTCTGCGCCTTCTGTCTGTCTTCTGTCTGTCTGTCTGTCTGTCTGTCTGTCTGTCTGTCTGTCTGTCTCTGTTCTCTCTGTCTCTGTCTCCGTCTCTCTCTCTCTCTAAATTACTCACTCAATCTCAACCCTCTACTACTTTAATAAATAATGCATCAGTTTTATGGTTGAACACGTTCGCACGCATGATGTATGTTATTTTAGTTTGAATTAAAAAAAGAAGAAAGAAAGAGAACATTTTAATAGAGAAGAAAAAAAAGGGGGGAAAACGGGGGACAAAAATCAATCAAAACAAAACAAAAGAAAGCACAAAAAGGTTTTTTAAGAAGAAAAAGAGGTTCAAATATAACATAAAACCAGAAACAGTGGAACATTTTAGTGGATAGACGTGAAAATGAATACGTACACGAGAGATTAAAAAACAAACGCAAAGAAAACAAGGGCAAAAGTAAAGAGAGAAAAACACACACAAATGGCAAAACATCGAAGAACGAAAGTCACAGGGGCAGAAAACAGAAAAGAAAAAATAGAGAGAAAGAAGGAAGACGAAAATATTTGTTTTATGAAAGTAGAGTGAAGCATATCATTAATTAATAGGTGTGCGCAAGATTCTGTAGTTGGTGTTCTGCGTATGTTAGCTGAGAACAGAGACTCACTGAACACACACCAAAGGTGACCCAGCAGCAGTGCAGGGCCCTGTGGTAGGTGGCCCCGCGGCGGTCTGACATCGATGGGCTCCCTATGGACTTAGGTGGTTTAGGATTCGACATTAAGAATCAAGGCCTAACTGGGGCGGAGAGATGGTGTGAGTGAGGGATGCAGAAACAGCAGGACAGCAACGTCACTGAAGACTGGCCAACCAAAAGAGAAGAAACACAAAAAAGGAAAACAGGGGCAATTTAATTAAAAAGAGGGAACTACATCAATGCATTCATGAGCAAATTTGTAAAGTAAGAGAAAAGGAAAAGAAAGAAAGACAGCATAAAAGGAAAGAAAGAAAGATAAAACAGAAAGTACAAAAAAACAGTCAGAGAGACAGCATGAAAAAAGAAGAAAAGAAAGAAAAGAATGAAAGAAAAAAAAGAAAGACAGCAAAAGAGCATAAAAGAAAGTCAGTAAAAAAGAGAAAAAGAATGAAAGGAAAAAAGGAAAAAAAGAAAGAAAAAATGAATGAAATAAAAAAAATAAGACCGAAAGAATGAAACAAAGAAAACAAGAAAAAAAAATGAAAAAAAGAAAGGAAGGAAGGAAGAAAGAAAGAAAGACAGAAATAAAGAAAGAAAGAAAGAAAGAAAGACAACAAAACAAAACAAAGAAACAAAGAAAAAGATAACAAGAAAGATAGAAATTTAATAAATAGATGAATTAAAAAACGATCAATCACGAATTCATAAACACATGTTCCTGGGTTAGAAAAAAACAGTAAATGTGAATTGTTCTTTC
>CM060331.1:12622464-12624964 GCA_030674155.1 Stramonita haemastoma | reverse complement strand
TAAGAATAATATAACTCTTTCTGTACAGTCTAACCAATTTCATAGAAAATCATTGAGAAATAGCCAAACAAATCAAATGATAATTGGCGTACTTGCGCTTAGGCGATTGTGCGGCCTTAACATTTTACTATAACATCTTACGCATACGTTAAATCCTGTTCCGCTTCGCGCATGAGTAGGCCATTGTGTGCCGTTGGGAACTGATGACAAGACTTACAAGACTGCATACACACGGGGACTGGATGTAAAAAAACACATGAGTGTTTATCCCTTATGTGCGTAAGGTGTTCTGCATGCGTTCGCACACGGGGCCTCGGTTTATAGTCTCATCCGAAGGATTTTTGAGGAGAGTGGAGTCAGCACTGATGTTAACTCCAGGGGAAAAATCCCCTCGAACGGGAATCAAACTAGGGTCGTCAAATTGCCAGCGCAATGTTCTGACCACTAGGCTATCCCGCTCCCCTCTCCCCACCCCCCACCCCAATTTCAAGGCAGAGCAACATTATGACATAGGCTTCGATACGTGGATGACATTTTTCTGTTAACGCGTAAAGCTTCTGGAGGCTGGGCTATTTTCTGAAGAAAAAAGGACTCCCCCGCTTGATCATGATATCCAAAGCATAACAGGAAGAGGGGGGGTGGGGAGAGCGGGTATCAGGCCTTCAACACACTGATGGTGGTAACTGCCTCCTCGCTATCGAAAGTTGGTGGTGAGGCTTTTTTTTTTTTTCTTTCTAATCTTCCTCCTGTTGCAGACAGGGAAGGTGCGCTATTCTGGTCCTTGTGATTAATGCCACACTGTGCATTGTCAGAAACCTCTATCTCTTTTCTTTTCTTTGTCCCTCTCAGTATCTTTTTTTCTGAATAAGCAGTTTGTCTCATATTGCTACCGTCAACATTTGAGATCAGATATCTCGAAGGATTGTTTGGCTGGTTTCGTTTCTGATACCATTTTGTTCGGTTTGTCCTCCGCTGTCCGTCACTATTCATCCGTCTGGACCACACCCAGACCAGACGTGTCAAGTCATATCTTCATGGCCACAAGTCCACAGGGAAGCCTGTTGTTGATGTCAGGTCGCCGCCAGGCCACTGGCAAGAAAAGCCAAGCATTGCTGATGGGTCACCTTTGTGGTGTTCAGTGGTGTCTGTCTGAGACAATAGACGAAGGACACAGGCTGGTCATCCTCCTACATTGTGTTGGGTTGTTTTGTTTTGTTTTATTTTGTTTTGTTTTATTTTGTTTTATTTTATTTTATTTATCTTTATTTATTTTTGTTTCGTTTGTTTTTGTATTTTATTTTATTTCATTTCATTTTATTTTATTTTTTTATTTCGTTTTATTTATTTAACCTTCTTCTATTTCATCTTGTATTTTTATTTACTCTTTTATGTATAGGATAATTGACAAAACACTCGTGTGATGTGCGTCCAGCCCCTGAGTGCATGCGGTTTTGTCAATTTTGGCCTCGTTCCCACAATGACCTACTCTTAAAAAAAAACTGACGACAATAGTAGCTCTGTCGCGGAGCGCCAGACTGAGGAGACATTAGTCTGGAGCGGTGACCATCACACCATCACCTCAAACCACCTTGGAATAGGAAGCAGTGGCTGGGATAGCCTAGTGGTCAGAACATTGCACACGCAATTTGACGACCCGGGTTCGATTCCCGTTCAAGGAGATATTTTCCCCTGGAGTTAACATCAGTGCAGACTCCACTCCCTCAAAAGTCCTCGGATGAGACGCATGTCTCGGAGGTGGCTCAAACCTTTGCTCAATCCCGTACCGTTAACGCATGAACGCAACGCAACAATGTAACCACTAGGCTATCCCCCCAAAAACAACAACAACAACAACAACAACAACAACAACAACAACACACACAACACACACACACACACACACACACACACACATCACACACACACACACACACGCGCGCGCGCGCGCGCGCGCACACACACACACACACACACACACACACACACACACACACACACACACACAACACACACACAACCACACACACGAAAATCATAATAAAACAAAAAATGTCGATACTCAAATAACAACAGCATACAGACTTAGAACAGTACTTTGCTACTGCTCTTGTGTCTCCATTTCACGATGCTGTTGATTTGATACTCTAGACCTCAACATAATAAGTAAAATCTCTTTAAACCACCCCTCCACCGAAGACACATTATGACTTTTTTGCGCCCTCTCCCTCACCCTAACAAAAAGCAGACACGAATTTGAGACAGTGGCATTATTCATCTGAGTGGTGAGAAAAGAGGAAGACACCATCAAAGTTACAAGAGCTTATGGTTTGGTGAGCAAGGTGGCTCCCTCAGGAGTGTTTGATTAACAATTCATCTAGGTATGCAGTCGCGAAGTTTTTCACATGATTATGAATATGCATATTTCACCAGAACAGAGAGAACAATAGAGGAAACTGGTTATCAAGTCTTCAGGGGCGCCCCCATGGTCGTGAGACTAAGG
>CM060331.1:12604964-12612464 GCA_030674155.1 Stramonita haemastoma | reverse complement strand
CTATCTATCTATCTATCTATCTATCTATCTATCTATCTATCTATCTATCTATCTATCTATCTATCTATCTATCTATCTATCTATCTGTCTGTCTGTCTGTCTGTCTGTCTGTCTGTCTGTATGTCTGTCTGTCTGTCTGTCTGTCTGTCTGTATCTCTATCTCTCTTTCTATCTATCTATCTATCTATCTATCTATCTATCTATCTATCTATCTATCTATCTATCTATCTATCTATCTATCTATCAATTTGTCTGTCTATCTATCTGTCTGTCTGTCTGTCTGTCTGTCTGTCTATCTATCTAATTTTGATTTGTTGTCTGTAGGTGTGTGTTTCACTTTCGAAAGTCGCTTTTTAACAACCGAATTTTACAAAGAAGAAGTCTCTTGTTGCTGAGGGTTCTTTTTGTGTACACACATAGAACATCTCGCATGCATAAACAGCCTCTTTGGAAAATAGAAGAAAAAAAAGCACCTTCATTTGAAGTAGTAAAATTGAACGTAAGACAGGCCGCCTTATGCACAGAGAGAGGAAAGAACAATAAAAGGGGGAAAAAAACAGAACCCGAAAGAAAGTAAAGAGGGTCAACGACAGAAATTACCTCTGGGATAGTCATGTAAAACAACAAACAAACAATACAGAAAAAATAGCAAAGACAAACAGGTAAAAAACACACATAAAAACCCTTGAGTAGGAGTATAAAACAGCAACAAACAAACAACAACAATGCAAATAAACAACACAATTGTGCAAAATTGCAGAATCCCGCGACTTTTTTGCTCGTTTTTCCATTGCAATTGTGTAAAGCCCTTGCCTAGGCCTCAGATTTAGTGTACTGAATCTCCTTGATAGATACAAGGCAATGAGATAAAGACACACACACACACGGGGACTGGATGTAAAACAAAATGTACACGAACGCTTATTCCATTGTGCTAGGTATCAAAAGAATAAATTAATGCTTTTTTTACCCCCTCCTCCCCCCCACACACAAAGAAAGCAAGCAAGCAATCTGGCAAAGGTGCATACACATACACGCAATGTAAGCATGCACGCATGTATGCAGCACACAACACACGCACGCACGCACGACGCACGCACGCACGCACGCACGCACGCAGACGCACGCACACACACCACACACACACACACACACACACACAATATATATATATATATATTATATATATATATTTATATATATATATATAATATATATATATATATATTATATATATTATTATTCATATTATTATCTGTCATCTGCTCTTCATTCTTATTCATTCATTCATTCATTCCTCTAATCTTTTCTATGTCTCTGTCCTTTCTGTCTTCTGTCTGTCTTCTCTCTAGATCTTATGTATCTATTATCTATCTATTTATTATTTCTTTTCTTTCACTATGCAATTAGTCTTTTTCTATCTTGGTATTTGTCATTTTTTTATTCTTGTGTTTTTTTTGTTTATTTTCTGTTTCTTCTGCAGTGTGTTTTGAAACTTGCAATTTGCGATTCTATTTATTACTTGTGTTTGTCTTTGTTTATTTTCTTTCTTCAGACTATGTAAAACAGCAATTCGTTCTCTTATTCTATTACCTACTTTAAAAGCATTCGTTCTCTTGTTCCCAACCCACAAAACACACACACACATACACAATCAACAACAGACCACCCAAGGACAACACAAGACGACGGGCGACACACAACACAGCACAACACACACACACACACAACACAGACACAGCACGGACAGCGAGAACACAACAACACAAACACACACACACAACACACACACACACAACACACACACACACAACACACAACAAAGACACAACATACACAAAATCAGAGACAGACAGACCGACTCAGAGAGAGAGAGAAAAGAGAGACAGACAGGACAGACAGACAGACAGAGACAGAGACAGAGAGACAGAGACAAAGAGAGACAGAGAGGGGAGACGGAGAGAGACAGAGAGGCTTACATTCACCATCTAAACTCTTTTCTACATTAATGTCAACCTGCGTTTTAACATCAGCTGACCTGGTTCGGAACAGCAATCAACAAAAAGCAACGCACCAACTAAGCTACCAAACAAAACTACGAACAGAAATGCCTAAGCAGTCTAAAACAGATCAAATAAACAAAAAAAAACCACACAAAGAAAGAGAACCGAACAAAGAAATAGCAATGAAAGAAGAAAATGCAAAGGAATCACAACGACAGAACATTAAGAAACAAGAGTCCTAGAATTAAAACTAATGATGTATAAATCAAACTGAAAAAAGAAGAGTACAACTTGGAATATAAGAAAGAGAAACACCGCTTTGGAAAACACCACGGAAAAACATAACAAAAATTAGAAATATCACCAGTAGCAGCAGCACCACCACCACCACATCCACCGCAAAAAACGCAACAATAAAAATAACAACAAAGACAATAATATAAACAGCAATAACGACAAAAACGGCTACAACAACATCAATCAGTACCGCCCACCCCCCAACAACACCAAAACAAAAAACGAAAGCCAACAACAACAACAAGCATACAAAACAGAAACAAAAAAAAAACAAAAGCGAACAACAACAAATAAACAAACAAATACAGAAACAAAATAATAGCCCACAACAACAAACAAACAGACACAATACAGAAACGAAAAAAAAACAAAAGTAACTACACCACTCAAAAGCCAAACTTAAACACCCAGACATCCCCTCCCCTCCTATATCCCCACGAGAACATTGTTTTGCACAAGGTGACAACAGCAACAAGTGACCAAGCCTCTTCACATCCCTTCAGTCTGCGTCCTCTATTTCATTCCAGCGAGGGTGTCAGGATACAATCCACCTCCCCCCTTCCCTCATCCATCCCCGATTTCAACGGGTATCGAGTTTCTGTAAGCATCTGCATATCTAATGAACACGTCCGCCCAATTGAGGGCCCTAGGGGACGCATGGAATGGGTTAAGAGACAAAGGCGATGAGCCCTTCTTCCCTTGTCCCTGTCTGCATATTTGCATCAGATTTTCACCTTCGTATTTTTCACCCTCCCACCTCCCCGGGCTCTTCACTCCATCACCCTACGTCCCGTTCCCCTCTTCTCTTTATTCTCACCTCTTTTTCTGTCTGGTTTTTGTCATCATTTTCTTGGAACAACAAGAGAGACGCAGATATGAATAAAGCAAAGTTAACCAGTTTCGAAAACCACGATGAAGAGGTGACATTTTGGGAATTTATTTTATGTATTGCGTAGGCCTGTTTATGTCGTTTGTATTCTGCTTTCATGGTTCGGGAAGGTTTGACAAAAATCTCGAGAATGATCGTAAGACTTGTTTCCCATTCCTCGGCTAACAGCTCCGAGGTTCATCGATGGTGGGATTTTGCATATGCGACCGTTTCTGCCCACCATGAAGGTTGCCATATTCTGACTTTTGAGGATGAAGTCTGAACATGACACCATTGAGCATGCTTGGTTTTTTATTTTGTCATCCGTTTTCATTGGCACACCATGTCCTACTCTTCCGAAGGGTTAGAACAGGTTTTAACCTGTGCGAAAGATGTTCTACGTGCGTTAACACACGGAACCTTGGTTTATAGTCTCATCTAAAGGACTTTCGAGGGACAGGAGTCGAGTTGACACTGATGTTAACTCCGAGGGGGAAAATTCCCTTGATGGGTGTTTTCGGTGGTAACTCGAAACATGGAATCGATCCCGGGCCGTCAGATTGCGAGCACAACGTTTTAACCATCGGGTGACTCTATACACCAAGGTTCCGTGTGCCAACGCAGCAGATAATTTTAGGTACACAGTTAACACCTGGTCCGTCTTTTCGAAAGAAAAAAAGCCATTTATGCCAGTTGGAATGGATGACAAGATTATCTAAACCGCATGCACACAGGAACTCAAAGTATAAGAAAAGCACATGAGTGTGTATTCGGATATCCCCGAGTCAAAACTGAAAACAAAATAAAATAAATACCCCCCCCCCACACACACACACACGCACGCACGCACACACACACACAAAACAACACACATCATCATCATCATCATCATCATCATCATCATCATCATCGAAACAATCCATACTTCGAGCACTCCTTCTACTTGGAAAATCAGGGTAGCACAGAAACCTGTGCCATGCCCTACAGAAGAAAATGGTTCCCATAGGGGACACTACTACACTGCCATGAATTGAACTTCACCCCTGCCACCAACGACAAGAATTCTAACAGCTCTCCCTCCCTCCCTCTCTCTCTCCCTTCCTCCCTCTCTCCCTCCCTCCCTCCCCCTCTCCCTCTCTGCCTCCCTCCCTCCCTCGCTCTGCAGAGGTTTCATGCCCTGCCATTTTTTATTGCCTATTCCACCGCTCCTCAGAGGAATCAAATCAGCGTTACCAGTGCTGTTCAGAGGATTAGAATTCCAATCAGCTTTAGTTGACACGTTCCAGGAATTCCAGCCACAAGCAGAAAGGAAAACGTGTTTTGCCATGCCACGCCACGTAAATAAAAAGATGAGTAAGATGAAGATTTGAAGAGATGTACAGAAGGGTTCGGTTGAGGTTGTTTTTTTTTTCAAAGTATTTGGCAAGAGCAAGAATGGAGAGCTTGGGGGGAGGGGGGAGGGGGGATGAGGGGAGGGGGTCGATGCTGATTCCCAAAAAGAATGGATGATTTGACTGCCCGTGCCAAAAGATTTGTAGTTTGGGGTAGTGCAGTGTAGTGTAGACTCAGGCTCGTCCCTTTTCCCTTTCGTCATTTTGTTGAGTGTTGATTCCCTTGAGTCACATTACCAGGGATATCATCACAGGCATGAGGAGAACACTCCACAGAGTGGATAGAGACAGGGCAGCTCTGCTGGCCTGAAGTTAAATGCCGAAAAGATTACAGGTGATGCACACTTATGATACCGCTACTCCATCAGAATATCAAAACCAGTGTTACAGATCTGGAATACGTTTAACATTTTGAAATATTTAGGCTCTGTACAAGAGAACAATGGTTTCTGTTTACAAGACGTCAAGGCTAGAAGCAGTGGTAGCAAAGCAGAAGTTGGTTCAGTTAAACGACATGTTGGAAAGACAAAGCATTCTGACCATGGTCATCCATATCTTTGTCTGATGTTCTCTAGTCTATTATTGATGATTTCTGCAAGGCAGGAAAAAGCCAGTTATCTGTTCCAAGCTGTATACTAATGGTTTCAAATGTTACGTAGCTTTAAAGAGGAAAGTCTTTATCCGAGATTTTTTTTTTATAATTGAAACGAAACCAATAGCTGTACATGAAAATGAACAATACTGCCATCTGCAGATGTGGGTGCGTGGAAGTACGCACAGTCAAACCCACTCATAATACAGTGAATGTCCCACTCTGTCCCACTCCACTACATATTCACAATACAATGATGTCCCACTTTGTCCCACTTCACTCCACTACATTTATTATCGCTACAAGGAATCACTGTAAGATAGTAAGCATACACATGCATCAGAAGAGTGCCGGTGTTTGTTTTTTTAAATAAAAGGTAAAAGGTAAAGTAGTCCTGTAATCAATCTATCCTGTCGTTGGGGAGTGAGGCATCAGAGACCTCAGCTTCTCTAGGGATACGCATGTTGAGGGCGGCGCCCATCTCCCCTCCTCGCTGCTTTACCTTCCCTGACCGTAAAGAGGGCAGTACCCATTTAAGCAGAGTGAACTGGGGGTCAGAACTGAAGCCAAGGCGCACAAATGGGTCACCCATCCAATGGTTACCACGTTTAATGCTGCTTAAACTTTGCTTGGGGTAAAAGCAGCCATACTCCCAACTTCAGATAATGACAACGATGACGATGTTATTGTTGGCTTTTACCATTTTGAACTTAATGTGCGTTGACGTCTATTTTTTTTAGGCAATGAGTCTTGTTCGTTGCATCCCTGCATGTTTACCTTAAACACTAACATGCTTGAACTTTTCTTATTATGGTCTATCTGGCACGCATGTTTGTTACACATCTGTCATCCATAGAGTGCAGACTGTATCTGTCTGTCATTCTATTTTGGTTCTGATCAAAGCTTTCTGAAGACATTGCACAGAGTTCACCAGGTCAGCGAATTCCATCAGAGTGAAGGGAGAGGGGAACAGCAATGATCCCCAAACAATGAGAAGACAGCTAGAACCCTTTGCTGTGCTATTTTTTTGTATACATAAGAAATAGTGAAAAGGACGGAATGTTTATTTGGTTTCTTTGCTCGCTTCTTTGAAAGTTTGAATACAAGAGACAGTGTCAACTTTTATTTGACCTTCTGGTCACCTAGGCTAAAAGGATTTATCTTTTAAAAGGTATTGCAACCAATATGACGATATCATACAAAAGTGCTGAATGTTTTTGGTTGTTGTTGTTGTTATTATTATAGTGTGGTGCGTTCCCCAGCTCAACCTGGGGTTACCCAAAACATGCACCCTCGTCTCAGTTCTCCTATACTTTGTGGGACGCGATGGCCTAGTGGTCAGAACATTGCGCTCGCAATTTGACGACCTGGGTTCGATTCCCGTTCCCGTTTGAGGGGATTTTTCCCTGGAGTTAACGTCAGTGCTGAATCCACTCTTCCGACAAGTCCTTAGGATGAGACTATAAACCGAGGCTTCGTGTGCGAACGCACGCAGAACATCTTGCGTACACTTTAAATCCTGTTCGGCTTTTCGTAAGAGTAGGCCATTGTGTGCCGGTGGGAACAGATGACAAGATTTACAAAACTGCACACACACGGGGACTGGATGTAAAATAAAGCACATGAGTGTTTATTCCCTTATCCTCGATATAATTTTTTTTTATTAATAGATAAATAAAGAATAAAGAAAGAAAGAAAGAAAGAAAAGAAAGAAAGAAAGAAAGAAAAAGAAAGAAAGAAAGAAAGAAAGAAAGAAAGAAAAAAGAAAGAAAGAAAGAAGAAAGAAAGAAGAAAGAAAGAAAGAAAGAAAGAATCGGGGATACATGTAAGACTAAACGTACACACTGGATGAGAAACTGGCGTGTATGACTGTTGTGAGTTCCTACCTCGCCATTTAGGCAGCCATACATGCCTTCGGGAGAAATCTTCCCAACGTACTGTTTCCAAGGAGAAGACCCCTTTCATTATACAGGTTGCATATTGGGTATGTTCATGTTTCCCTAACCCATCGAACACTGACATCAGATATGTGTTCTTCAACATGCATGAATTGATCTTCTGCAAGTGTAGATTATACACGGAGGGAATGAAGGCACTGGCAGGACTGCACTTGAAGTTGACTTGGAAGATCGTAAAAAAAAAATCCCCATCTCAAAATAGTCAGACTTGACAGCCAACACTTAAACCACAGACTGAAAAGCACGGTTCAATTTATTTTATTTTTTATTTTATTCCTTTATATCGATGATAATGGAATAAGCACTCATGTGCTTTTTACATCCATTCCCGCGTGTATGCAGTTTTGTAAATCTTGTCATTTGTTCCCACCGGCACACGATGGCCTACTCT
>CM060331.1:12574964-12599964 GCA_030674155.1 Stramonita haemastoma | reverse complement strand
TCCAGTTTGGCATACCTAAAACGACTTCAAATAGAATCAGCAATCAAGGTTGCCATGTAATGTTTAATTCAAACCAACAAATGGACCTTGAAAATCCAAAACAAAAGGATAGAAAAACAGGAGTCAAGAACAGATTATAGAAGAAAAATCCCCAGGCAACATCTCCTCGTTCTGTCTCTGTTCTGCTGTCTGTCTTCTTCTGTCTCTCTCTGTTCTCTTTGTCTTGTCTCTGTCTGTCTCTGTTTCTGTCTGTCTGTCTGTCTGTCTGTCTGTCTCTGTTGTCGTCTGTCTGTCTGTCTGTCTGTCTGTCTTCTCTCTCTCTCTCTCTCTCTCTCTCTCTCTCTCTCTCTCTCTCTCTCTCTCTCTCTCTCTCTCTCTCTCTCTCATCAATGCTGTTTCGCCCCATGATGACCGTGTTCCCTTTCCTGTAGAGCCACAATTGAACCCGGGGACTGAATAGAAAACCTATTGGTTGTCTGTACTCTTTAAAATGAAGACCATTGCCTTCTTTTATTTTGATTTGTTTCTCCGTCTTCCATCTTTAAATTGCTCATCTTCTATTTGGTTTGGTAGATTTTTTCTCTCCAGTGCGTGCCTAGACCTATATTGAAATTGTTTGCAGCAAATCCTATTTACATCGTCATTCTGTGTTTTTTTTATTTTCAACTTTATTGTCTGGTGTTGTTTTCTTTTTTGGTGGTGTGTGTGTGTGTGTGTGTGTGTGTGTGTGTGTGTGTGTGTGTGTGTGTGTGTGTTGTGTGTGTGTGTGTTTGTGTGTGTGTTTGTGTGTGGTGTGTCGTGTGTGTGTGTGTGTGTGTGTGTGTGTGTGTGTGTGTGTGTGTGTGTGTGTGTGTGTGTGTGTGTGGTGTGTGTGTGTGTGACACAAATGTTGGTAGAAATATTGCTTGTCATAAAGAAAGCAGATTGTGAGTGCACTCAGTGTAAAGTCCGGTGAAAAAATGAATGGTCATACTACTTTTTTTGAGGGTTTACTGGGTTAGTGGATTATGTGTGACTTTACCGGAAAAAGAAACTGAAAGTAAGCTTATTCAGTTTTTTGTTTTGAATTATTTTATTGAGGACAACAACCAGAATGTACCAATTATGATAAACATGTATGTTTTTTTATTGCACAAGAGGCACTTCAAAGAATTTTGTTCATATTCTGTTCTCTAAATCATGGGGGGAGGAAGAGGAGGAAGAAGAAAAGAAGAAGAAGAAGGAGAAGAAGAAGAAGAAGAAGAAGAGAAGAGAAAGAAGAAGAAGAGAATGCAGAGATGATGAAAGTTGCAAAGAATGCGAGATATGAAAAGAAGAACTGCAAGAAATTGCGAAGAAGGATGAAGAAATTTGAAAACAATGCGAGACATTGCAAGAAGAAAGAAAAGAAAAAGATGAAAGAAGAAGACGAAGAAGTGAAGAAAATGCGAGAGAGCAAGAAGAAGAAGAGAAAGAGAAGAGAGAAGAAGAAGAAGAAGAAGAAGAAGAAGAAGAAAGAAAAGAAGAGAGAATTGAAATGAAGAAGAAGTTAAGGAAACTTAAAGAAAGATATTATACTTTATTTCTTTTTTTCTTTCTTTCTGCACCTGCTCTACTATATTGTTTGTTGATGAATCTGTCTTGACTCTTCCTTTCTTTTTTGTATTTTTGTCCTCACTTTCCTGCCGTCTTTGCATCTGCCTTACCAGTAAAGTTTCTCAAGGTATCTATCTTTGTCTCTTTCTCGTTCTTTCTTTGTTTCATTCTCTCTATCTTTCTTTTCTTTTTCTCCTCCTCTCTTTCTTTCTAGCTCTGTCCTACCCACTGATCTTGTGCTGTCTCTGTCTCTCTTTTTATACTATCTTTCTATAGTTTTTTTGTCAGTCGTAAATCGTTTGGCTGATCTCTCTCTCACTCTATCTCTCTCTCTTCTCTCTCTCTCTCTCTCTCTCTCTCTCTCTCTCTCTCTCTCTCTCTCTCTCTCTCTCTCTCTCTCTCTCTCTCCTTTCCACCATCCCCCCCCTCCTCTCTCTCTCCTGGTAATTGTATAAAAGGATTTTTGGCTAATTGGCTAATTAGTTAAAAGTTATTCATCTCCTACATATTTAATATTTTACTGATCATTCATTGTCAACGAGCAAACACAGGTCTTATAGCTAGAAGAGAAGTGTTACTTGTAAACATAGTCAGGAAATAACGATGTTGTCGCTTGTCACAATGATTCTCCCCCTCCCCCTTCACCCTCTTTACCCATGGGACCCTACAGGCATGCAAACACAACACAACACACACACACACACACACACACACACACACACACACACAACACACACACACACACAATTAATTAATTATTATTAATTAATACATGGAATTGTATAGCGCTATCTCTGTAGAGACAAATCAAACGCTTGCATTTGACTACAGAGCCACAGATCATGCTGCCACCAGCGCAAAGATCCCCAACTCCAACTCCCCGATTTTCTTCAGGGATGTGTCTAAACACGACACCTGTGTGCATGCGGTTGTTATAATTTTGTCATCGCTCTACCGCACACGATGGTCTACTCTTCGAAAGGTGGACGGATTTTAACGTGGCGCAAGATGTTCTGCGTGCATTCGCACACGGCCTCGGTTTCGAGTCTCATCCGAATGACTTTGACATTCAGTCGATTTTCGTCAAACTGGGAAAAGGGCGAGCTGGGTTCGAACCCCAGAAACTCACGATTACATATGCAGGCGAAACTCTTAACCATTCTGCCACCGTCCTATCCTTTACACACACATTAATGAAATGGTAAGCGAAAAAGTTGAAACCGTTGTTATTTCAAAACCACCCATATTAATACAACTACCCTAGTCTTGTTATCTTTATCCTGAACCTCAAGTTTCTTTAGCGGTTGAAGAGAACATAGCACAATGTTGGCTTTGTCACAAAAAACCAACACTTGAACACCATAGGCAATTTCAGTAGTGTTGTTTACCTTTGTGACCGACCACTGTTATTATAGTTGCTTTTTCATATAACACAGGAAAAATCTTCTAAAAACCGAGGACGTCTACTAATACAATTAATTGGCTTTAGACAAATGAGTAGGAATGTAATCTCCGCACGAAAGAGATAACAAGGGGAATGAATTCGCCATAGTGTGTTTTTTTTTGGGAAATGTAACGTGCCATGTTGGCCTTATCATAACAAAGTGGACAGTTTGTTCTTTGTTATTGTTCTTTAACTTATTAATTACATCAGTCTTTTTCTGTCGTTGTCTGTGGGGTTTTTAAATATGAATTGATTGCCTGGAGGGGGGGGGGGGGGGGTTCTTGTCTTTTATCTTTTTTTCTTTCTTGTGTTTTTCTATTTTTGTGTGTGTTTTCTTTTGCTTCTTTTTTTTCTTATTGTTCTGTCGGTACGTGTCTATTTTTTCCATCGTGCGTGAGTGCGGCGTGCTCGCGCGCGCGTGTGTGTGCGTGCGTTTGTATGTGTGTGTCTGTGTGTGTGTTGTGTGTTGTCTGTGTGTGTCTGTGTGTGTCCCTGTGTCTTTGTGTATCTGTGTGTGTCTGTGTGTGTGTGTGTGTCTGTTGTGCGTCTGTGTGTGTGCGTATGTGTGTGTGTGTGTGTGTGTTGTGTGTGGTGTGGTGTGGTGTGTGTGTGTGTGTGTGTGTGTGGGGTTGTGTGTGTGTGTGTGTGTAACCTAGGCCATCACGCCCATGTTTTGGGTTTCAACAGCAGTTTCTGTTTGCTCTGTAGACATATGTGTTACCTGTACATCTACGTTTCCACCACTAGGTTGTATACACTGATATCTGAATTTGGAAATTAATATAAAAGCAAATATAAAAGAAACTATATTCGACAGAAAATGTAGGTTTTGCCTGAACAAGTCCTTGTTTAAGAAAAACAACACAAAAACTCATCATCGTTTGTCACATTTTACAAATATTTTGAGTTTTACAGGCAAAATATTTCGATCCATTTTCGCTCAATGTCCCTTGCATAGCACAAATACCTTCATATAGTTAGAGTAGAAGTGATTTGAACCCTAGCTTAGAAATTATTTCAAATCCTGTTCAAAATTCTGACCACTCTAGTATTTCACATTTTACAGAAACAGAAATCCACGAAGTCACCATGTGGCTACCTCA
Source organism: Stramonita haemastoma (assembly GCA_030674155.1). Classification (NCBI taxonomy): domain Eukaryota; kingdom Metazoa; phylum Mollusca; class Gastropoda; order Neogastropoda; family Muricidae; genus Stramonita; species Stramonita haemastoma. Next base: position 12,595,842 of record CM060331.1, on the reverse strand, counting down.
TGGGCGAATAAAAACGGTTAAAAAAAAGTAAAGGTAAGGGTGTCCCAGAACCTAGGCGGTCATAGGGGAGCGAGGCATCAGAGACCTCAGCTTCTCTAGGGGGCCAGCATATTGAGGGCGGCGCCCATCTCCTCTTCCTCGCTGCTTTACCTTCCCTGACCCTAAAGAGGGCAGGTACCCATTTACAGCTGGGTGAACTGGGGGGAACTGTACTGTAGCCAAGGCGCGCAAACGGTCACCCATCCAACCGACAACCATGCTCGATGCTGCTTTAACTTGACTGGGGGAAAGCGAGTGCTCTGACCACTGAGCTATCCCACCCCCACAAAACGGTTACATACGTAAAATCTCACCATTTATGAAGCTGGAAATCCTCTTCGGAACAACAACAAAATTATTATGTATAGAAAAACAAGACCAAATAGCTTGACCAGGGTGTCCGAACTTTCACAATGTTAATCCTTAATTCCAACATTCTTCTATTTTTGTTTTATTTTTCCCTTTTTTTCTTTTAACTTTCTCTGCCCTCTGTTCACTGCTAGAGTTGAATGGAGGGAAGGAGATGGGGTAGGGGGAGGGGGGAGGTGGAGGGGAAAGGGAGGCAGCAGAAGGGTCCAGAGCAGCCAGCAAGGCAGACAGAGGGAAGCAAGGGAGGAGTGTGGAGTCCTTGTCAGTGTAGTGTAGTGTAGTGTAGTGTAGTGTAGTGTATGTAGTGCAGTGCAGTGCAGTGAGTTCAGTGCAGTGCAGTGCAGTGCAGTGCAGTGCAGTGCAGTGCAGTGCAGGGTAGGTAGGGTAGGGTAGGGTAGGTAGGGTAGGGTAGGGTAGGGTAGTGTAGTGTAGTGTAGTGTAGTGTAGTGTAGTGTAGTGTAGTGTATGTAGTGTAGTGTAGTGTAGTGTATGTAGTGTAGGTAGTGTAGTGTATGTGTTAGTGTAGTGTAGTGTAGTGTAGTGTAGTGTAGTGTAGTGTAGTGTAGTGTAGTGTAGTGTAGTGTAGGTAGTGAGTGCAGTGTAGGGTAGTGTAGTGTAGTGCAGTGTAGTGTAGTGTAGTGTAGTGTAGTGTAGTGTAGTGTAGGTAGTGTAGTGCAGTGCAGTGTAGTGTAGTGTAGTGTAGTGTAGTGCAGTGCAGTGTAGTGTATGTAGTGTAGTGTGTGTAGTGTAGTGTAGTGCGTAGTGTAGTGCAGTGTAGTGTAGTGTAGTGAATGTAGTGTAGTATAGTGTAGGTAGTGTAGTGTAGTGTAGTGTAGTGTAGTGTATGTTGTAGTGTAGTGTGTTATGTGTAGTGTATGTATGTAGTGACCCCTTTCAGCCAATGTTTCCCCAGTCTGCTGACAACAAAAGCTCTGATGAAGCAGGGTGGGTTTGTAGAGAGGAGGGGAGGGGAGGGAGAGGTTGTATTGATACTGTTATATCTGACGAGAAAATGAGTTAGGGTCTTTTGTTCTTTTTTTTTCCTTTTTTCTGTTTGTTTATTTTGAGATTGCCTTCTCTTATTTTCGTCTTCTTTTTCCCATTTTTAAAGGGATCTTTATATAGAAAATATGGGGACGGGATAGTTCAGGATCAGAGTACTTGTTTTCCATGCTAAGGTTAAGTATCATCGCGCGTGGTTACCAAGAGGATTGGGTGACCGTTTGCGCGACTTGGCTTCAGTACAGTACCACAGTTCACCCAGCTGTAAATGGGTACCTGCCCTCTTTAGGGAGCAGAGAAGACAGACAGACAGACAGACGAGACAGGAAGAGACAGACAGATACAGAGACGAGAAAGGAAGAAGACAGAGAGAGAGAGAGAGAGAGAGCAGAGAGAGAGAGAAGAAGAGAGCAGAAGAGAAGAGAGAGGAAGAGAAGAGAGAGAGAGAGAGAGAGAGAGAGAGAGAGAGAGAGGAGAGAGAGAGAGAGAGAGAGAGAGAGAGAGAGAGAGAGAGAGAGAGAGAGAGAGAGAGAGAGAGAGAGAAGAGAGAGAGAGAGAGAGAGAGAAGAGAAGAGAGCGAAGAGAGAGAGTAGAGAGAGAGAGAAGAAGGAGGAGAGAGAGAGAGGAGAGAGAGGAAGAAAAGGAGATACAGAGAGTGAAAGAAAGAGACAGAGATATAGGAGAAAAACGGAGACAGAGAAAGACATGGAGAGAGACATACAGACAGACAGACAGACAGAGAACTTGCCCACATTCCCGTCATGTAGTTGACATGGAGTTGACAAGAGCTGGCCACGGTGTCACACTTCTGAGGACATGTGGACTCGGCTTCTTGTCTCTCTCTCTCTCTCTCTCCTCCGCCTTCACGTCCACTGCATGCACTCAAGTTAAATGATGTACTGGCAGAAAAACGCTCATCTTTCTATTGCAACCATCACTTTGCTGTTCACTTCTCCAAACGCTGATATGACTGTATTTGCACAGGCAATGTTATAGTCACAAGCAATGACATTCGAACTTTTTCTGTAACAAAATACATCCAAAGAAGGCAGGGTATTAAAGTTATGGACTAGCAATTCATAAGCAATGAATAAATAGAAGTCTTTAAAAGAAAGTTATGTAACTCAAACCGTGGATGGGGGTGTGGGGTTAGGGAAGGGATATTGGGGATGGGGGTGATGTTATTCTATTTCAAGTTCGAGAAGTTCTGTTTCATTTTTTAAAAGATTGAAAATGTTTTAGCTTTCACTTTAAAACTTTCTTTGATAACTGTTTTCTATTTTTCGTTCTTATATATGGATTTGTAACCCATATAACTGTCTCTGTATATTGAAATAAGAAAGTGTTTGCATTATGTTGCATCGTAATGTATTGTATCGCAATGTATTGTGTTGTATGCATTGTATTGTATTGTACAGTATTGCACTTAACCAATTTTTTTAATAAGTTTTGTGATCAAAATGGAAGCCTGATAGTACAGCATTTTAAAAAACTGCTCCTGTAGAAAACCTTTTTGTTGATAGCGACACATCGTGGCAACAATGAAAAGTCTGATTTTTTTTCAAAAATTGTGTATACCAGCAAACATGATGAAAAAGTCCTTGCTGCTAGTGAATAAACTCAGGAACCATCTTTCCTGTTATCTGTGATGAATACTTTTTTTTTTTAGTGTAATGCTATTCCGCATTACCCATTTTCTATCTCACCAAATCCCTGGGGATAACGAACAGAACTTTTCAGTCTGGAACTAAAAGCATGGACATTAGAGTGGATAGTAATTCTTCCTTTATTTAGATTCTTTTATTTCGAGGACAATGTGATTTTTTTTCTCTTTTTATTACATCCAGAGGTTTTGTAAGTGTTGCCATCTGTTCCCACTGGCACACACACAAAGAAAGAAAGAAAAAAGAAAGAAAAAGAAAGAAAGAAAGAAAGAAAGAAAAGAAAGAAGAAGAAAGAGAGAAGAGAAGAGAGAGAGAGAGAGAGAGAGAGAGAGAGAGAGAGAGAGAGGAGAGAGAGAGAGAGAGAGAGAGAAGAGACGAGACAGACAGAAGAAGCAGACAGAGACAGACAGACAGACAGACAGACAGACAGACAGACAGACAGACAGACAGACAGACAGACAGACAGACAGAACAGACAGACAGACAGAGATAGAGACTGAGAGAGACAGAGACACAGAGAGAGAACGAGAACGATAACGATAACAATATTTATTCAAGAAAGGCCATAACCCCATTTGAAGGGGTTTAAACAAGAGACATAATTATAAGAATGTTATACCCAAGTACACAACATGTTCATACACTTAACTGCAATGCAATACGTACACACACAGTTATACTGTTTTCTGTGTTACGAAATTAAACTACTTCTCCTTTTCAAAGACTTTAGATATGGATAGCCAGATTTTTTATAACATTTTCATTTTGGAAGACCGGAGCAAACTCATTTTAAATCGAGCTGATCTGCAATAACATTTTTCATGAATGTATTTTGTTCTTAAATGATTTAGCACTGGACAACAAAAAAAAATTGTACTTCATCCTCTCCATCAAGTCTACACATAGGACATATCACATTTTTCTCACTTTTCCTATATCTTTGACTATGAACTGCTATTTCAGAGACACCAAATCTAAAGTTACGCAAAGACAGACAGACAGACAGACAGACAGACAGACAGACAGACAGACAGACAGACAGGCAGACAGGCAGAGGGGGAGAATGAGGGAGAGGGGAGGGAGAGGGGAGGGAGTGAGACAGACAGAGACAGAGACAGAGATATAGAGAGATAGAGAGACAGACAGAGACAGACAGAGTGAGAAACAGACAGATGGAGTGAAAGAGAGAGAGACAGATAGAGAGACAGACAACAGACAGACAGACAGAGAAAAGACACAGACAGACAGAGACAGAGACAGACAATCAGACAGAGACAGACAGACAGACAGAGACACATAGAGAGAGAAACTGAATAACAGACAGAGAAAGAGAAACAGACACACAGACAGAGAGACAGACAGACAGACAGACAGACAGAAAAGTAGAAAGACAGACACTTAGACAAAAAGACCGAGAGAGCAGAAAAACCAAAACAGATCCAGGCACACAGACAAGAGACATAGACAGAGACTCAACAGAACGTTGAGGGGAGGGGGGGGGGTGGAACGGGGGGGGGGGGGAGATTCACTAAATACTGTTTGCGTCCGGCGCTGTGTGTATGGTGGGTTATTGATCACAGGTAATGGCACAAATGCATTAGAGTACCCAGTTGTCTCCCGTGTGGCGTCAGCTCTTCGATTTGCCTCCTTGTCAGAGCCTCATTTCTAAGGACCATTTTCTTGCAAAAAAGGCCGGTTTTAATTGAGGAGAGATTAGTGACACAAGGGGAACAGAAGAGAGAGAGAGAATGAGGAGAGAGGTGAGAGGGGAGGTGAGAGGAGAGAGAGAGAGAGAGAGAGAGAGAGAGAGAGAGAGAGAGAGAGAGAGAGAGAGAGAGAGGAGGAGAGAAGAGAGAGAGAGAGGAGAGAGAGAGAGAGAGAGAGGAGAGAGAGAGAGGAGAGAGGAGAGAGAGAGAGAGAGAGAGAGACAGAAGACAGACAGACAGACAGACAGACAGACAGACAGACAGACAGACAGAGAAGAAGAGAAGGAAGAAGGAAGGAGAGAGAGAGAGAGAGAGAGAGAGAAGAGAGGAGAGAGAAGAGAGAGAGAGAGGAGAGAGAGAGAGAGAGAGAGGAGAGAGAGAGAGAGAGAGAGAGAGAGAGAGAGAGAGCAGAGTGACATTCCATTACATTGTTGAGATGTTCCCCTTTGTGCCCTTTTTTGCTAATAACTGTGTCCTTTAAGTCAGAAATTTTAAATCTAAAGTAGAATATTACGAAAAAATCCCCAGACATTAACAATGAAATATACACACACACACACACAAAAGAAGAGTATAAAAGAAAGAAGAGTCCTGGATATGGTTTAGTGTAGTGAGGTTTGGTTTGGTTTGGTGTGGTGTGGCGAGTTGTAGCGTGGCGTAGTGTAATGCAGCGTAGCTAACAAAATATACAATCTCTATAGTGTAGTGTAGTGTAGTGTAGTTAGTGTAGTGTAGTGTAGTGTAGTGTAGTGTAGTGTAGTGTAGTGTAGTGTAGTGTAGTGTAGCGTAATGTAGCGTAATGTAGTGTAGTGCAGCGCAGTGTAGTATAATGTAAAGGTAAGGGAAGGTAAAGGTGTCCCATAACCTGTGTGGTCGTAGGGGAGCGAGGCGTCAGAGACCTCAGCTTCTCTAGGGGCCAGCGTGTAGAGGGCGGCGCCCATCTCTTCTCTCTCGCTGCTTTACCTTCCCTGATCCTAAAGAGGGCATGTACCCATTTACAGTTGGGTGAACTGGGGGGACTGTACTGTAGCCAAGGCGCGCAGACGGTCACCCATCCAACTGGTAACCGTTCACGACGCTGCTTAACTTGGCTGGGGGAAAGCCAGCGCTCTGACCACTGAACTATCCCGTCCCCAAAGTGTAGTATAGTGTAGTGTAATGTAGTGTAGTAAAGTGTAGTGCAGTGTAGCGTAGCGTAATGTAGCGTAGTATAGTGTAGTGAAATGTAGTGTTGCTTAGTGTAGATGTTTACATACTACTCTCACCTGGCTTTAAACAGCAAAGTCGACGTAGAATTTTTTGCCTGATCTAAAAAGTAGTTTCAATACAGTCTCAAAAAGAAAAGAGAGAAAAATAAAAGCTTTCAAGAAATCATCCAGGAAAACAAGCAGGCATCAAGAGATAAGAACTGTGTTTTGGGCAGAGAAAACGACATTACGTTTGGGTGTGAAAAGCCGCTTCGATTCAGGCTGTACCCACAAGGAATGGTGACCGTAATACTATTCTAAGCTGTCTTTATTGCCTCCTAACTCATGCGATGAAAAAAAAGATTCTATTTTGAAGATTTCAGACACCACAAATGCACACGCATACACACACGCGCGCAACACGCGCACACACACACACACACACACACACCACACACGACGCGCGTGCGCCACGCGTGCCACACACACGCGCGCGCGCGCACAACACAACACACACTATAGCGCTCGTGCATACACACAGTATATACACGCACATTCATGCACACACGTGCACGTGTTTACGTACACACAAACAGACACACACATAGACACACGTAGACGAACGTACGCACAAATTCTCTCTCTGTTTTCTGTCTCTCTGTCTATCTCTGTCTGTCTCTCTGTCCGTCCGTCCGTCCGTCCGTCCCTCTCTCTCTCTCTCTCTCTCTCTCTCTCTCTCTCTCCTCTCTCTCTCTCTCTCTAAAATGAAAAAAAGCAAGTTCATTGCTTAGTCAAGGTACCGTCTGGAATTAAAATCTTGACTTTGACTTTGGTGACTGGACTTTCTCACACACACACACACAACACACACACACACACACACACACACACACACACACCACACACACACACACACACACACACCACACACTGCACCTAACACCACTCGGACCCCCCCCCACCCCACACACTACCCACACTACACACTACACACACACACACACACACAACACACACACACACACACACACACACACACACACACACACTACAACCCCGCTTCCACACACACACAACACACACACACACACACACACACACACCCCACACACACACACACACACACACACACACACTAACACTAAACACTAACACACCACTACCAATCCCGCTTCCACACACACACACACACACACACACACACACACACACACACACACACACACACACACACGCACCACTACACACACACTACACCCCCCCCCCTACCCCCACCCCCACACACACTACACGTTACACACACACACTACACACACACACACTACAACCTCCCCTCCACACCCACCCACACTGCACATACCCACCCACCCACACGCCACACACACCACCACCACCACCACCACCACCACACACTACACCCTCCCCCCTCCCCCCCCCACACACTACCCCCCCCCCCCCACCACACACACACACACAGAATTTCAACCTGTCAAAACCTTTCTTGGAGAGGAAAGAAAAAAAATTATGCCAAGAGTTTTATGAGTTCCCTATATACTCCATCAGAGACACATAAACAGACGCCAGTTCACTAACATTCCTTACAGCTCCGCTCTTTTTCCTCTCAGGCGAGCGGCAGTTGTTAAAACACATCGTCCCTAAGAAAGGATCGTGTTGCTGTCTTTCAGACATATGTTGAGCAATACAGAAACGTGTGATGTACACCGGCGGCCACTTTGCATAAGTAGCACCCAGAGGATGCTATTAAAGCAATTTTTTTGTGAATACATTTGCATTGATTTTGTGTATTGCATTTTTTATTTTCGTGAACTTTTAAGAATTTTTTTTTGTTTTTGCCTTGTGGACTGTAGATGGCTTAATCATAGTTGACATCAACGTCAATATATATATATATATATATATATATATATATATATATGTATATATATATATATATTATATATATATATATATATATAATATATACAGAATGTATAAATATAGAGATAAATAAATTATCTATAAATAATTATATAGATAGTTAAATAAATGGATAGAAAGGCACAAAGAAGAAACGACATAAATGTTGCAATTTTTTTTTTCATTTTTACAGTTTATTTTGGAAAATGGCAACAGACTTTACCACTTTCTTTAGTCATTTATCACTTTCTTTAGTCATTGCGGGATGTGCACACTATACTGGACTATGCTGCACTAGGATGGAGTAGAGTGCAGTTGAGGGGAGTGGAGTTGACCGGACTGCACTGGACTGGACTGAAGTGGACTGGACTGGATTGGAATGAAGTGCCTGGAGGGAAGTGAAATGGAATGGAGGTAGCTAGGACAGCACAGGATCAAACAAGAGTAGATTGTTTTTGATTGACTTTGACTGGACTAAGCTGGACTGGACATGATGAGATAGGACTGAATTAAAGAGGACAGAGTTGGACTGAACTAAAGAGGACTGAATTGGACTGAATTAAGAGGACAAGACTGGACTGAATTAAAGAGGACTGAATTGGACTGAATTAAAGAGGACAAGACTGGACTGAATTAAAGAGGACTGAATTGGACTGAATTGGACTGAATTAAAGAGGACAAGACTGGACTGAATTAAAGAGGACAAGACTGGACTGAATTAAAGAGGACAAGACTGGACTGAATTAAAGAGGACTGAATTGGACTGAATTAAAGAGGACAGGACTGGACTGCATTAAACATGAGAGAATGGGACTGAATTGGGCATGGTTTAACTATATGAAACAAACACACACGCAGACAGACAGACAGACAGACAGACAGACAGAGATTTGAAGGATAATAGACCAATCATTTCTGTACATTTTTTTTACATTCAGCTCCTGTGTGCATACATTTTTTTGTGTAAATGTTGTCACAGATACAGTGATGCGTGCGTGCCCCCCCACCTCCCCCCCACACACACACACACATACACACACATACACACACACAGTGACAGAGACAAAAAGACACAGACAAAACAACCACCCCTCTTAAAAAAAAACAAGAGATGAATACACACACACACTTACACACACACACAAACACCCGCCCACCCACCCCACCCACACCCAACACACACACACACACACACACACACACCACACACACTACACACACACACCACACACACCACACACACACACACACACACACACACACTACACTACACTACACTACACACACTACACTACACTACACTACACTACACTACACTACACTACACTACACTACACACACACACACACACACACACACACACACACACACACACACACACACACACACACACAATACAGCACCAACACAGACACAATAATGACCGCTATCAGATTTCTACCCGATCACCCATCCCTTACCCCCAACATGTGAGAAATCTGAGATGGTTCCAGCTTCTCTGGCTTCACCAAGAGAACCATCTGTGCTGTCTCCAGCCTCCCTGCCCTGCCATTCAGCAGATTCTCAGACAGACAGAACCAGTCCTGGATCCTGATACACTAGAAGACAAGCTTCTCTTACATTTCTCCCTCGTAGATTCATGCTCCTATAGTGTGGCCGTTTGGGACATGATATTTTTGAATGAAAAGAGCGTCTGTGGTTCGAATCGAGGATAAAACAGTTATGTAGTTTTCCTTTTCCGTAGAGGATTCTTATTCCAGAGGATGTTTCCTCTGGACTTAACATTAGTACCGACCTCCACTCCTCCCAGTCTTTTGGATGAGACTATGAACCGAGTTCTCGTGTGTGAACGGACCTAGAACATCTTGCGCACACGTTAAAGCTTGTTCCGCTTTTTGTAATTGTAGACTGTTGTGTGCTGGTGGGAACGGGTGACACAATTTAAAAAACTGCATACACACGTAGACCAGATTTAAAAAAGCGAATGAGTGCTTGTTCCATTATCCCCGAAAAAAAAAAATACAATGCAGGTCATGTGAACAATGTTTGTGCTGACTGGTTTAATGTCAATGATTTTAAAGGACTTACATGAGCATACAATACACACACATGCCCACATCAGTGCATACACACATACCCACGGCAATACATACACACATTCCCGTATCAATTCGTTCATTCACATACACACACTGTATACACTAACGAGCGGGCACACACACACACACACACACACACACACACACACACACAACACACACACACACACACACACACACACACATACACACATACACACACACACGCACGCACACACGCACACATGCACACACTCACACACACACATTACACACATAACACACACGCACAAACGCACGTACGCACACAATGAATAATAAGAATAACTACAGGAATGTGAGTAACTTTTTTAAACGAGGACTGTCTGCTAGACATGATCAAATATGTGCATGATTCTTTTTCCAGAAGAGCAAGAACATAGATACATTACATACATCTAAGAATCTACATCTTTTAAGAATGTTAAATACGTTTTCGTTTGGTGTCAAATAAGTCTCGTTCAGACATAATGGCAATAAAGTTTTCTGATTCTGATTCTGATTCACACGCACGTACGCATGCGACGCACGCACACAGACACGTACATGCAGAGACTGCCTGAATAACTAAATAAGAATAAAGAACGCTGGCATTTCTTCTAATGTTTTACTTAGCAGTATTCTTTCCAATAAAAGCGAGTGAAACAAAATCCATATAAAAACAGTCATATTCTCAACTAAACAATATAAAATATAAGCGTCTCTCTCTCTCTCTCTCTCTCTCTTCTCTCTCTCTCTCTCTCTCTCCTCTCTCTCTCTCTCTCTCTCTCTCTCTCTCTCTCTCTCTCTCTCTCCACTCTCCCCAAAAGTCCTTCGGATGAGACTTTAAACCGAGGCCCCGTGTGCGAATGCACGCAGAACATCTTGCGCACACGTTAAATCCTGTTCCGCTTTTTGTAAGAGTAGGCCATCGTGTGCCGGTGGGAACAGATGACATGATTTACAAAACTGCATACACACGGGGACCGGATGAAAAAAAGCATATGATTGCTTATTCTGTTATCCTCGATATAAAAAATAAATCTCTCTCTCTCTCTCCTCTCTCTCTCTCTCTCTCCTCTCTCTCTCTCTCTCTCTCTCTCTCTCTCTCTCTCTCTCTCTCTCTCTCTCCTCCTCTCTCTCTCTCTCTGTGTCTCTGTTCATTGCTTCAAGCACCACACTGATATTATCCTGCAATGTGCATTGAGCAATCAAATCTGGCTGAGTGCAGTCCTGTCTAGATGACAGATTGCATGCTGGGTATCCTAAACTATCCATACACATGGCCGTTGTCTAATATCTGAAAATCTGTTTTTTTGTCAACAGATTTCGTTGTTTCTTTTCACATCTATAGATACTGATTTGCAATTGTCTCAATGATCTTGATTTGGAATTGTCTGTATACCTATGATGTTGATTTGGAATTGTCTTTATAGCTGTGATGTTTATTTGGAATGGTCTCTGTAGCTATTCTATTTCTTGGAATCGTATCTATAGCTATGATCTTGATTTGGAATTGTCTCTATACCTATGATGCCGATTTGGATTTGTCTCTATACCTATGGTGTTGATTTGGAATGGTCTCTATAGCTATATTGATTTGGAATGGTCTCTATAGCTATGGTATTGATTTGGAGTTGTTTCTATAGCTATGATAATGCTTTGGAATTGTCTCTATACCTGTAACGTTGATCTGGAATGGTCTCTATACCTATGACGTTGATGTGGAATTGTCTCTATACGTGTGACGTTGATGTGGAATTGTCTCTACACCTTATAATAAAGGTAAAGGTAAAGGTGTCCCATAGCCTGTGCTGTCGTTGGGGAGCGAGTTGTCAGAAACCTCAGCTTCTCTAGGGCCCAGCATGTTGAGGGCGGCGCCCATCTCCTCTCCCTTTCTGCTTTACCTTCCCTGACCCTAAAGAGGGCAGGCACCCATTGACAGCTGGGTGAACTGGAGGAACTGTACTGTAGCCAAGGCGCGCAAACGGTCACCCATCCAATTGGCAACCACGCTCGACGCTGCTCAACTGGGCTGGGGTAAAGCGAGCGCTCTGACCACTGAGCTAGGCCTATCCCGTCCCCCTTATAATGCTGACTTGTAAGATTGTCTCTGCCTATAAAAGCTGGCTCAGAATCTTCTCGATACCTATTAAAGCTGACTTGGAATATTGTCTACACCTAGTTATAAAACTGACATGGAACATTGTCTACACCTAGTTATAAAACTGACATGGAATATTGTCTACACCTAGCTATACAACTGACATGGAATATTGTCTACACTAGTTATAAAACTGACATGGAATATTGTCTACACCTAGCTATACAACTGACATGGAATATTGCCTACACCTAGTTATAAAACTGACATGGAATATTGTCTACACCTAGCTATAAAACTGACTCGGACATCTCCCTGTAGATTCTCAGAAGGATGCTGAGGAATGAGTGTTGCTGTGGGGTGACCGGAGACTACGAGGCTGGGTTCACTCATCTCCAGTTTCTCACCTGTGGGAGATATCAACAATGGTCTGGGAAATCCAACGCCGGTCATTCTGCTCGTGTCCTCATGAAGGTCTTTTGGGTGTGTGTGGGTACTGGGTGTGTGTATCGGTGTGTGGTGTGTACCGGTGTGTGTATCGGTGTGTGTATCGGTGTGGGTATCGGGTGTGGGTATCGGTGTGTGTGTACCGGTGTGTGTGTACCGGTGTGTGTGTACCATGTGTGTGTCGGTGTGGGTATCGGGTGTGGGTATCGGTATGTGTGTATCGGTGTGGGTATCGGTGTGGGTATTGGTGTGGGTATCGGTATGTGGGAAGGTGTGTGTATCTGTGTGTGTGTGTGTGTGTGTGTGTGTGTGTGTGTGTGTGTGTGTGTGTGTGTGTGTGTGTGTGTGTGTGTGTGTGTGGTGTATCGGTGTGTGTATCGGTGTGTGTGGGGGTGTGGGTGTGGGCAGGTGGATGTATGTGCAGGCATAGGGGGGAGGGGAATAGTGGGGGCATGAACGGATGATTGTGTGAGGAGGTGGAGGGGGAGAGGAGGAAAGCTGTGTGGGTGTGCGCACGTGTGCGTGCGTGCGTGCGTGCGTGCATGTGTGTGTGTGTGCGTGCGTGCGTGCTTGTGTGTGTGTGTTCTGTCTGTCTGTCTGTCCGTCCGTCTGTCTGTCTGTCTGTCTGTCTGTCTGTCTGTCTCTGTCTCTCTCTCTCTCTCTCTCCTCTCTCTCTTCTCTCCTCTCTCTCTCTCTCCTCTTTTTCTTTCTTTCTTTTCTTTCTTTCTTTATGTTTGTGAACTTTTCTTGCATCGGATTCGAATTTTTAGCTCTACGCCGTTAAAAAAAAACAACCCAACTTTTTCTCAAAGAACATTTCTAAAGTGGTAAATTATACAGTATAAAATGACGAAATTTGATTTTAAAAAAAGGAAACTACTTCGATGTCATTTAAAAAGGAACCTGCATTTCTGGTCTGATGTTGCAACTTTACAAAGCTTGCAATAGTGCCAGAATGAATTTTTATTTTATTTATTCTATTTTATTCTTTTATATCAAGGATAATAGAATAAGCACTCATGTGCTTTTTCTCATCCAGTCCCCGTGTGTATGCAGTTTTGTAAATGTTGTCGTCTGTTCCCACCGGCACACAATGGCATATTCTTACGAAAAGCAGAACAGGATTTAACGAGTGCGCAAGATGTTCTGCGTGCGTTTGCACACGGGGCCTCGGTTTACAGTCTCATCCGAAAGACTTTTGGGGAGAGTGGAATCAGCACTGATGTTAACTGAATGAATTTTCAGCTCATGTGTGTGCAATGTGCTTTTGACGTTGGCATAACCATGCTTATCGAAAAGAACGGATAACAACATTTACAAAAACTGCATACATACGGGGATCGGATGTAAAAGAAAAAAAGCACGCGAATATTTATTCCATTATCCTCGAAATAAAAGAGAAAAAAATAGAAAAAAAACATTCTTCATTGTTTATGTGTCTTGCTTATTTCTGACATTACATTGTCTCCTTTTCCTTTCTCTCTGGTGAAAAAATGCACCTACGATAGTAAATGATACACCTAGACTCTCTGTCTCTCTCTGTCTCTCTGTCTCTCTGTCTCTATCTATCTATCTATCTATCTATCTATCTACTCTATCTATCTATCTATCTATCTATCTATCTATCTATCTATCTATCTATCTGTCTCTGAATGGCATCAATGACATATATGACCACACACACACACACACACACACCACACACACACACACACACACACACACACACACACACACAACACACACACACACACAAACTAATGGAACTATTTAAACCAAAAATGGCGAGTAGAAAACACTACATGACAGTCTAATTTTCACCAGCCTCATCAAAAGTAATTTGGCGAGCAGAAAGAGCAAAAGAACACAGTTTCTTCACCGTCTAACAGCTACCCGTAAAGCTTAGAATGTAATGATGTATCCTAGACGACTAGACAGACTAACATTTGTTTTAATTAATATGGCAATGTCTCAACCTTTCGGAGTGATAGTCTGAAAGATCTATACCTACTGGAATGGGTTCCATTTATTTGCCACTCTAAAATGTTAACAGCCTCATAGCAAGAATCAGTTTCAGCTCTAAAATTGTCATTCTCATTCATGTTTTTTTTTGGTCAAAATATGTAAGTTGCTAACGATATTGCACTGCCCAAAAAGACGACTCTTGCAAAACAAATTTTCCTAAAGATTTTTTTTTAGCTGTGAAAAATGTCTATGCGCTTCTGTAGTTAGCGTTTAGCAGCAGTTTCAAAATGTTAATAGCACATTTTACGAGTCAATTGTTGCAAAAAAATATTACTTTTATATTTCATCCATTCTACTTTTTTTTTTTATTAAATGAGTGATATGCAGACAAAACTGCAATACCCCCCAAAAATGGATCTGGCAAATTATATTCTTAAAAGAGTTTTCAATTAAAACAGGTTTCTATGTGTTTCATTGGATACCATTTGTTAGCATTTCAAAATTATAGACTGTAGGTAAAAGATTATTTGTAGGTCTTATACATATTTCAGAAAAAAAGACTGTAGGTCAAAGATTTTTGTAGATCTCATTCACGATGGGTTTTTGTCTCAATGTTTGAGAAGAAAGCGGAGTTGTGATGCACATAAGTTTGGCGCACACGCACACACACACACACACACACACACACACACACACACACACACACACACACACACGCGCGCGCGCGGACACACACACACCTTTTATTTTGGAGTGCACGTGCAGACACGACATGAAGCCCAGACAGGACAAACTTCCTGATGGCATTTTCAAAATCCCACATGACATGGCATTAAACAATACCACCCCACCCCCACCCCCCAACCCTTCCGATAGAATTCACCTACAAAGAACAAACTCATTGCATTAAGATACCCCCTCCCCCCTCCCAACCGCCCGGGCCATTACAAAAACACTAATACATCCACTCCAAAGCTCCCTCGTTGCTAATTACTCTTCTATTGTCTGAATATGAGGAGGGCAGGTGAGTACATATTGACAGTGACTGGTTTGACTCTTCACGGGTCCAAAGCTGCAGATACGAAACCATTCATTCCATTGTTGCAGCTGATGGCCTTAGTACTGTGGACAGTGTCATGATTTTCCAAAGGCACTTGTTTATCCATTTGTATTGTCTCAAAGTCGCTTTGTGGGGATTTTTGAAAACAAAATACTGTTGGAAGTGGGTAGACGTTTATCTTCACAAGAGATAGTTGTGTACAAACACACATGCAATGCACATATGCACGCACGCATGTCTGTATACATGCAAGCACGTATGCACAGGTATACCTACACAAAAACATTGGTATGCAGGTATACGAGCACATTTTTATTTTCTTTATTTTTTATTTATTTAATTCATTTTTTATCTTTTATTCATATCATACAAAATAATTCATTATCATTTGAATTTATACGCACAATTAAATGCACGCAAGCGTGAATTCACATGCATGCACGCACGGGGGACGGGATGGCCTAGTGGTCAGAACATTGCGCTCGCAATTTGATGACCCGTTCGTCTCCTGGTCGAGGAGATTTTTCCTCTGGAGTTAACATCAGTGCTGACTCCACTTACCCCCAAAAGTCCTTCAGATGGGACTATAAACGGAGGCCCCGTGTGCGAACGATCGCAGAACATCTTGCGGATACGTTAAATCATGTTCCGCTTTTCATAAGAGTAGGCCATTGTGTGCCGGTGGGAACAGATGACAAGATTCACAAAACTGCATACACACAAGAACTGGATGTAAAAATGCAATGAATGCTTATTCCACTATCCTCGATATAAACGAGAAAGAAAGAAAGAAAGAAAGAAAGAAAGAAAGAAAGAAAGAAGAAAATATATAAAAAGATAAAGAGACACAGACACACGAACACACACAAACACAAACACAAACACACACACACACACACACACACACACACACACACACACACACACACACACACCTACCTACCTACACTTCACACAACCTCTACACCAATCACCAACCCAGACAGAAAAAAATAATGGTCAAACACAAGCAGCAGTTCCCCTCCTGGCCTGAGAGAGCAGCCACCATCACGATCCATCCTTTACCCCATCATCCTCCCATCCACTCACGGCATCCACAGCATCTATCCTGGTTCAGCAGCCAGCATCTATTGTCCAAAGTCCACAGTGCCCAGTTCAGCTTAGGTTTGTATTTAATGGCTCAGCGCTTCTCTAAATCCACATGCCCATACATTTCAGTTCTTTTGCAATCGGTAGATTTCTCTGCGTTGTCACATCTGTCGACGTTTTTGGGAAAAGGTCGTTCATGGGTTGGGGGAAGTATAAAATGGAAGTTTGAAAAGGAAGGCAGTATTGTATATATATAATATATATAGAGAGAGAGAGAGAGAGAGAGAGAGAGAGAGAGAGAGAGAGAGAGAGAGAGAGAGAGAGAGAGAGAGAGAGAGAGAGAGAGAGAGAGAGAGAGGAGACAGACAGACACACAGACACACAGACACACAGACACACAGACAGACACACAGACACACAGACAGACACACAGACACACAGACAGACAGACAGACAGAGACACAGAGACACAGAGACAGAGACAGACAGACAGACAGACAGACAGACAGACAGACAGAGAGAGAGATTTAGTTTGATTTATTCCTTCTTTTATATCAAGGATAATGGAATAAGCACAATTGTGCTTTTATACATCCAGTCCCCGTCTGTATGCAGTTTTGTAAATGTCAACTGTTCCCACCGGCACACGATGGCCTACTCTTACGAAAAGCGGAACAGGATTTAATGAGTGCGCAAGATGTTCTCCGTACGTTCGCACACGGGGCCTCGGTTTAAAGTCTCATCCGAAGGACTTTTTGGGGAGAGTGGTGTCAGCACTGATGTTAACTCCAGGAGAAAAATCTCCTCGACCGGTAATCGAACCCGGGTCGTCAAATTGCCAGCCAGAGAGAGAGAGAGAGAGAGAGAGAGAGAGAGAGAGAGAGAGAGAGAGAGAGAGAGAGAGAGAGAGAGAGAGAGAGAGAGAGAGAGAGAGAGAGACAGAGAGACAGAGAGAACAGAGAGACAGAGAGAAGAGACAGAGAGAGAGAGAGAGAGAGAGAGAGAGAGAGAGAGAGAGAGAGAGAGAGAGAGAGAGAGAGAGAGAGAGGACAGACAGACAGACAGACAGATAGACAGACAGACAGACAGACAGACAGACAGACAGAGACAGACAGACAGTCAGACAGACAGACAGTCAGACAGAACAGAGACAGAGACAGAGACAGAGACAGAGACAGACAGACAGAGACAGAGAGTAGGACCCTTGTGTTTGTTGCTTGGCTTTGCTGCTTGGCTCAGTGAGCTATATTATTAGAGGTAGTCTTGCTTTTTTTAACATCTACAGTCCTGAAATCGGACGATTCTGCTGGGACTGTAATACAATCTCCCAGTTTTGTCACCATCGAACTAAGCAAACAGTCTGTAGATCATGGCAAATGTAGCTGAAAGACTTGGCTGTTGGTTGTGGTGTATGGCGTGATGAGTTTCCGAGTCTGGCAGCACTGAAGTCAGGCATAGAGCTCTGTAAATCTCAGCACTGAAGTCAGGCATAGGGCTCTGTAAATCTCAGCACTGAAGTCAGGCATAGGGCTCTGTAAATCTCAGCACTGAAGTCAGGCATAGGGCTCTGTAAATCTCAGCAAAATCTGATCAATTCAGGGAATGGGGTTTGAAGGTTTTCTACATTAACGAATGAAAATCTAGCTAGTTCCTTACTTTTTTTACGTACACACACATTCAGATGTGTGGTACCGGCACGTTACACAATCATCTGGACTGCCCAAGACAGTCTTACAGGGAACAGTAAGGGAAGGGAGACGAAGTGGCATACAGAGAAAACGACTGGAAGACAACTATAATTATAACTGTTACTTTCAGTGGAACACTCACTAATTATGACTGTTACTTTCAGTACAACAGTTTTACTAATTATAACTATTACTTTCGGTAGAACAGTTTCAGTAATTATAACTGTTACTTTCAGTGGAACAGTTTCAGTAATTAAAACTGTTACTTTCAGTAGAACGGTTTTATTAATTATAACTGTTGCTTTCAGTAAAAGACTTTCTCTAATTACAACTGTTACTTTCAGTAGAAAGGTCTCACTAATTATAACTGTTACTTTCAGTAGAAAGGTCTCACTAATTACAACTGTTACTTTCAGTAGAAAGGTCTCACTAATTACAACTGTTACTTTCAGTAGAAAGGTCTCACTAATTACAACTGTTACTTTCAGTAGAAAGGTCTCACTAATTACAACTGTTACTTTCAGTAGAAAGGTCTCACTAATTACAACTGTTACTTTCAGTAGAAAGGTCTCACTAATTACAACTGTTACTTTCAGTAGAAAGGTCTCACTAATTACAACTGTTACTTTCAGTAGAAAGGTCTCACTAATTATAACTGTTACTTTCAGTAGAAAGGTCTCACTAATTACAACTGTTACTTTCAGTAGAAAGGTATCACTAATTACAACTGTTACTTTCAATAGAAAGGTCTCACTAATTATAACTGTTACTTTCAGTAGAGCAGTTTTTCTCTTTTTTTTGTGAGTAGGTCAACGGTATGACTGCTGACTTGAAATTTAGTGTGTTTGTTTCTTGGTGCTGTCTCATCTTCTGTGATATTTTTATCCTGCTGTTTCCACACCGCTCATTCAAATCTTTTTATCCCAGTCCCACCTATTTTATTTCTGTCGTATCTTTGAGGTCCGATGTCCCCAGGGAGCTGTGAGGTCACCCACCACAAGACCCTGCTCTGCTGCCTGGCCACCCCAGTGGTGTTCAGAGGTCACTGCTCTGAGGAGGGACACTGCTGTCCAGTAAATCAGACAATGTGTCATTGTTTTCCAGTAAATCATACAATGTATCTTTGTTTTCCTGTAAATAATGCATTGTCCCATTGTTTTCCAGTAGATCATACAATTTGTCATTGTTTTCCTTTAAACTATATAGTGTGCCGTTATTTTCCTGTAAATCATACAACTTGTCATTGTTTGCCAGTAAATCAAGACAATGTGTCATTGTTTTCGTGTGAATCACACTTGTCATTGTTTTCCAGTAACTCTCACAATGCGTCATTGTTTTCCTGCAAATCACACAATGTGTCGTTGTTTTCCAGTAAATCATACAATGTGTCATTGTTTTCCAGTGAAGCTTACAATGTGTCGTCGTTTGCTAGTAAATCATACAACTTGTCATCCTTTTCAAGTAAATCGTACAATTGCCATTGTTTTCCTGTAATCATACAATGTGTCATCGTTTTCCTGTAATCATACAATGTATAGTAGTTGTTTTCCAGTAAAATCGTACAACATGTCACTGTTTTCCAGTAAATCATACAGTGTGTCATTGTTTTGCAGTGAATTATACAACGTGTCATTGTTTTGCAGTAAACCATACAACGTGTCATTGTTTGCCAGTAAATCGTGCGACGTGTCATTATTTGCCAGTTTTCTCTTGTACTTTACCTCGATGAAAGATAGTCCTGTTCAATCTAGCTAGGAAAAGGTAAAATGATGATTCCTGATATCATGGTCTTTGGTCACGATTTGTGTCATTAACCGCAATGTGAGTGTTAATGATATACTTTTCATATGCCACTTTATGTCACAGCAGCTTTCTCTGTGTGAAATTCGGGCTGCTCTCCCCGGGGAGAGTGTGTCACCACAATTGCAACGCCTACCCATTTTTTCTCTGTCTGCAACTGTATTTGTTTCCCTATCAGAGTGGCTTCTTTCTACATAATTTTGCCAGGGACTACCCCCTTGTTGCAATGGGTTCTTTTACGTGCGCTAAGTAATGATATGTAACACACGGGACCTCGGTTTATCGTCACATCCGAAAGACTAGCACCCAGACCACCACTCATAGTTTAATGGATGGGAGAAAAGTTTGGGGCCCAAACGTGATTCGAACTACCGCACACTCCGACCTGGACTTTTCGCTTTCTAGGCAGGCGCGTTACCTCGTAGACCATCGATCCACTGTCTTGAGTTTTTGCTATGCTGATCATGTTGTTTATGTCATATTGTTCCAGGCTTAAGGTAAAGGTGTCCCATAACCTGTAACAATCCAGGCTTATTGAATGAATAAATCCTGTTTAACCATATGGTCTACATGTTCAGCAGAGCTAAAGACAACTTTGAAACAAATCTTTTTGAAGGAAGCATCTCTCTCATCGTGGCAGCTTTTTTTCCCCTTCTTAACAACAAGACAGTCTTGTATTGTGACAAAAGCAATGGAAGTTTTGTCTTTACAGATGGCAGCTAATCCCCTTCAACAGCTCTCTCAG
>CM060331.1:12562464-12569964 GCA_030674155.1 Stramonita haemastoma | reverse complement strand
GATAATATGTTGTTCACATTGTAAAGGAGTCACTATTATATATATATATATATATATATATATATTATATATATATATATATATATATATATACATATATACATATATACATATACATACATATATTTCAAAAGTGTCTTTTACCACATTTTAATCATAGTAAATTTCTTTGCGTAAACGCCGGGCTACTCTCCACAGGAAGAGCGCATCACTTGTTGCCCTGGGTTCTTTAACGTGCACTAGATGAGCATCAAAGGTAACGGGAGAGGGATGGCTCAATGGTCAAAGCACACGCTTTCCCCAAGCTAAGATTAAGCAGCATCGAGCGTGGTTACCGACTGGATGGGTGATACGCTACGTTCCTTGGTTTCAGTACGGTCCCCCGGTCCGCCCAGCTGTAAATGTATCTGTCCCGAGCCTAAGGCTCATCAGGCCGGTGCTTATCACGGTTTCTGTGGTGTTAAGCGACTGAGAGTCATAGACTCCCCCCTGGATAGGACGCCAGTCTATCGCAGGGTTAACCCCCGACACAAGGTTGGTACCCCTTTTACACCTGGGAGGGGTGAGAAAATAGCCGTAAAGTGCCTTTTCCAAGGGCACAACGCCATAGCCGAAAGCTGGGATCGAACCCGCAACCTTTAGATTACGAGTCCAACGCCCTAACCACTAGACTACAGCGGCGGCTTGTAAATGTACGCCTGACCTCTATAAGGTCAGGGAAGGTAAAGCAGCGAGGGAGAGGAGACGGGCGCTGCCCTCAATGTTCTGGCCCTTAGAGAAGCTGAGGTCTCTGACGCCTCGCTCTCCTACGACCACACAGGTTATGGACATCTATCTTTAAAGAAGTCTTGCACACAGGACCTCGGTACATCGACTCATCCGAAAGACTACCACCCAGACCACCCCTCATAGTAGAGTGGGGGAAAGCTTCGGACACAAAAGGGAATTGAACCACCACACACTTGAACATTTCGCATTCTAGGCAGATGTGTTACCTCCACACATCGATCCAGAGAGTGAGTGATTGTGCAAGTAAGTCAGTCAGTAAGTTAGCAATCGAGCGAGTGAGGGAAAGTCAGTTGGTCACTCAGTCAGTCAGGCAGTCAGGCAGTGATAAATAATGAGAGAGAGAGAGAGAGAGAGAGAGAGAGAGAGAGAGAGAAGAGAGAGAGAGAGAGAGAGAGAGGAGATGAGAGAGAGAGGAGAGAGAGAGAGAGAGAGAGAGAGAGAAGACGCACAGACACATAGACAGACAAGCAGACAGACTAACAGACACAGAGGAAATGTGCCAATGTTGACACATAGGATGAACAGGCGCAAAAACGGCATCTCATCTTGACATCTTGAGTGGGTGTATGTGCGTGCGTGCGTTCGTGCGTGCGTATGTGTGTGTATGTGTGTGTGTGTGCGTCTGTCTGTCTGTCTGTCTGTCTGTCTGTCTGTCTGTCTGACTCTCTGTGTCTGTGAGTGTGTGTCTGTGTCTCTGTGTTTGTGTGTCTCTGTGTCTGTCTGTCTGTCTGTCATTCTATTTATCTCTGTTGGGGTTCGATGGAGCGATAGTTATTGGAGTTATAACATTACTTTTCTCCTCAAAAGAGCATAGGTTGGTCACCTAAAGCCTGTGTATGCTGGCTGATAAAAAATCCTTTCTTTTGGATTCGTTCCTTCAGCATGACATGACGTCACTTTGTTCAGATTTTTGCCAGAGGGATTTTGGAAGACAAGGGAAGATTTAAAAAGATAAAAATAATGGGAATTGTTTCCCATTTATTCTACTTACAGCTCCGAATCTTTTGTTGTAAAATAATTACAGTCTGTAAACATGTAAAAAAAAAGATATATGTATTCACCTGTAAAACGGTGAGCTGAGATTTTGCGATTGGGACCGTTTGCCCACCAATGTTATTAAGTTAACACCGATACGGACACGTTTTTTTTATTCATTAATAGTTTTATCTGTTTCTACCACTATGCAACGGTCTACTCCTCCGAAAGGTACAATGGGTTTTTAACGTGAGCACAAGATGTTCCGCGTGTGTTCCCACACTGGACCTTGGTCTATAGACTCATTCGGACCTGAGGAGAAGAGGGGTCAGTATTGATATTAACTCCAAGGGAAAACAATCTTGAAAGGGGTCTCAGTGGTAATTCGAACTGCAGCATCAGAGCACGACCTCAATGCTCTAACCACAAAGCTACCTAGCCACTCCCCCTCCCCTCTCCTCCCCCCCAACTCTCTTTTTGACATATAAAAGGATGTAACTACACCCACATACACATACACATACACACGCGCGCACTCACTCACGTTATTTTCTCCCCTTTTTGTTTTTAGACAACATATTTTTCGTTTATTTGGCTATAGCTTTAACGTTCACCAACAGTGAGATTTTGCATAGTTGACCTTGTTAAAAGTCTGTCCCGAGCCTAAGGCTCATCAGGCCGGTGCTTATCCCGGTTTCTGTGGCGTTAAGCGACTGAGAGTCATACACTCCCCCCTGGATAGGACGCCAGTCTATCGCAGGGTTAACCCCCAACACAAGGTTGGTACCCCTTTTACACCTGGGTGGGGTGAGAAAATAGCCGTAAAGTGCCTTTTCCAAGGGCACAACGCCATAGCCGAAAGCTGGGATCGAACCCGCAACCTTTAGATTACGAGTCCAACGCCCTAACCACTAGACTACGGCGGCGGCTTTGACCTTGTACATACTGTTATTTTTACTTACCATTAAGGTAGCCGCATTCTGACTTCGGGTAAAGACAACAGTGACAATGAAGACCATTTTCCTCAACAATCACAGCCAGATAGTTCGTGCTTTTCTATTTTGATATAACATCATTTCTTTACGATTATTTTGTTTATGTATATTTTTTTGGATAATCATTAGCCAGTTGCTGTTATTTTTCTGTTTGTTTTTTTTCTGTTTAACTCCTCAATCATTCCCTCGTCTACTTGTTTCTAAAGTTGCTGTATTACTTTTTCAGAATCAATTGCTTATGTTGTTTTGCTGTATTGCTCTTGTTATGAGGTCAATTAAACGAAGAGTGCTGTCGTGATATTTGTTTGTTTGATTGGTCAGAACTTGTGATTGCTAAGATTGTTTTTTTCTTTGGGTTTCTCCTTTCTGGATAGTTTGTATTTGTGTGGCGCGCGCGCGCATGTGCTATGTGTGAGTATGCGGTGGTGGTTGTAGTGGTCTTCAATCATGTATGTACATATGTGTGTTTGTATGTGCGCGCGCGCGTATTTGTGTGTGTGTTCGTGTGCATGTGTGGTTGTGTGTGTGTGTGTGTGTGTGTGTGTGTGTGTGGTTGTGTGTGTGTGTGTGTGTGTGTGTGTGTGTGTGTGTGTGTGTGTGTGTGTGTGTGTGTGTGTGTGTCTGTGTGTGTGTCTGTGTGTGTCTGTGTCTGTGTGAGCCTTTGTACTGCGTTGTATTGTATTGCATCGTAGTGAAATGTCTACCACTTTAAGTCATGGAAGATTTCTATGCATGAAATTTGAGATACTCTTCCCGAGGACAGCGCGTCGCCACAACAACAGCGCCACCCATTTTTCTTCTTTTTCTTTCCTGTCTGCTATCGTATTTGTGTCCCTAACAAAGTGCCTTTTCTCTAATGAATTTTTCCAGGGAAAACTCCTTTGTTTCCTTGGATTCTTTTACGTGAACCAAATAATTATCTGCAAGACACGGAACCTCAGTTTATCGTCTCATCCGAAAGACTAGCATTCAGACCAGCACTCATGGTATAGTGGATAGGGGAAAAGTTTCGGGCCCAAACGGAGATCAAACCACCACACACTTTGAACCTGGAGTTTTTCGCTTTCCAGGCAGGTGCGTTACCTCTAGTCCACCAATTTGCGTTCAAATCTTAAAATATTGAATAATTAAGTAATACAGTTTAATTCTGATGATTTATGTCGCGACCGTACAACACACAGCACACACGTGCACAAACATGTACAATTTGACACATGCATTTTGTACTTAGGCATGAAAGCACCCATAAACTCTCCCTATTCACACACACACACACACACACACACACACACACACACACACACACAACACACACACACACACGAGTCAAGTTCCATATGACATTTGTTATAATTATCGAAATGTTGCATTTTAAAAATCGATTTTGCATTTACATTAACTGGTTATGTTGTATAGCGTATTTTATTTGTTATCATGATGTATTCACACATACACATGTACGCACGCGTGCACGCGCGCGCGCACATACACACACACACACACACAAACACACACACACACACACACACACACACACACACACACACACACACACACTCACACACACACACACACACACACACACACACACACACACACACACACACACACTCACACACACACACACACACACACACACACACACACACACTTTCCAATTTTTCTTTTGATCTTCTGGTATCATTCAAAGAGGAAAAATATTAAAACTGAAAACTATTACTACTGCTACGCACACACAACACATGCACGCGCATATTCCCAAAACTGAAAGACACTGTTTTCCTTTCTGTACGCAGCACATAGCAGGCATCCGTCAGTCTCGGAAGACTATGGAGTTGCGCTCTAGGCTCTAGAGTGCAAAGCCAAAGACTAGGTTAGTAAGTCTAGAGGACAAGGTGTTACCCATGCAGCTTTCCCCCTCCCCCGTCTCCATGTCGCTAGAATGGTCCATTGGAAAGGCATTCGCCGATACGAATTTTATTGTTCCAGTACCGTCACAGGAGCCGCAGGAACATTGCCATGTACAGCCCCGAGCCACCCTGGGGACTCCCAACTCTCCGATATTTCCTCAGGAATGGTGTCTAAACACGATACCTGTATGCATGCTGGTTTTTTATTTGTTGTCATCCCCTCCTACCGGCACACAATGGCCTTCTCTTCCAAAGGGTGGAACGGGTTTTTAACATGTGAGCAAGATGTTCTGCGTGCGTTGGCACACGGGGCCTCGGTTTATAGTCTCATCCGAAAGACTTCCATACATGGAAATCAGCAACGCGGATTTTTTCGTTTAGCATAATTATGTCTACTGTAGTGCAACAAAATAAAGGAAAAAAGAAAGAAAGAAAGAAAGAAAGAAAAGAAAGAAAGAAGAAGAAAGAAAGAAAGAAGAAAGAAAGAAAGACCCAAAGAAAGAAAGATACAAAGAAAAAAGGAAAGAAAGAAAAGAAGGAAAGAAAGAAAGAAAGACAGTGGTGGATTTCAAAAAACAAAGAATGAATAAAGAGCTCAAGGAGAATGTGTAGTAAAAATGTCGAAAAGAAAGAAAATACTGAGAGAAAACCAAAGAAACAATAAAAAGTAAAAGAAAAATGGCACAAAGGACTATTTAACCGGAAATATCAGAGAGAGAAAGGCAGAAAATTACCTTCTAATCATTATAAAAAACAAGATAAAATGGAAATAAAATGAAGAAAGTAAAGACGTAAATGAAAACTGCAGAAAAAGTAATATGATATTTTTGTTAAAGACCAAACATTACCCTGAAAACAAAAACCTCATTTCCGATAGAGGTTAAAAGATAAGAAAAAAAAGGTAAAGGTGTGCCAAAAACTATGTGGCCATAGAGGAACAAGGCTTCAGAGACCCCAGCTTCTCCAGGGGCCAGCATATTGAGGGTGGTGCCCATCTCCTCTCCTTCGCTGCTTTACTTTCCCTGTTCCTACAGAGAGCAGGTACCCATTTACAGCTGGGTGGACTGGGGGACTGTACTTTAGCCAAGGTGCGTAAACGGTGACCCATCCAATTGGTAACCATGCTCGATGCTGCTTAACTTGGCTGGGGGAAAGCGAGTGCTCCGACTACTTAGCTATCCTGCCCCAATTTTCGGTAAGATGAAGAAGAAAAAACAAACGACTGAGCGCAGATGGGCAAACATTCAAGAAGACAAGCATGAAATAAAGATCAGGAAAAAAGATAACAAAGGAGAGACTATAAAGAAAAGAGAGGAGAGAATGAAAAACAGGAAGAATGAATGAGGAAACGAAAGAAAAATAGAAAGAGAGAAAGAAGAAGAAAAAGGAAAGAGAAAACAATATGAAAAAGAAGAAATGGCAGAAAAAGAAAGAAAGAAAGAAAGAAAGGAAGAAAGGAAGAAAGAAAGAAAGAAGAGAAAGAAAGAAAGAAAGAAAAAGAAAGAAAGAAAGAAAGGAGGATATTGGGCAAAAAAATTAGCCAGCCACCATACTATAAAAGTGATACTGACAGAAGGAGAAAAAATGGACGATTAGGATGACCATACTTTCAATAAAGGCAAAAACAAAATATTCATTTATTCATTTATTTATTCAGTCATTTATTCTTTTATTTCGAGATTAATGAAATTCGCACTCATGTGATTGTTTGCCACAAGCCCCTGTGTGTATGCAGTTTTGTAAATTTTATCATTCTCTCCCACTGGCACACAATGGCCTACTCTTTCGTGTTATGGAACAGGTTTCAACATTTGCGCAAGTTGTTCTGCGTGCTTCGCACACGGGACCTCGGTTTATAGTCTCATCCAAAGGACCTTTGTGGGTAGTGGAGTCGGCACTGATGTAAACTCTAGAGGAAAAATCCTTTTGAACGAGATTCGAACCCGGGTCAGCAGATCACGAGCGCATCACTCTCACCACCAGGCTATTCCGTCCCGAGAGGGAGAAAGAAAAAGAGAGGGAAAGTAAGGTAATGAAATTATGGGGCAAAGATTGAATGGCAGACGTGTTGGCATACATTTGCAAAGTTATTTTTTTATCAAAAGCGAAATACAGAAAAAAAAGTTAAGAAAAAAAGTAATAAGCAAACTAAACAAGGGAAAAGAAATACTGGCCGACTGGTCGGCAAAGTTTTGCAAAGAAAGAAATGAGTATATAAGTAAATAAGAAAGAAAGAAAGAAAGAAAGAAAGAAAGAAAGAAAGAAAGAAAGAAAGAAAGAAAGAAACAATGAATGAATGAAAAAAGGAAGAAATGACAGAAGAAAGAAAGAAAGAAAGAATGACAAAAAGAAAAAGAAAAGAAAGAAAGAAAAAAAAGAAAGTAAGAAAGAGATTGCGTAAGTAAATAAGAAAGAAAGAAAGAAAGAAAGAAAGAAAGAAAGAAAGAAAGAAAGAAAGAAAGAAAGAAAGAAAGAAAGAAAGAAAGAAGAAAGAAAGAAAGAAAGAAAGAAAGAAAGAAAGAAAGGAAGAAAGAAAAGAAGAAAAGAAAAAAAGAAGAGAAGAAAGAAAGAAAGAAAGAAAGAAAGAAAGAAAAGAATGAACGACAGAAGAAAGAAAGAAAGAAAGAAAGAAAGAAAAGAAAGAAAGAAAGAAAGAAGAAAGAAAGAAAGAAAGAAGAAAAAAGAAAACAAAGAAAACAAAGAAAGAAAGAAAGAAAGAAGAAAAATGGAAAGCAAGAAAATGAAAGAAAGAAAGGAAGAAAAATAGATTTCAGGAGAAAAAATGACTCACATATAGCGGAAAACATTTTCAAGGAAAGGAAAGAAAACAA
>CM060331.1:12549964-12552464 GCA_030674155.1 Stramonita haemastoma | reverse complement strand
CCCCCACCGTTTTCCCCCCCCCCCCCCACCCACTTTTTCCCCCCTTTCTTTCCCCCCCCTTCATTCCCCCTTTGGGGCCCCCTTCCTTTAACCATCTTATCTAACAGATTCCCCCCTTTTTCTTTTTGTTTAAAGGGGCCAATTTAAACTTTTTTTTTTTTATTGGTTTTTTTTTTTTTTGGGGGGGGGGTTTTTTTTTTTTTCCCCCCCCCCCCCCCCCCCCCCCGGGGGGGTTTTTTCCCCCCTTTTTCTTCTTTTTTTTTATTTTCCACCCCCCCCTTTTCCCCTTTTTCCCCTCCTCCCCCCCTCTTCCTTTCCCTCCCCCTCCCCCCCTTCTCTCCCCTTCCCCCCCTCCTTCCCCCCTTCCCCTCCCCCCCTTCTTCCCCCTCTCCCCTTTCCCCCCCGCCCCCCCCCGTTCCCCTTTTTCCCCCCCCTTTCTTTTGTCTTCATTCTTTTCCTTTTCCTTTTTTTCTTTTTCTTCTTTTTTTTTTACTTTTTCCCTTTGGGGGGGGGTTTTTTTGGGTTTTTTTTTTTTTGGGGTTTGGTGTGTTGGGGGGGTTTTTTGGGGGGAAACTGAAATTTTTTTTTTTTTCGTAATTTTTTGAAGGACCCAAAATGTTTTATTAAAAAGTTTTTTGGGCTTTTTTGGTAAGAAATTTTTTTTTTAAAAAGGGGGTAGAAGGAATTGAATTTTTTTTTTCCCCCCGTTTTGTTGTTTTCGTTTTGAAAGGGGGGGGGCCCCGCGTCCCCAAAAAACTTTTGGGGTCTGCGCCTTTCTTGGCTTTAAAAAAAAAGCAAAAACCGGGGCGAGGGCTCCTTTTCTTCGTTTAGTGGTTAAAAAAAAGGGGGGTGGGGAAAACCCAAAAAAAATTTTTTTTAAAAAAAAGTATAAAGAAAAAAAAAATTAGGTTCAAAAACGTGGGGTTTTTTTTTTGGGGGGAAAAAAAAAAGAAAAAAAATAAAAAAAAGCAGCCCCAAAAAAAAAAAAACCGTATGAAAAGTTTGCCTTAATCAAAAACCCAAATCAAACCCCGGAAAAAAAAAATTTTTAGTTAAACTTTCCCTTTTCTTTCCTTCCCTTTCTGTCGTCTTTCCCCGTTTTTTCCTCTGTCTGTCTCCTCCCCTCTCTTCTCTTCTCTCTCTCTCCCCTCTCTCTCTTTCTCCCCTCTCTCTCTCTCTCTTCCCCCCCTTCTCTCTCTCTCTCTCTCCTCTTCCCCTCCCCCCTCTCTCTCTCTCTTCTTTTTTGAGTGGTTTTCCCTTTGTTTTGGCTACCAGCAAAAAGGGAAATTTGGGGAACAGCGAGTAAAATTTTTGTCAAATTTTTCGCCCAAAAAAGGGGGGGCCCTTTTCCCAATATCCCGGGTTAAAAGGGCCCCAAAATTTTATTTAGAAACGACACTCAACACGTTTCTACAAAAAATGTGCGGACGTCTTTCAAAATCGAGGGAAACGAAAAAAAGGGTCAGACATTTAAATGTGCTTCCTGTAAACCAAACCCCCGCAGCCCCCCTACATGCAGAAAACAAAATGACAGGGGTGGTTTTCCCAAAGAAAACCCTTGAAAGGGTAAAACTTTCCCAGGAAAAAATCCAGGGCCAAAAACACACAAGGGGGGTTTTTATTGAAAAAACCCAAAAAAAAGGTTTTTCCCACCCCCTTCTGTTTTGTTTCGGGCCAACACCCCCATTTTATTTTACATTTCCAAAAAATGCCACGCACTTGACAAATTTACAAAAGACAGCCGCTGACACTCCCCCGCGGTGCTGTACGGTTTTCACGTGCAGCAGACCAGGCAGCCAGTCGCCTACAGATGTGTGCAGTGTGGATCCTATGTCGGTGACCTGCCGCCTTGTGACTTTAACTTGAAAAAAGAAAGTGGGCGATCCTGACACTGACAAACCCATGTTGAAAAATGACAGCAAAAGCTTTATCCACGGCAAAAAACAATACCATCTGGACACTGACAGAGGGGGGACTCACTTTTAAACGTGACCGAGGACGAAAAAAAAGGAAAAATACAGTGGACATGCCCCTTCAAACAATGGCTTAAGAATTGACAGCCTTTTTTCCACTGACGAGATGAGGGAAAAAAAGGAAGCATTTCAAAAAGGGGCCCAAAAAGTTTTATTTGCAGCTTGTGGTCACAGATAAAAAACTTTTGGGAGGATAACGCTCTCCGACACACCCCAGTGCCAATCAACGCGGGGGAAAGGGTACAGCCCCATCGATAGGACATTTTGTTACAAATTCCCGCGGATACCACGGCCGTTGGAAATAGCGAGTAATTACCAGCCAAGCATTTTGTGTTAAATGCATAAACCCAAAAATTTTCCCTGTTTCGGTTTTTCCCTTCGCGAAAATAACTAAATTTTTACAATTTTTCCTTTTGTTTTGGGGTTTCTTTTCGATTTCGGGGCCCTACCCCCCAAAACCCCATTTTTTAAATGGGTTGTAATAACCCCTTTTAAAAACAATAAACCTTTTTCATTGTCCCCTTGTC
>CM060331.1:12541629-12549864 GCA_030674155.1 Stramonita haemastoma | reverse complement strand
TTGATGATCAAAATTTGCAATAAACTAAACATTGACAAAAGTTTAACATATTTTGTTTTGTTTTGTTTTGTTTTTGTTTTTCCTACTTGTCACTTTCAGGACATTGAAAAAACAATCTACACACATAACATTGCATTATGAAATCTGCGCATTAATTAACACTTTTAAGTAGATAAATCTCTGAGAAAATTGATTTGATTCCAAACTCATACATATTCATATACAACACTTAGGGCTTCTTATGGAGCGTGTAGATAGGGAGGGGGGGGAGGGTTCCTCTAATTAGATTGTTGTTGGAGAAAACACTATTTCTGTGTGGGATAAACATCATTGCACTTATGTTGAAAGAACATTTCACTGTTATTGTTTTGCACTTATGTTGAAAGAACTTTATACTGTTATTGTTTTGCACTTATGTTGAAAGAACATTTCACATTATTACTGTTTTTTTCTAACCCAGGAACATGTGTTTATGAATTCGTGATTGATCGTTTTTTTAATTCATCTATTTATCAAATTTCTATCTTTCTTGTTATCTTTTCTCTTTGTTTCTTTGTTTTGTTTTGTTGTCTTTCTTTCTTTATTTATTTCTGTCTTTCTTTCTTTCTTCCTTCCTTCCTTTCTTTTTTTCTTTTTTTTTTCTTGTTTTCTTTGTTTCGTTCTTTCGGTCTTATTTTTTCTTTCATTCATTTTTTCTTTCTTTTTTCCTTTTTTCCTTTCATTCTTGTTCTCTTTCTTTCTGACTTTCGTTTTATGCACTCTTGCTGTCTTTCTTTTTTTTTTCTTTCATTCTTTTCTTTTCTTTTCTTATTTTTTCATGCTGTCTTTGTGACTGTTTTTCTTTTTTGTACTTTCTGTTTTATCTGTCTTTCTTTCCTTTTATGCTGTCTTTCTTTCTTTTTCTTTTTCTCTTACTTTACTAATTTGCTCATGAATGCATTGATGTAGTTCCCTCTTTTTAATCAAATTGCCCCTGTTTTCCTTTTTGTGTTTCTTCTCTTTCGGTTGGCCCGTCTTCAGTGACGTTGCTGTCCTACTGTTTCTGCATCCCTCACTCACACCATCTCTCCGCCCCAGTTAGGCCTTGATTCTTAATGTCGAATCCTAAACCACCTAAGTCCATAGGAGCCCATCGATGTCAGACCGCCGCGGGGCCACCAGCTAGAGGGGCCCTGCACTGCTGCTGGGTCACCTTGGTGGTGTTTAGTGGTGTCTGTTCTCAGCTAACATACGCAGAACACCAACTACAGAACATCTTGCGCACACCTATTAATGATATGCTTCACTCTACTTTCATAAAACAAATCTTTTCGTCTTCCTTCTTTCTCTTTATTTCTTCTTTTCTGTTTTCTGCCCCTGTGACTTTCGTTCTTCGATGTTTTGCCATTTGTGGTTTTTTTCTCTTTACTTTTGCCCTTGTTTTCTTTGCGTTTGTTTTTAATCTCTCGTGTACGTCTTCATTTTCACGTCTATCCACTAAAATGTTCCACTGTTTCTGGTTTTATGTTATATTTGAACCTCTTTTTCTTCTTAAAAAACCTTTTTGTGCTTTCTTTTGTTTTGTTTTGATTGATTTTTGTCCCCCGTTTTCCCCCTTTTTTTCTTCTTCTCTATTAAAATGTTCTATTTCTTTCTTCTTTTTTAATTCAAACTAAAATAACATACATCATGCGTGCGAACGTGTTCAACCATAAAACTGATGTATTATTTATTAAAGTAGTAGAGGGTTGAGATTGAGTGAGTGATTTAGAGAGAGAGAGAGAGAGAGAGAGAGAGAGAGAGGAGAGAGAGAGAGAGAGAGAGAGAGAGAGAGAGGAGAGACAGACAGACAGACAGACAGACAGACAGACAGACAGACAGACAGACAGACAGACAGACAGACAGACAGACAGACAGACAGACAGACAGACAGACAGACAGTAAATGCGCGCGTGCACACACACAAACACACACACACACACACAACACACACACACACACACACACACACACACACACACACACACACACACACGCTCACTCACTCACACACACCACACACACACACACACACACACACACACACACACACACACACACACACACACACACACACACACACACTCACACACACAACGCACACGCAAACACACTCACACAAACACACAAACAAACACACAAACACACACATACACACACATATTCCATTATCTATTCTATAGAATAGAATTCTATAGAATGTTACATATTCCTCTATTCCATTATCCTCGGAATAAAATGATAAAATAAAAATTAAAAAACAAATACATGCACACACAGAATGATACAGAGACATACAGCCTGACACGCACGCACACACACACACACACACACACACACACACACACACACACACACACACACACACACACACACACACACACACACACACACAAGAGAGAGAAACGGGCAAACCGACAAGAGGTGCCCCCATAGACATGAATGGAGGAGTCATCCCCTCATTGGTCACAACAGACACTGCCTGTGTGGACTGCTAACAACTGACCCTTGGTCATCCTGGCTTCTGGGAGCAACTCTCTCCCCCCTCCACCTTTCCCCTTGCTCCTACCCCTTACCCGTCCCTCTCCCAAATCTCATTACTGTAATGACCACTAAAGCCTCTTCCACACTGACTAAGGGTTGAAATGCGCTAGTGACCCAAACGAAAGGTTCTGTTAGTAGGTTTGTATTCGGATACTTCTTCTTCTAATAGTTCTTTGGGAAAAGATGACAAGATTTACAAAAATGCATACACACGGGGACTGGATGTAAAAAAAAGTCACATGACTACTTTTTCCATTATCCTCGATTTAAAAGAATAAAATATACAAATGAATATAAAAATAAGTCATGGCAGATTTCTCTTCGTGAAATTCAGGCTGCTCTCTCTGTGCGAGAGTGCGTTTGCCACAAGAGCAGTGCCATCCATTATTTGTGTTTTATTTTTCCTTTTTTTTACCCTATTTTTCCTGTGTCTGCATGTATTTGTTTCCCTAGGCCCTGTCAGAGTGGCTTTTTTTTCTACAGAATTTTCCCAAGAACAACTCTCTTGCTGCCATTTTTTTTTAAATCTTTTGGCGTCCCATAACCTATGTGGTCGTAGGGGAGCGAGGCATCGCAGACCTCAGTTTCTCTAGGGGCCAGCATGTTGAGGGCGGCGCCAATCTCCATTCCATCGCTGCTTTACCTTCCCTGACCCTAAAGAGGGCAGATACCCATTTACAGCTGGGTGAACTGGGGGAACTACACTGTAGCCAATGCGCGCAAACGGTCACACGTACACTAAAAGCATATTGCACACAAGACCTCAGTTTATCGTCTCATCCGAAAAAAACAAACAACTAGCACCCAGACCGCCACTCAATGAAGGTGAAGTGGATGGTGTGAAAGTTTCATGAACAAACGGGGATCGAACCCAGACTTCTCGCTTTCAAGGCAGATGTGTTACCCCTAAACCACCTCACCACATCAAGCCAATGTGTAAAGACCTGCATCGGTGGTCTAGAGGTAGCCCTCCAGTCTAGATAGCGAAAAGTCCGAGTCGGAAGGGTGCGGTGGTTCAATCCCCGCTGAGTCCC
This sequence comes from Stramonita haemastoma, assembly GCA_030674155.1. NCBI lineage: Eukaryota > Metazoa > Mollusca > Gastropoda > Neogastropoda > Muricidae > Stramonita > Stramonita haemastoma. The sequence continues at coordinate 12,546,268 of CM060331.1, read as the reverse complement.
AAAACGTTCCCCCAATCCATTAGGCCATGAGTGTTAGTCTAGGTGCTAGTCTTCCGGATGAGACGATAAACCGGGGTCCTGTGTGTTACGCATCATTATTCAGCTCATGTAAAATAACCCATGGCAGCAATAGTGTTGTCCATGGCAAAATTCGGCAGAAAAAGTCACTCTGATAAGGAAAACAAAATTAATACAGTTGCAGACAGAAAAACACACACACACACAACAGCAACAACAACAACCACAACAAAAAGGACACATTTTAAGTGCGACGCCGTAGCAAAGCGACACAAGTCAACATTATGTCACCCGATGTAACACAGGCTTAAGTCAGGAGATAGTTTTAGGCTAACGTGGGGTGACATGACCTTAACATGAACTCTGCATCTTCCCCATCCACCCCCACCCCTCCCTCCCTCGCTTTGACCCACCTCCACCTCCGTCCCCTTTATGTTCACCTATTCCGTACTCTTGTCGAACTTTTGGGGCACCACTAAAGACTTTGCAACCAGCTTCCTCCACTCTTCGCAGTTCTCTGCTTTCTATATAGTATGACATTCCACTTAAAGGCAGTTTATTCCGTGATGTTGTCTTCCTATCGTTTCCTCTGTCTGCTTCTTCGTCTCTCTCTCCTTGTACTGTTCCTGTAGGACAGTCTTGCCCAGTCCAGATGTTTGTGTGATGTGCCCATACCACTTCAGTTTGCGATTTTTTCGTTGCTATCAGGAGCTCTTCATATACTATAGCCGTGTGGTGTTTCCTTTCTGATTTTCACTTCTTCGTTAGTAACGTGATCTCTGTATGGAATACTAAAAATTTGCGGAAGCATCTCATCTCCATTGCCTTTCTCATTCTTTCAATGTCAGTGCTGACTCCACTCTCCCCAAAACTCTTTTGGATGAGACTATCAACTGAGGCCCCCGTGTGCGAACTCACACAGAACGTCTTGCGCACACATTAAATCCTGTTCCGCTTTTCGTAAGAGTAGGCCATCGAGTGCCGGTTGGAACAGATGACAAGATTTACAAAACTGCATACACAAGGGGATTGGAAGTAAAGAAAAAAACACATGAGTGATTATTCCATTATCCTTGACATTAAAGAATAAATACATAAATAAATAAACAAATAAATAAATAAATAAATGTCTGCTGTTATGGTCCACGTTTTACATGCGTACAAAACTATGGACATAGTCAAGGAATGCTTCAGTCTGATCTTGGAGCCTGATGGCGATGTTCTTGTTGTCCCAGAGAATGTTTAGTGTGGTCATTGCAGCTGTAGCTCCACACACGGTCAAATATGTCCTGGAAAGAAACAGGTGATAAGAATAAAGAAACCAAAGCGGGAGCTAGATATGGACAGACGAGGGTAAACAAGAGAGAGAGAGAGAGAGAGAGAGAGAGAGAGAGAGAGAGAGAGAGAGAGAGAGAGAGAGAGAGAGGGAGAGAGAGAGGGAGAGAGAGAGGAGAGAGAGAGAGAGAGAGAGAGAGAGAGAGAGAGAGAGAGAAGAGAGAGGAGAGGAGAGAGAGGGGGGGGGAGAGAGAGAGAGGAGAGAGAGAGAGAGAGAGAGAAGAGAGAGAGAGAGAGAGAGAGAGAGAGAGAGAGAGAGAGAGAGAGGAGAGAGAGAGAGAGAATATCAACACACACACAATGAACACTTACACACACACAACACACACACACACACACAAAACACACACACACACACACACACAAACACACAACACACACCACACACACACACACACACACACACACACACACACAACACACACACACACACACACACACACACACACACAAGCACCACACTGACAAACAAACAGACAGACAGACAAGCAGGCAAACAGAAGGGCAAGGAATATTAGTTTCTAAACTGGCATTCATTCCTTTTTTCCTCCTTTTCAACATAGCAGTGACCTGCAATAGCCAGATATTAAAGCTGTGTGTGGAAGGAAGCAGAGACAGCAGCATGAAGAATGAGGAGACAAAATGATTGAAATTTCATGGAAAAAGGCCGGAAAAAAATCGTTGGAAATAAATTCAACAAGCGTTGAGTTGATTTCAATCAGACAGACAAGAGAGAGAGAGAGTTGTGTTTGAAACACTATACTGAGATGCTGCCGTCTTTTGCTAACAAAAAAGACAAGTAGCAACAAGAAAAATCCCAAAATAAAACCAACCTTTCAACCAACCAACTAGCCAACAAACAAGCCAATCATCCAGCTAACAAACCAACCTACCTACCAGCCAGCCAGCCAGCCAACCTACCAAACGATATAATAGCTCAATAAGTAGGTACCTACCTATTTCTAAATCTCGCATTGTTTAATTCTATTTAAAACAAAAGGGGCCAAAACTGAGAGACAGACGAAGGTGGGGGCCTTTCAACCTAACCTTTTGGCTTAAACTCTCCACAATCCCACATAGCTCTACTAATATTGTAATTCCTCTCTGCAATAAACCAAAGACCCCAAAACTGAAGAGTGGTGACGACACTGTCCCCATCACAACACACCAAAAAATAAACATGGAATCCAACTGGAATAACCATTAGCCCAACTGACACAGAAATTCGTAACCACATTAACTGTTATTATCTGATGAGCAATATCAGTGCTGACATGTTTTGTTTTTGTTGTTGTCGAAGCAATTGTTCATTCCCTTAGACCACGGTTCAGGAATGAGTTCAAAGATCAGAAATTTAGGAACGATGAGAAAATAAGCAGGAACATGCGTGAACCCAAAATACTGGAAATTCATTTTGGCGATCAAGGCATTCAACAACATTCTTTTTCATCATTCCGACCATGTTGGTAATATATAAAGTAAAAAACGAGATGCTGTCATGAAAATTAGCAAAAAAAATGTCTATCATCTAACAAGCCATGAAGACAGAACGTTTTACTTACTTCAAAGGTCACAGGAAAAAAAGGAATAGATCTACAGTTTCATTGTGTGTCAGGGCTGTGCTGTGTAACATGGTCAAAGGCTTGTTCAGGCTGATGCCGTGTGTGGAATTAGTTATGAAGACGTCTGAAAACTGACATTTTTAACAGGTTAGGTGATAAGACTGACTCAATGATTGGTTGACAGATTGACTGACTGACTGACTGGGAGAGAGAGACAGACAGACAGACAGACAGACAGACAGACAGACAGAGACAGAAAGACAGAGAGAGAGACAGACAGACAGACGGAGAGAGACAGAGAGAAAGAGACAGACATACAGACACACAAACAAAGACAAAGACAAAGACAGAAGAGTTACAGCCTGACCTTCGCTGTTCACTCCTAGCAATCTTCCACCTTCTGTGATATTGAAACTTCTCTCTGCAATAAAGCAAAACACCAACAGTAAAGAATGATGAAACAGTTCCCCATCACCACACCACATCCCTCAAACAAAAAAATAAAACACAGAAGACGACTCGACTGGGATAACCATTAGCCAAAGTGACACAGGTATTTGTAGCCACATTTAATCCCGGAAGGCCGAGGACCTGTTGTTAGATCATTAGCAATGTCAAAGATGACTTTTTTTTTGCTGAAGCAATTGCTCAGTCCTTGACAAGGCCGACCACCGATTCTTTCTGAGGACATTTTCACAGAGCAGGACTTTTAAAACCACCAGAGAGAGAGAGAGAGAGGAGAGAGAGAGAGGAGAGAGAAGAGAGAGAGAGAGAGAGAGAGAGAGAGAGAGAGAGAGAGAGAGAGACAGACAGACAGACAGACAGACAGACAGACAGACAGACAGACAGACAGACAGACAGACAGACAGAGACACAGATACAGAGAGAAAGAAAGAAAGAAAGACAGACAGACAGACAGGCAGATGGACAGACAGATGCAGACAGACACAGAGTGAGGCAGGGAGAGAGACACAGAAGGGGGGGGGAGAGAGAGAGAGAGAGAGAGAGAGAGAGAGAGAGAGAGAGAGAGAGAGAGAGAGAGAGGAGAGAGGAGAGAGAGAGGAGAGAGAGAGAGAGACAGACAGACAGACAGACAGACAGACAGACAGACAGACAGACAGACAAACAGAGACAGAGAGAGACAGACACAGAGAGACACAGAGAGAGACAGACAGAGACAGAGAGAGACAGAGGAAAATGATTGTGCCATCAGCAAAACTGACCAAAAATAAAATGGTCTCGGACAGGGAGCGCAATGACAGCTACCATGTTCATCTTTCTATCGGGGTAATAGATGAAGACAAACGAGGTGCTATTATGTAATCAGCAAAGTGCTGTTGTCCAGCAAGCACTAAAGAGGAGTGTGTGTGTGTGTGAGGGGGGAGGTGGGGGGGGCAGGTGACCTTCTATCCATTGAAGGCTGTAGGAAAGAAACACACACCTTTTCCTTTCAAATCCCTGTTTTGCTTTTATAGTCTAATTACCCACAGGGACCCTATCAGGGTTGATGCCATGACATGATCAGTTACAAAGATGGTCAAATTCTGGAAAGGTCGTTGACTAACTGATGAAGTGCCTGTTTTTTTTGTTTGTTTTTTTTTGTTTTTTTTCCTGTGAGGTTTATACGAGTTTACAGACTCAGACACACCCCTGAAACTTTCCAGCAGTGTGCTTTGCACAGGTAGGAAGAAAGCATGCAGTGTAAACATCTTTAGATTAAGCAC
>CM060331.1:12514129-12536629 GCA_030674155.1 Stramonita haemastoma | reverse complement strand
CAGCTCTCTCTCTCTTCTGTCTCTCTCTCTGTCTCTGTCTGCTGTCTGTTCTGTCTGTCTGTCTGTCTGTCTGTCTGTTCTGTCTGTCTGTCTTCTGTCTCTCTCTCTCTCTCTCTCTCTCTCTCTCTCTCTCTCTCTCTCTCTCTCTCTCTCTCTCTCTCTCTCTCTCTCTCTCTTCCTCTCTCTTCTCTCTCTCTCGTCTTTTTTTTTCATACTTCGTGTCCATTTTCTCCATCATTCAGATCATCATGATCATCATCTTCTTATTCTTGTTTATCTTGTTCTTCTTGTTTTTGTTGTTGCTGATTTTCTTCTTCTTCTTCTTCTTCTTCTTCTTCTTCTTCTTCTTCTTCTTCTTCTTCTTCTTCTTCTTCCTCCTCCTCCTCCTCCTCCTCCTCCTCCTCCTCCTCCTCCTCCTCATCCTCTCTTCTTCTTCTTCTTCTTCTTCTTCTTCTTCTTCATCTTCATCTTCCTTCCTTCCCTCCTTTCTTACCGATAGCTCTTCTATTCCTCGATGTGTTTTATCCTTGTTTATCTTTTTTGTCTCTTGTTACCCCCAAAATTGCTTTCAGAGCTAAAAGCATACACGATACGACCCAGTGCCTTTTGTCACATGATCGCAAACAAAAAGTTCAAAAGCTTAAAGAAGGAAGACAAGAAAATGGAGTGACGAGAGAGAGAGAGAGAGAGAGAGAGAGAGAGAGAGAGAGAGAGAGAGAGAGAGAGAGAGAGAGAGAGAGAGGAGAGAGAGAGAGAGAGAGAGAGAGAGAGAGAGAGGACACTGGACACTTTTATTGGCGTTGGCGTCAGTTTTAGATTCTTGGAGGCAAGAGCAAGAGTCAACACTTGTGGAGTAAAGCAACAAATAAACAAAATTTATAAAAGAGAAAACCCAATCAACGACCGCAAGATCATGTGTCTGTGGACACAGTTATGACATAGGCTTGTAGAGGGCGTGTGTTATCATGGTCATCATCAACACAGCACAGCATTATTCCTTGGTTGGTAGCATGGTGATGTGGTGATGCTGGATATGTGGAGAGAGAGAGAGAGAGAGAGAGAGAGAGAGGAGAGAGAGAGAGAGAGAGAGAGAGAGAGAGAGAGAGAGAGAGGAGAGAGAGAGAGAGAGAGAGAGATGTATATATATATATATATTTGATTTGATTTGATTTATTCTTTTATATCGACGATAATGTAATAAACACTCTTGTGCTTTTTTACATCCAGTCCCCGTGTGTATGCAGTTTTGTAAATCCATCTGTTCCCACCGGCACACGATGGCCTACTCTTACGAAAAGCGGAACACGATTTAACGTGTGCGCAAGATGTTCTGCGTGCGTTCGCACACGGGCCCTCGGTTTATAGTCTCATCCAAAGGGCTTTTGGGGAGAGTGGAGTCAACACTGATTTTAACTCCAGGAGAAAAATCTCCTCGACCGGACTCGAACACGGGTCGTCAAATTGCCAGCGCAATGTTCTGACCACTAGGCTATCCGTCCCCCCGAGAGCGAGAGAGAGAGAGAGAGAGAGAGAGAGAGAGAGAGAGAGAGAGAGAGAGAGAGAGAGAGAGAGAGAGAGAGAGAAAGATGACATCAAGGATAGTACAAAATATCAAGAAACAAAATCAAACAGAACAACTTAAGTTGACGCGCGCCATTCAGTGTTACAGTATTTTTTAAGTCAATAAACACAGAAATCATTAGAACATGAAAAAGTAAAAACAAGAACAAATAAACATGCACACACCACTAGATAGTTCGAGTTCGATTCCCGTTCGAGGGGATTTTTCCCATGGAGTTAACATCATTGCTGACTCCATTTTCCCCAAAAGTCCTTCGGATGAGACTGTAAACCAAGGCCCAGTGTGCGGACCCACAACGTTTTTTTGTTTGTTTGTTTTAGTCGAATTATAGTCCTTTCCAGATTTCTCTGATATCAGGACTGTAGTCAGAAGCCAGAAAGTCGGAGGTCCCACGCTCCGGCAAGTTCTCCCACTTCAGCACCTCGGGCCACCCCAAAAATGTTACAATTGTATAAGCAACGTCATGAGATACGTTGCGCACAGGTTAAATCATGTTCCACTTTTCGTAAGAGGAGGTCATTGTGTGCCAGTGGGAACAGATGACAAAATTTACAAAACTGCATACACACGGGGACTAGATATGAAAAAGCACATGTGTGCTTATTCCATTTTCATCGATATAAAAGGATAATTAAACTAAATTATATTAATTAAAAGAATAAAATTAGATAACACAGCACAAAATATACAACCCATACCACACACTAACGTCACTCCATTATTCAAAACAGTAGTGACAGGCACAGACTAACGTCAGACACATAAATATAAACCACACTGAGAGGGAGACACACACACACTGAGAACGAAACTGCCTACAGACAGACAGACAGACAGACAGACAGACGAAAACAAAAACACACCTAAACACCAACGTAGAAACAGACATTCTGAAGCATGCGGAAGGCCATTTAATCTCGATGTCGTTCGCTTCGTCACATCTCGGAACCATCCGGTCCAGTTCTACGCGTCTTCCGGGAATTGCCGAAGTTGCAAATCATTCTCTGATCATCTCCGAGCACACCCTCGGGACTTTCCGTACGTTCCCGATGAAGAACGAAAGTAATCCATCGCCTCCCGGGAGATTCCGTTGACAATCTGATCGTCTAGCAGGTCCTTTGGCTGAAAGCGGTAGGACAGAGGAATCACGACTCTGTCTCTCTCTGTCTCTGTCTGTCTGTCTGTCTATCTGTCTGTCTATCTGTCTATCTGTCTCTCTGTTTGTTTCTCTGTCTCTCTCTGTGTCTTTCTGTCTCTCTGTCTCTCTCTTTTCTCTATCTCTATCTCTATTTTTCAGTCTCTCTGTCTCTCTCTGTCTCTCTCTGTCTCTGTCTCTCTCTGTCTCTCTCTGTCTCTGTCTCTCTCTGTCTCTGTCTCTCTCTGTCTCTGTCTCTCTCTGTCTCTGTCTCTCTCTGTCTCTCTCTCTCTCTGTCTGTCTGTCTGTTTCTGTGTCTCTGTATATCTGTATCTCTGTGTCTGCCTGTGTTGTGCACGCGCGCACACGCGTGAGTAGGCGGAGGGGGATTGGAGGAGGCTGAAGAGAAAAGGAGAGATGACAGAAAGGAGGAAGGAGAGAGAGAGAGAGAGAGAGAGAGAGAGAGAGAGAGAGAGAGAGAGAGAGAGAGAGAGAGAGAGAGAGAGAGGCAGAAAGAAATCGTGAAGGAAGCACTTGTCAGAGAGTCTTTAAGCCTACTTTGGGTTCTTGGGTTATTAACATTGTAGCAGATCAACTGCTTGCCCCAAATTGACTGCCCGCTTTCATTAAAATCGAAAAAGAACAAAGGGCGAAAAAAGGATTGACAATGGAAATGAACATAGTTAAGGAAATGACTTTATAACAACAAGACAAGATAATGAAGATGAAAGTACCAGAGGAGACGACAACAACGATGATAAGGTCATTGACAAAAAGGAAGATGCAAGGGTGATTATCAATAATGTGCATCCTTGCATTTCATACAACAACGACAATAAGGACACCAATGTTGACGAAAAGGAGATGCGATGGTGATAATCTGCATCATTGCAGTGTATACGACGACAACGGCGATAAGGATATTGATGTTGGCAAGAGAAAGATGGTGATGGTGTTAATCTGCATCTTTGTATTTTTGTATACGACAACGACAATAAGGACATCACTGTTGACGAAAGAAGGATGCGATGGTGATAATCTGTGAAGAGCAGCCTGAATTTTACGCAGAGAAATCTGCTTTGACCAAAAGTGGTATACAATATAATACAATACAATAAAACACAATACTATGGAATGTTATGCAACGCATTGCATTACAAATCAATGCAATACAATTTAATACATTACAATGCAATATAGACCAATAAGTACAGTACGGTACATTACACTAGAGTGCAGAACACTACACATCCATACCCTGCACTACACTACACTACACTACACTACACTACACTACACATACACTACACTACACTACACTACACTACACTACACTACACTACACTACACTACACTACACTACACTACACTACACTATACTACACTACACTACACTACACTACACATTGCAATTCAATGCAATGCAATACAACGCATCATAACGCAACATCATACAACGATACTCTTCCCTCAGCTCTATAACCCACCACACCCCACCCCATCCCACCCCACCCCAACCACCCTATAACACCACACCACACCAAACCGCACTACACCACACCACACCCCACCATACCCCACCCCACCCCACCATACCACACCACACCCAACCACACCGCACCATACCATACCATACCATACCATACCATACCATACCATACCATACCATACCATACCATACCATACCATACCATACCATACCACACCACACCATACTACACCACACCACACCACACAACATCCCATCACACCACACCACACCACACCACAGTACACCACACCACACCACACCACATCACACACCAATATTCCACACACCACCACACCACAACACCGCACAACACAACACAACCCAAAAACCCCACCACAGTACACCAAGATTCCCCAAACCAAGCAGTCGAACAAAAAAAAAGATAACCCACACACCCCGTACCTAAGGACGCTAAACAAAAAAATATAGCCCACATACCCTCTAAGGACGCTAAACAAAAAAATATAACCCGCACAACCCCCTACCTAAGAACACTAAACAGAAAACATGACCCATACAACCCCCTACCTAAGGACATTACTACAACTGTCTCCGTAATTCCACACAGCCGAAGTGGTAAGAATAATAAATCATAGTAGCGTCTCTCTTGGCACTGAATCGCTGTCGTCTATGGGCCCAAAGATACCACCCACCCCCAACCCCTACTCCCCCCTCCCCTCCCCCCCGCTCCCACCCCCACCCTAAACCACATCCCACCCAAAAAAAAAACCAACAACAAAAGTCTGGCTGAAGTCAAAAAGGTGTTATCTTGCGTGTCATGTCATCAATGTCTGGTCCTAGAGACACAAAAATAGTTTTCTTCTCACTGTTTTTGTTTTCTTTCATTATGGGTAACGAGTTGTGGGGATGTATTGTGGATGGAGAAGAGAGAGAGAGAGAGAGAGAGAGAGAGAGAGAGAGAGAGAGAGAGAGAGAGAGAGAGAGAGAGAGAGAGAGAGAGAGAGAGAGAGAGAGGAGGGGGGGGGAGACAGAGAGAGAGACAGAGAAACAGAGAGAGACAAAGAAACAGAGAGGCAGAAAAAAGACAGATAATGAGACAGTCAGACTAACAAGCATACACAGACAAGGCTTACAGAAATATATAAACAAACACATAAAGAGACCAACACGAAGACAAACAGACAAAGAGACAGAGAGACAGACAGGCAGTGACGCTCATTGCTATAAGCAACAGATACTAAAGAATGTGCTCCCTTCTCCTCTCTTTCAGAGCGAAGTGCAAGCGCCACGAGAGAAAAGATCTGTAAGTCTGGCATCTGTCACCCACTTCTACTTTTCATTTCATTTATTATCACATTGTTTGTTTGTTGTTGTTTTTTTTTACTTTCTCAACTTCAGGCTCTGTCTTTTTCTGCTGGTCAATCTGTAGTTATTGTTTTTTTTATCATTGTGTTTCTTGTGACTGGTGATGTGTGTGTGTATGTGCGTGTGTATGTTGGTGGGTATTTGTAACATTTCTGTATGCATGTTGTGTCTTGAGAAATTTTGGGAGGGGTGTGTGTGTGTGTGTGTGTGTGTGTGTGTGTGTGTGTGTGTGTGTGTGTGTGTGTGTGTGTGTGTCGTGTCGTGTCGTGTCGTGTCGTGTCGTGTCGTGTCGTGTCGTGTCGTGTCGTGTCGTGTCGTGTCGTGTCGTGTCGTGTCGTGCTTGCGGCTGTGGTTGTGTGCGTGTATGTGTGTTCTTTATCTGTGTAACTTCTTTGTGTGTGTGTGTGTGTGTGTGTGTGTGTGTGTGTGTGTGTGGGGGGGGGGGGGGGGGGGGGGCTCGCTTTCTTTGGAATGTTATTTACTTCATTCACATGTGCTGCAAAAGATAGCTTTCAAGTCATTACAGACAAGTTAGATAAGACATGGCGAATAATTATGAATGTCAGAGAACCAGTTCCATTTCTGACATTTTCCGCCTGAAATCGGAATATGGCTGCCTATCTGGAAAAAATACTTGAAAAGAGTCATGCACCCAAATTTTACCATCCAGTGTGTACTTATCTGTGTGTACCCTCTAAGTGACCATCCCTACAAAACATGACAACACGCAACAGCATTTTGTGCGAGTTGTCCCCATTCTGACGTGAATGCATTTATTCTTTCATTCATAAAAAATAAACAAAATTGAGCAGAATGATTGTTACACTCCATCACGAAATTAGTCGCTTAGCACACAACCCTCTTTTCTGCTAGAAGCTATTAAAGGCAGGTGGGGTCAAGTTGGCAATTTTCAGATTTTGATTGATTATAAGATATAGCCATTATTTTACCTTGTAATGAAGTATCAAGTCATAAATTTGTATCCTTTTGCTTTTAAACGTGCTTTAAAAATGCCCAAGCCCTCATTCTGACCATTTATTATGATGCTTAACTTGTCTGTTTCTCATTTTGTCACTTCCAGCAGTCTATCATTTCAACATGTAATAACTTAAAAAAAAAAAAAGAATTGTCCAATTTTCAATCTGTTTTTCTATTGTATAGCCATTTCATTGCAGATTAATAAAATGTCAGTAACTAAAAATTGACCTCTGGTGCAATGCGACTCCTTATGTGGTGGAGCGTCACAATAATTATCAAGCTGACCTTGACAAAATGTATACAGCCCCGAGTCAATGTGACAGAAATTAAAATGTCATTCTTTTCTAAAGAGGAAACACAAAAAAAATAGATAAACTCCGGAAATGCCGCAAGGTTGAAAAAAACTCAGCAAGTGAACTACATGACAAAGTCTTTTTTCTGTTAGCCTATTTACCAGCCCAGTGGACGGACATCCGGTATAGACTCCCACCCACCCACAGGGCAAACGAAATGAAAAGAAAAAGTCTTTTGAGAAGCAGAGGCGTACTGAAACCTTTAGCAAATATATATAATAAAGAATACAAACTAGAAGAAACTTTAAGAACAATGTTGATTCTGTCTGGTTTTTTGTATATGACTGTTTTGTTTATCTGTCACTCTGTCTCTGTCTGTCTTTCTGTCTGTCTATCTGTCTGTCTGCCTGTCTGTCTGTCTGTCTGTCTGTCTGTCTGTCTGTCTCTCTCTCTCTCTCTCTCTCTCTCTCTCTCTCTCTCTCTCTCTCTCTCTCTCTCTCTCCTCTCTCTCTCTCTCTCTCCCTCTGTGTGTGTGTCTCCCTCTGTCGCTCTCTGTCTGTCTGTCTGTCTGTCTGTCTGTCTGTCTGTCTCTGTCTGTCTGTCTGTCTGTCTGTCTGTCTGTCTGTCTGTCTGTCTCTCTCTCTCTCTCTCTCTCTCTCTCTCCTCTCTCTCTCTCTCTCTCTCTCTCTCTCTCTCTCTCTCTCTCTCTCTCTCTCTCTCTCTCTCTCTCTTTCTTTCTTTCTTTCTCTCCTTCTCCTTTTAAACACCCTCTCCCTTTGTCAGTGATATGCTGGTAATTCTATTTCCCTTCCCAGCATTTGATATCTTCCATCGCCAAGCAAGAAGGAAGACTGGTCTTAAAAAGACACCTAGGGTAAAACGGTAAAGGTGTCCCATAACCTGTGTGGTCGTAGGGGAACGAGGCGTCAGAGACCTTAGCTTCTCTAGGGGCCAGCATGTTGAGGGCGGCTCCCATCTCCTCTTCCTCGCTGCTTTACCTTCTCTGACCCTAAAGAGGGCTAGGTACCCATTTACAGCTGGGTGAACTGGGGGAACTGTACTGTAGCCAAGGCGCGCAAACAGTCACCCATCCAATTGGCAACCACGCTCGACGCTGCTTAATCTGGCTGAGGGAAAGCGAGTGCTCTGACCACTGAGCTATTCCCTAAGGACGTCAAATAACAGTCTCTGGCACAGCGGAAGTGCTAAGGATAATAAATCATAGTAGTGCCTCTCTTGGCTCTGAATCGCTGTCATCTGTGGGCCCACAGATACCACCCCCCACCCCCACCCCCATCCACCCCCACCCTCAAAAAAAAAGGAAAACAAAAGTCTGGTTGAAGTCAAACAGGTGTTATCTTGCGTGTCATGTCATCAATGTCTAGTCTTAGAGACAAAAAACAGCTTTCTTCTCACTGTTTTGTTTTCTTTCATTGTGGGTAACAATTTGTGGGGATGTATTGTGGGTGGGGAGAGAGAGAGAGAGAGAGAGAGAGAGAGAGAGAGAGAGAGAGAGAGAGAGAGAGAGAGAGAGAGAGAGAGAGAGAGGTGGGTTGGAGGGTGCGACAGTGTGTGTTAGAATGAGGACCTTGTGTGAAAAGGTGTTTAAATTGAAGAACACAGATAGACAGAGAGAGGCAGACACGCAGGCATATAGGCACGCATACATGCAAGCACGCACACAAGCAAGCGCACACATGTGCACATGTGCACAACATCCACACACACCACACTCTTACTTTTTTATTCTCTCTCTGCCTCTATCTGTCTCTCTCTGTCTCTGTCTCTCTGTCTTTGTCTGTCTGTCTGTCTGTCTGTCTGTCTGTCTGTCTGTCTGTCTGTCTGTCTGTCTGTCTGTCTGTCTGTCTGTCTGTCTGTCTCTCTCTCTCCTCTCTCTCTCTCTCTCTCTCTCTCTCTCTCTCTCTCTCTCTCTCTCTCTCTCTCTCTCTCCTAAAAAATCAAAATACCCATCAGCCCTGTTTCTAATTATGTGATGAGACACAACCTATCCATCTTTGTCCTTATGTAGAGGTCTTCTCCTTGTTTGGAAATAGCATGACACCATTTTTGTTTTATTCATTATAGTCCTAGCTTTGGCATTTTTGTCCCTTGATCAAGATCTCTTAATGAAGTCAGTGGTATTAGGTTCATATTGCCAGAATTCAATTAACCCACTTGCATTTGGATTCTCTGAACACAAACTGCCCCTAGATTTCCCAATCCATCAGGAAACCAGGTCAAGATCACATGCTCACTCAGGGTTTCCTCCTTGTATAACAGCAGCTATAATTACTTCCAGACTCTCAGCAGGATCTGTGCCTCTGGCCTAATAGACCTTCGGCATGTGGCAGCAATGGTGCAGGTCACTGCCTGATGGAAAACTACTGTGTGTAAACCCTGACAAATCCAGGGTGGGGACTAGGAGTAGTTTAAGAACAGCAGGTGTCTCTCTGAATAATGGTTCTCAGGAGTTAACACGTTTTGTTTGTTTTTTGTTTGGTTGTTTGTTTTGTTTTTTGTTCCTTGGCCAGAGCTCCAAGGTTTACCATTTTCGATTTTCAACAGTCCTGGGTTCTTTTGAGAACACAAGTTGGTAAGTACATGGATCTGACTGGTTTAGAGTCTCCTCCAAAAGACATGGCAATCGGTTGGGTTTTCCCGCCAAACTGGGAAGAAATGGCAAGGCTGGCAATCAAACCAGAACCTCACAAATGACTTGTTGAGCAGGCAAACGTCTAAATCCTCCTGCCATCTCACTGGTCAGTCTACGCATTTTGTGAAGACCCCATTGAAACATGCTGATCCTGAACTTTATCAGACAAAACAGACAAACAAACCAACAAACACATACTCACACATGGACTAGCAGACACACAAACAAACCAACCAAGCTTCCAAATGTGAAACAAAGTGGCCAAACAAATGACATCTAGACTAGGACAATCCCCTCTTTCCCCACAATCCACCACAGCAAAGAACAAGAAAAAGAACAGAACAAAAGAAAAAAATAAGTTCCATTCAAACAAACATACAGAAATTTTAGACGACCCAACACAATGAACAAATATAAAATTTCAACAAACCAAACAACAAAAGTGTAGCATACAAACACAGCAAGCAAACAATACAGATATATGATTTAGAATTAAAAAATACAACAACAGTCCACCTACTCAGATTCATCCAAAGGTCATAATAATCAGCTATTGTGTAACATGTGTGTGTGTGTGTGTGTGTGTGTGTGTGTGTGTGTGTGTGTGTGTGTGTGTGTGTGTGTGTGTGTGTGTGTTGTGTGCGTGTGTGTGCGTGCGTGCGTGCGTGCGTGCGTGCATGTGTGTGTGAGAGACAGACAGACAGACAGACAGACAGGATAGACATACAGATAGGAAGACAGAGATTGACAGACAAACAGACAGTCATAGATTGCAAAGAAATAGAGATTAAGTAGAGAAAAGAAAATGATTATTGAGTTTGCAAGAAAAAACAGAACAAAACAAAACAAAAAAGAACGTGTCATATTTAAATGAAGTGGATGATTTCGTTGCTTGCTATATCTTTTATTGTATGATTTTTGTATCAGTAAATGTATAATGTAATCCTTATATTTTGTAACACATTTGGGGATGATGGAAAGCGCCATTTTTAGGTCTTGCTCTGTTTTCATCTTCTTGCTCTTGCTGTTATTGATATCAGTAGTATCTCTACTGTTTGGTTAGTATGTAATCATAATGATAATCATCATGCT
This sequence comes from Stramonita haemastoma, assembly GCA_030674155.1. NCBI lineage: Eukaryota > Metazoa > Mollusca > Gastropoda > Neogastropoda > Muricidae > Stramonita > Stramonita haemastoma. The sequence goes on along the minus strand of CM060331.1, from coordinate 12,526,039 downwards.
ATTATTAACATTATTATCGCCATTGCTATCAAACATAATTACTTTTATCATTATCATTATGTTATTGTTGCTGTTGGGGACGGCATAGCTCAGTGATCAGAGCACTCGCTTTCCCCAAGTCAAAGTTAAGCAGCTTCGAGCGTGGTTACCAGATGGATGGGTGACCGTTTGCGCGCCTTGGCTTCAAGTACAGTTCCCCAGCTGTAAATGGGTACCTAGCCCTCTTTAAGGGTCAGGGAAGGTAAAGCAGTGAAGGAGAGAAGATGGGCGCTGCCCTCAATATGCTGGCCCGTAGAGAAGCTGAGGTCTCTGATGCCTTGCTCTCCTAAGACCACATAGGTTATGGGACACCTTTACCTTAGACGTTAAAATTAAAGGCACGCACAACTTTACCTTTTTACCCTTACCCTGTTGCTGTTGCTGGTGTGCTACATTTGCGGTTGTGGTTGCGATAGTTGCGGCAATAATGGCGATGGCGATAGTGGTGATGGGCATGGTGGTGATGATGATAGAAGTGCTATCTGAATTGTGTATTCGTTTTCAAACTCAACTACACAAAATGTTGTTATATATATATATATATATATATATATATATATATATATATATATATATATATATATATATATATATATATATATATATTTATACACAATGTGCATTGCCATGTGTGCATAACTGTGATAATGCATCGTTCAGATTCATAAAATGATTATGGGGGGCAATTGCACTGTTTTTCCCCTCTACATTTCTTTAATTGCCAACATAGATTGCATTATTGTTTAAAATACATTTATTTCGGAAGTCGGAATACGGCTGCCTTAATGGTGGGCAAAAGGAAGGTGAAACTTGGAGCTCTAGCCGAGGAAGTGAGAAAACATTGACATCATCCTAGCTGAAAGCATTCCTTTTGTGAATGCTTCCATGAGGTGATACAACATTTGGGGATAATTTTGCGCAGTGCGAGCGCGCGCGCGCGTGTGTGCACGTGCGTGCGTGCGTGTGTGTGTATCCGTGCGTGCATGCGTGTGTGTGTGTGTGTGTGTGTGTGCGTGTGTGTGTGTGTGTGTGTGTGTGTGTGTGTGTGTGTGTGTGTGTGTGTTTGTGCATGTGCGTGCATGCATGCGTGCGTGTGTGTGTGTGTGTGTGTGACTTCAGTTTTATTTCCGCTAAAAAGTGATAATTATCAGAGAAAATAAGCCAGGAAAACTGAAGACAAGTAACTTGCAGTACGCTTGTATCAGGAGCTGGTGGCTGTGTGCAAGCATGCATCCTCTATGTGTACGCCCGGGCACGCGCATGCGTGCGTGCATGTATGCGCGTGTGCAATGAATGGATGGTCATGCGTAAGCCTGTACGTGCTAACCTCACTGTGTCCTCATGCGTTTGTCAAAACTTTCAATTGTTCATGTTATAGGTTTATTTCAAGGTGTGCCTGTATACCCATACCTGTTTATATTACTTTTCTTGTATTGTGTGTATGTATGTTGTTGGGTTTTTTTCCCAGAAAGCACGGCTTGTGGTTTTGTATGCTTATGGTTGCGAAATGAGCCATTCTTTTTTCAAATGCTTGTGGTTTTTCTCCTGTTGTAGAGCTTTTTCGGACAACCCTTTGCAATGCCGCGCAAGCGCTCACGCTTCGTAGAAGACGGAGAGGAAAAGAGAGCGGTATTGACATTGTTTGCATCGTGCATGTTAGACCATCTTTCAGCTCTAGATGCTTTAGTTTGCCCTCTTCTCTGGTGTCCTTGCGTCTCTTCTGCGTCTGTTCTCTATTCTGAATTCTTCTTTTGTTGGGTTTCTTCAATCCAAATGTTTTTCTTTTTTTAACATCTTTTCTTTTTTTTCTTTTCCTCTTGTTTGGTTTGTTTTGTTACGAGTGTTTTCTTCGTTTCCTTTTTTTTCTCTTTGATATATAGTTTTTCTGTTGTTTGGTAAAGATCTTTATCTTCTTTTTTGTTATTTCTTATCCATTTCTTTTTAAGATTTTTTTTTTATTGTTTTCGCATTTCCTTTTTGATACTCTTCTATTTTTCTGTCCTTCAAATTCATTTCTCCTGCGGTTTATTTTATTTTATTTTACTTTAGTTAAACTTACTACGTCCTTTCCTTTCGTTGTCTACTCATTCTCAGTGATCTCTGTTTCATTTTTTTGCCTGTATTCTTAAAGGGTATATTCTTGCTTTTCCTTCTTTTTGTCTTTATCAAGTTACTCTTCTTTGTGTATTTGTTTGTTTATGTTTCAGTTTTCTGTCAAGCATTTCATATCTCAAGAAATACAGCGCTTTTCTGCTCAGCGTTTCCTGTGTTCTTTTAATAAAAATTAATTATTTTCCGTACGGAGACACTAGTCATTATAATTGTTAATATATTTCTGATTGTTTTCCATTTATGATTCTTTTTCTCAGTTTATCTGAATGCTGCTTTAAAAAAATTCATAAACATTTTTTTTAATCACAAACAGGTTAGGTGACCTATTTGATCATCCTTTCAAAAATGTTTTAACAACTTCTTTAATTAGTGATGTTTAGTTGAAAGAAAATTGTCTTATGACTGCTGTGGTCTTCTTCAGTGAAAAAAATCTTTTACACTCTAAAAAAGAAATTTGCAACTAGACTTTTCCATACGGCTGCAATAAAAATAAACCTACAAAAAACTGATTAATGAAGTCGTCAGTGCTGACCTTGTCTCTAAGAATCTCCATGTTCGTTCTCTTTCTGTCTTTGTATTTATGTGTTGCTTTTAAAATATATATAATTTCATTGTTACATCTAAATCATCTGCTTATGTTCTTTCTGTTTTCTTTTTCTTTCCTTTTTGTTTGAACAAACTACTAACTGCATAATCTGGTGCATGCTTCCTTTATAATGAGCTAATGTACAGCTAACCCAATGCCTTGAATGGTCCAAAGACTCTCAAGACATGACTTAATGATTATCATTACATTTTGCATGATTTATTAAATGAGTGCTCTCACACATCTGAAAGAAGCGTTACAATATGATCAGATCATGTCCCTTGATTTTCTTATTCCATTGGTGCTGAATTCCTTACAAGGACAGCTATTCTTGTAGAGCGAATTTTAATGAAAGAAAAAGGAGACATAAAGAGCAAAGAGAACTGCTTGCCCCAGATATCTGTGCATGAATAAGTTTGCAAACTGCGCTATATTTAAACACACTTGCTGCTGTAATTTGAATACACTTTGTGATCTTTGTAAGGCGTTATATGATTGGATAGTGATTATTGCAAGGTGTTTTATGATTGGACAGTGATCACTGCAAAGCGTTTTATGATTGGATAGTAATTACTGCAAGGCGTTATATGACTGGATAGTGATTACCGCAAGGTGTTATATGATTGGATAGTGATTACGGCAAGGCGCTATATGATTGGATATGATTACTGCAAGGCGTTTTATGATTGGATAGTGATTACTGCAAGGCGTTTTATGATTGGATAGTGATTATTGCAAGGCGTTTTATGATTGGATAGTGACTACTGCAAGGCGTTTATGATTGGATATGGATTATTGCAAGGCATTTCATGATTGGATAGTGATTTCTGTGAGGCCTTCTATCATTGGATGGTGATTAGAAATGTCCTCCATGTTAACTTGAATATAAATATGCTCCTACGTTGCATATTTTTAATCCTTGCTAATAACTGATCAGATGTGCGTTGTTTTTAATCATGCTTTGTGGCTGCAAGTGTTTTCAGTTTTGCAGATCTTGTCATTATATCATACTCTTGTGTACTCTTATTCCTTCAGGGTTTCCTTTTTGATGTCAGTCCTCAACATGTCTGCAGAAAGCACGCGTGTGCTGCTGTGCTTGTGTGTTGTGTGTTTTTTGTGTTATGTGGTATCATACTGTGTCATGTTGTGGCGTGTTATATGATGTGTAGTCTTACAGTTACACCAATTTATTTCTGAGAAAGTAGCTAGTGGGGTGCACACCTTTGTTTCTCAGGGATTTTTTAAAAAAAGAAAAATTAGCAACATTTCAGGTGTGGTGGTTCTTCCTTTTCTAGCCAAACATGGAACATTCTTATTTATCTGTATAACTATAACTATCTGTATGTAACTTTCTCTACTTTATGGAACATATCCCAATGTTTTTTTCTTTAAAGAAAATAATGTTATAGAAAATATGCATGTTTTATGATAGAGCCAAAAGAAATAGATTTTCGTTAAAGGCAACTGTAAACTGTAGTCTTTGCCTTTTTTGTTACAGTCATTTTCTTTTTTGTTACAGTGAAACCAATGATTCAAGTTCAGTCACTGTATGCAGCATGCTTCTGTGTATATTCCCATATCTATGCATTGGTGTGTTCCTTGGAAAAAAGGATGTGCCAAATTCGGCTTTCGAGGACAGATACATATGCAGAGACAGACACATGGATAGTCATCGATGTATGGATGGGTAGATAGATAGATAGATAGATAGATAGATAGATAGATAGATAGATAGATAGATAGAAGATAGATAGATAGATAGATAGATAGATAGATAGATAGATAGATAGATAGATAGATAGATAGATAGATAGATAGATAGATAGATCGGTATGGCACTACACATACTTACAAACGTGCAAACAAACAAGCATGCGTTCATATATACAGACATAAGACATGCATAAAAAACACAAAAACAAGCACACATGCATGCATACATGCATACATACATACATCATACAGACAGACAGACAGACAGACAGACATACTTACACACATACATACATACATACATACATACATACATACATACATACATACATACATACATACATACATACATACATACATACTACACACATACACACAAACACACAAACACACATACATACATACATTTTTTTTCAAAAGAGAAAACAAAACAAAAACAAAGGGAGGGGGCCACAAACAAAATATTAATTTTGTACATAGCATTATCTTTTTTGTGTGATTTTAGATACCTCTGCATTAGGCTTCTTTTCAGCCTGTTTCTCTGTCAAGTGATACCCCAAATAGTTTTCTTTGAAGCCTCAGTCTGTACACTTGCAAGACAGTGTGCACAAGTGCATTGCTGTGTTTCTACCTAAACCCAGTTTTTTCGCCACAAAAATACTTGTGGATGTACTTTGTCTAACAACAGAGAGAGAGAGAGAGAGAGAGAGAGAGAGAGAGAGAGAGAGAGAGAGAGAGAGAGAGAGAGAGAGAGAGAGAGAGAGAGAGAGAGATTTTTTTTTAATCGAAGATACTGGAATAAGCACTCATGTGTTACCAGTTGGATGGGTGACCGTTTGTGCGCCTTGGCTTCAGTATAGTCCCCCAGTTCACCCAGCTGTACATGGGTACCTGCGTTCTTTGGGGTTAGGGAAAGTAAAGCAGCAAGGGAGAGGAGATGGGCACAGCCCTCAGTATGCTGGCCTCTAGAGAAGCTGAGGTCTCTGATGCCTCGTTCCCCTACGACCGCCTAGAATATAGGACACCTTTACCTTAACTTTACCTTTACCTTATACTCTATAGAAATTGCCCTTTGAGCGTCTTCTCTGTCATATAAAAGACTAGATGACATATAGGTATTTTTAGTATCCTTTGTTATAATATAATATTATCTTTTTCTTCTCTCTATCAATGTATTTCCTTGTTATAACCATTTTTGTCTGTGTTCTAAATCTGATTGCTCTTCTGCGGGTCGGCATATCGCAACTATACAGGAAGACATTTTATCATCTTGTGTCAAACCTATATCACTGTGTCAAAGTCAAAGTCAAAAAGTTATTTCCAGATGGTACATTGAGTAAGCAATAGACTTGCTTTTTTTCGTCAAGCCACCTATCTAGGGAAAAAACAACAAGAAAATAACCAAACAAAAAACAATCTAATGTAGCGAAACAACAAGCAAACTACAACAATAACAGAAAAACATCCAAAATAAAATAAACTACACATGTGTGTGTGCGTGCGTGAGTACATGCGTGCGTGCGTCCGCGCGCGCGTGTGTAGGGGTGGGGGGGGGCGTGCGTGCGTGCGTGTGTGTGTGTGTGTGTGTGTGTATGTGTGTGTGTGTGTATGTTTGTGTGTGCGTGTATGTTTGTGTGTGTGCGTGCGTGCGTGTGTGTGTATGCACGTGCATCCGTGCAGGTAGGCGTGCCTACCTGCTGTGTCTGAATGTGTGAGTCTGCGCATATATCAACTCTTTATAAAAACAACAAAAAACAACAACAACAACAACCCCCTCATTTCCATACCAATCCCTATGTACACAAACATCTCTCTGCCTGCCTCCTCTCTCTCTCTCTCTCTCCCTGTTGTACCTGTGCTGTGTGGACACAGTCAAATGTAGAGTGCCAGACCGTGTTGACTGCCACAGTAAACACCGGTAATAAATCTCTGCTGCCCCACGCCCATACAACTGACGTTTTCCTTCCATCTAAGCTACTACCACTACCGTATACGGTAAAGTGCGCGACGAAAACGTCATCAATCCCAAACTACGTCATTAAGGGAACAATCTGCACTTCTCTACTGAAGAGCGGTTGCGAAAGGTGTGTGGATGTTGATCTCCCTTGAGAGCTGGTGGTGGTGGTGGGTGGGGGAGCGGTGTTTTGTTATTTTGTTGTTGTTGATGTTTGTGTGTGTGTTTCTTTTTTTTTCCCAGTGCTGACACTCGTTGAATATGACTGTTGATTATTGATTAATTGATATCGTTCTTTTATTATCAATTGTTAGGATGTGAATAAGTCGAGTTAATACTGAGCAACTAGGAGAGGAAGGGACAAGGGAGAAAGAGGAGGAGGAGGAGGAGAAGGAGGGGGAGGAGGAGGAGAGAGAGAGAGAGAGAGAGAGAGAGAGAGAGAGAGAGAGAGAGAGAGAGAGAGAGGAGGAGTGAGAGAGAGAGAGAGAGAGAGAGAGAGAGAGAGAGAGAGGAGAGAGAGACAGACAGACAGACAGACAGACAGACAGACAGACAGACAGACAGACAGACAGACAGACAGAGACAAAGAGAGAGACACACACAGAGACAGACAGAGAGATAGTCAGACAGAGACAGAGAGAGAGGGGGAGAGGAAGAGAAAGAAAGAGAGAATGGGGGGGAGGGAGAGATAGAGGCTGGTAGGGGCAGTGCACTGCACTTAATTTGCTCAGTTTTTTTGTTTTTTTTAAAAATTAATATCGAGGATAATGGAATAAGCACACGTGTGCTTTTTTATATTCAGTCCCAGTGTGTATGCAGTTTTGTGAATCTTGTCATCTAATCCCACCGGCACATATTGGCCTACTCTTACGAAAAGCGGAACATGATTTAACGTGTCGTGTCTCGAGTTGAATCTGGCGGAGCCCATTCCCCTCCAAAAATGCATACTGGGCATGTTCGTGTTTCTCTAACCCACCGAAAACGCTGACATGAATTACAGGATCTTTTTTCATGCATATTTCATCCTCTGCAGGCGTAAAAAAAATACACAAAAGAAAGATAGGCACTGGCAGGTCTGCGTTATTCAGTTCAAACTTGGCGATTGTCAAGATCCCCACTACCAGACGCTCTATTTGAGAATCGAACGTGCAACTTCATGGAACCACGGGATGGAAGTCAGGCTACTTGTTCACTCTCAGCTATAGCGTTCATCGATTGTCGCTAATGTTGGATAAGTATATCCACAAAGTCGGAATGCAGCTACCTCAAAAGGTGGGTTAAAAACAGTTGCACTCACAAATCTCACCATGGCTGAACCAAAGAGCACTCATATTAGCCGAGGAACGAGAAGAAAAAAAAAGAGAATGAAAATATATCTGATACAACACGACACGCCATAGCCTTTATAACACCTTTATAGGTGTGTGCACGTGTCTGTTAGTGTTAATGTGTGTGTGTGTGGAGGGGGGGGGGGTGTAGTGTGTGTGTGTGTGTGCTTCTGTGTGTGTGTGTGTGCGCGCGCGCGCGTGCGTGCATGCGTGCGTGCGTGTGTGTACATGCGATTTTGCTAAAACTATTAATCATCATTGATTGTTTGTGTGTTGTATAGGTCGAATGCAAGCAGTTTGATTTTTTTCTTCAAGATATAGCGCTATTTAACTTCCATGTATTATCATAATACAACAGATTTAAACTGACATCCACGACAAAACAACACAACAATACCTGAGCCAACTATTTTGCATACGCTCTAACAGAAATGTTGTTTTTATTTGTCGCTGCTGTTGTTGTTGATGCTGTTGTCATGGGTAGTGGTGGTGTTTACGATGGTTGCACTGTGGTGGTGGGTGTGGTGACAATTGTAACACAAGTAGCGCTTGCAGTAGCAGCAGTAATGGTGGTGATGAAGTTATAGGACTAACAGCAGCAGCAGCAGCAGTAGTAGTAGTAGTAGTAGTAGCAGCAGCAGCAGTAGTAGTAGTAGTAGTAGTAGTAGTAGTAGTAGTAGTAGTAGTAGTAGTAGTAGTAGTAGTAGTAATAGTAGTAGTAGTAGTAGTAGTAGTAGTTTATGTGTGCATGGCGCGTGCGTGCGCTATAAATGTGTGTATGTGTGTATGTGTGTGTGTTTTGTGTGTGTGTGCGCGTGCGCGTTCGTGTGTGTTTACGTGCGCGCGCACGTGCGCGTATGTGCATGTGTAGTGTCTGTGTTAGTGTTATGTGTTAATGTGTGTGTGTATTAGTGTTAATGTGTGTGTAGGTTTAGGTGTAGGTGTGTATGTGAGTGTTTGTGTGCACGCGTGTGGTGTACTTCAAACTCATCTTTCCATCAATACCAATGATGATCACTTCTCTGGAACACAGCCTCAACAACAATCATCTGAACCAGAACCAACCGGATCTCCACAGAAACAATCTCCTTTTTCTTTCAATCCTCTTTTACAACTCCGAGGTTTACTGATGGTGAGATATTTGCGTATGAGAACGTTTAATGTGTGTGCAAGATGTTCTGCATACGTTCGCACACGGAGCCTCTGTTTATAGTCCCATCAAAAGGATTTTGACATTCAGTTTGATTTTCGTTTGTTTGTTTTGTTTTTATTCAACTGATAAGAAAAGACGAGGCTAGGAATCACACCCAGAACCTCACCGTTTTGCTTGTTGGCAAGCGAACGTCTTAAATTTATCATCCGACTTTCTTCGCTCTTAAACGAACATATCATAAACAAAACAAAACAAAAACAAACAACAACAACAACCCCCCCCCCCCCCCCGCACACACACACACACACATACACACTAACCAATTTTATTCAGCCCGGGTTCGATTCCGGTTCGAGGGGATTTTCCCCATGGAGTTAACATCAGTGCTGACTCCACTCTCCTCAAAAGTCCTTCGGATGAGACTATAAACCAAGGCCCCGTGTGTGAACACACGCAGAACGTCTTGCGCACACGTTAAATCCTGTTCCACTTTTCATGAGAGTAGTCCATTATGTGGCCGTAGGAACAGATGACAAGATTGACAAAACTGCATACACACGAGGACTGGATGTATAAAAGAACATGAAGGTTTATTCCATTATCCTAGATATAAAGGAATGAATAAATAAATAAATAAATAAATAAATAAATACTCAACCTTTTTTTTAATCCCCAGTCCTACCTGGCTTTCCCGAGACTGGGACGTGGTTACCTCGCCCTGCCACGCATGGGACGCTCCCAGCCCGGAAGTGACGCAGCAGGGGCTGCCAATGGCGGCTCGTGCTGCACCACGGGATTGAAGAAGGAATGGCTGTTCGGAGAGGACGGGAAGATGACTGCCCAGAACGTGTGCGAGGCCGACTCTTGCTGCGCCAACTTTTTGGAGGTGGAGAACACCAAGCCTGACGGTACTTTCTACTCCATGTGCATTCCTAGATGCAGTCTGGGGGACCGGGTGAGTGCCGGAAAGTGTAAGTGGGTATTCATTTTGTGTGTGTATGTGTGTGTGTTTAAGTGTTGGTGTGCGTGTGTGTTTGTGGTGTAGTAGTAGGAGTAGGAGTAGTAGAAGTAGTTGTAGTAGTAGTAGTAGTAGTAGTAGTAGTAGTAGTAGTAGTAGTAGTAGTAGTAGTAGTAGTAGTCTTTGATTTTAACGTCTTTCCACTTAAAGTAATACCAGACGATCAAAAGAAAAATTGGAAAGTGTGTGTGTGTGTGTGTGTGTGCGTGTGTGTGTGTGTGTGTGTGTGTGTGTGTGTGTGTGTGTGTGTGTGTGTGTGTGTGTGTGTGCGTGCGTGCGTGCGTGCGTGCATGGTGTGTGGTGAGTGAGTAAGACACAGAGAGAGAGTGTGTATGTGTGTGCGTGCGTGTGTTTGTGTGTATGTGTGTGTTTGTGTGTGTGTGTGTGTGTGTGTGTGTGTGCGTGCGTGTGTGTGTGTGTGTGTGTGTGTGTGTGTGTGTGTGTGTGTGTGTGTGCATGTGTGTGCATGTGTGTGCATGTGTGTGCATGTGTGTGAGGTGTGTGTGTGTGTGTGTGTGTGTGTGTGTGTGTGTGTGTGTGTGTGTGTGTGTGTGTTCGCACGCGTGTTAATTTCAAGCACAGAGCAGATGCGTTCTGGTCTATGTAAAAACTAGCCACGGCAGGGCAGAATATTTCCCAGATTGAATAATGTGCAGACCTGCCAATACCTTGTCTAATGTAGGTATATACAGGTTTTCCAATTCATGTTGATGTTTTGGGCCTACAGACCAAGACTTTGTCTATGAGAGAGGTAAAGAAATGTTGCCAATGACCGATCAGTGACCGTATACACGCATACACGTACATTAACATACATGTATACATACATATACGTGCATTACCCTACCTGTATACATGCATACATGTACATTAGTATAAGGTAAACATGTAAGCGTATATAGTACATACACGTACAGTAACATACCTTTATACATACATGTTGTTTTGTTGTTGTTTGTTTGTCCGTCGTGTTCGACGATGACTTCCAAAACAGCAGACGAGGCAACTGCTGTTTCGGAAACTGGGCAGAAATTTGATTATAGTGGAGGTGCCTTGCCCACAGTAGGCTACATGCCCACTTTCTCAGCCAAGAGGGCATAAGGACAGTCAGCATTGGAGATGTCCTCCAAAGGCCAACTAGCCCCCTTGGCTGCAGCACAAATGGAATATGCAAGTCAAACCCCCTAGACTCAGAGATTCACAGTCGATTACTAAAAACAAAGCTGTAAAGTGGAATTCCATGAGTTGGAAAGCCACTGATCATACAGCCTCTCACTTTGTTGTTGCCCCCAGCATCAATTCCTTAATCAAGAACTGTGATAAAGCTTCAGGTGCTGAACATACCTGTATACATGCATACATGTACATTAGCATACCTGTATATATATATATATATATATATATATATATATATATATATATATATAAACGTGCATTAACGTACCTGTATACTTGCAAACACGTGCATTATGTGTGTGTGTGTGTGTGTGTGTGTGTGTGTGTGCGTGCGTGCGTGCGTGTGTGTGTGTGTGTGTTCCAGAGTCTGGATGCCGCTAGCGACAACGTCATGCTGAAGCTGAAACGACTGCTGCGAAACTAAGATGAGGTCATCTCCCATCATGCAACTGCTACGGAAGTCATGTGCTGCTCTGTACTGTGTCGCAAAAAAGCAGACGAGAATGTCTCATCTTGTGCTGTAACTTCAGTTACCTTTTGAACAGACACAAAAATGTACGGTGTGGGTTTTTTTTCTAGATGTCTAGCAGTACATATTTATCCATGAATTTACTGTTATTTTGAGGAAAACAAATGAATTGCTATCGTGACCCAATGCCAACTTTTTGTCATAAATGTGTGCTCAGAGGGACAAAAAGGTTTATATCATAAAAATCGAATAGTTTTTTTTTCTTCTATAAGCTGATGTCCATTTCAGGGGGGTATGGGGGGGGGTGTAAGTTTTAGAGCAGAAGTAACTGGCATAGACTTATTAGCCCCAAAGATCGTTAT
>CM060331.1:12510691-12514029 GCA_030674155.1 Stramonita haemastoma | reverse complement strand
AGAGAGGAGAGAGAGAGAGAGAGTTAACTAGAATAACTTACAGGGAGAGTAATGCTACTTCCAACAGGAAAATGTGTCGTGGTTTGTTTATTTTTGTTCCTGAGCTAGAGCTCTGAGGTTCACCAATGGCAAAATATTTGCTTATGCAAATGTTTTTGTCCACCTTAACAGTAGCTGCACTCTGAGGCTGTAGATGATATTTCAACACTCACATAGTGCTTGTGTTTTTTTTTTAAATAAATTTCTGTCATCCTTCTTAACTAAAACAAATGGTATGCTCTTTTGAGAGACAGAACAGGGCGCAAAATCAAGATGTTTTGCATGTGTTGGCACATAGAACCTTGGTCTATAGTTTCAACTGAAGGACTTTTGAGGAAGTGGAATCAATACTGATGCTAACTATAAGTAGGTAAAAGGTTAAGGTGTTCCATAGCCTAGGCTCCTAGGGGAGCGAGGCATCAGAGATCTCAGCCTCTTAGGGGCCAGCATATTGAGGCTGGCGCCCATCTCCTCTCCCTCGCTGCTTTGCCTTCCTTGACCCTAAATAGGGAGGTACCTTTTACAGTGGGTGAACTAGGGGGTCCCCAAATGGTCACCAATCCCAACTGGTAACCACGCTCAACGCTGCTTAACTTGACTTGGGAAACGCGAGTGCTCTGACCACTGAGCTGGTCCCACCCCTGCTAACTCTAGGGGAGGAAATTAATCATCTTGAATGGGCATCTTGGTGGTGGCTTGAGCACAGTCTCATCCGGGCCATCATATTGCATAGCACAGTTTTCTAACTACTAGGCTATCCCATTCCCTCCCCCTCCAATAGCCTCATGTGAAGGATTTTCAGAGAGACTCATGTTACTTCTAGCAGAAAAAAACCAACTGAAACAAACCCTTCAGTGGAGATTCAAAGCTGCACCTTCATATTCTGCCAGATCGCAACCCTGATAATCTGATTTCTAGGCTAGGGCGCCTCCACATAATGTAAACATGATTAGTGAATGTGCATTTGTCTCCTGTTTCACATTTGTGTATATCTGATGTTAAGAAATGAAACAGAGCAAAACTTTGTACATCTGATTTATTTTTTGGTCAGTTGGTAATTGACTTTAGCCTGGTTTGAATTATTGCTTGCTTGTTTGTTTTTTGTTTGTTTGTTTGTTTACGGATATGTTTATTTGCCCAGAAGTTATGTGTTTTTTTGTTCTAAAGTGTCATACCTCCCCTGAAATGTTCTGTATGCACGTGTGAAAATTTGCATCTTACCATTTAAAAAGGAAACAAAGCAAATAAGCAAACACATAAAAGCAGTGTCAAATGTTCAACATTTTTAGAGTCAACATTTTTAGATTCCTGACAAAACAATACAATTTCTGATCAATAAAGAGAGGTTGCTTTGGTGACGAAAACATCTCCTTTGGGATCCCTCTGCTTATCTTTTTTCTCACTGCCCACTTCAAAAACACATTCTAAACGAACACTCAACATTCAAGTAAACTGCAATGTGCTGAAAGACGGACCAATCTCGCTTCCACAGTAACTTCCTGACAATCCAGTGAGAAACCTCACTGAAATTAGTAGGAGTATGTCTTGCATAAGTTGAAACATGGGAGCCCAGTTCCTCTAGGCCACTTACTGCATGCTGGGTGCAGTGTGATTATTTCACCCACACTATGATAGATACTGAGTTAGTTTAGTTAACAGTAAAGTAAATGTAGAGAGGATAAACACAATGTGCTGATTTGTGAATTGAATTTTAGCTTTTCAAAATTTTTAGATTACTAAACTAGATTTTTTAAATGTTAAATTGACCTCTACTCAATGCACCACATACACAACACATACACATACACAACACACACACACACACACACACACACACACACACACACACACACACACACACACACAAGTAGTGGGGTGGGGGTATCACATAACTAACTCTTACTCTTGCCACGTCAACCAACAAGTTGACACCTACACAGGGAAAAAGGAACACCAACTGCAAACAAGTCGCTGCAAGACTTTGGCACTTTCCCCTTCAAAAAAAAAAAGAACAGTCGAGTTGCATGACAGAGAAGTTGCCGTGACGAAAACGGAATAGAGTACGATCATTATGACTCTGCATTAGTGTCAATAGTCCAGTGCTCATTGTTTGGCGTCCAGTTCCCCATCCATCTCCATTCAGCAGCGATTAAGCAGCCTTGTCACTGCTGTCCATAAACAAACAAGGTTTATAGATTGTTACACCCCTCACTTGTTCTGTGTCTGATTATCATTCTTGGTGTGGGCTAGCTGTATCTACTTTGTGTGTGTGTGTGTGTGGGGGGGGGGGGGGGGTTGTGGGGGGGGGGGGGGGGGGGGGGGGGGGGGGGGGGGGGGGGGGGGGAACAAGTGGCTGCAAGATTTGGCACTCCTTCAAAAAAACTCCATTGCATACAGAGAAGTTGCGTACAACGATAAGTCGATCATTATGACTCTGCTTTGTCAATAGTCCAGTATCATTGTTTGGATCAAGTCCATCATCTCCATCAGCACGTAGCAGCCTTGTCACTGCTGTCCATAAACAACAAGGTTTATAGTGTATGTATTGTTACACCTCTGTGTTTGTGTTGTTGATGTTGTTGGTGTGGTAGTGTATTACTTGCGTGTGTGTGTGTGTGTGTGGTGGTGTGGTGGGGGTGTGTGGGTGGTGGCGGTGTGTGTGTGTGTGTAATGGAGAAGAGAGAGAGAGAGAGAGAGAGAGAGAGAGAGAGAGAGAGAGAGAGAGAGAGAGAGAGAGAGAGAGAGAGAGAGAGAGAGAGAGAGAGAGAGAGAGGAGAGAGAGAGAGAGAGAGAGAGAGAGAGAGTCTGCCGTCTGTCTGTCTGTATGTGTGTATGTGTATGCTGTCTGTCTGTCTGTTTGTATGTGCTTGTGTGTTTCTATCTGCCTGCCCTGTCTGCCTGCGTGCGTGCTATGTGCACGAGTGCATGTGAGTGTATGCTCGATTCCATTTCATTTAGAGTCTATTCACAAATTGTGATATTAGAGGGACAAAGGGTGGAGGTGGGGAAGGTGTTTTGATCACTGTTTGGAGGTGGATGGGCACATAGTTTAAAATTAATAAGGATGGAAAAATGATGGAAATCAGATGACTGATCTACTATAAAAGCTACAGTATGCGACTACTGAATAATAATTTAGGACAACAGGCAACAATTACAACAAAATTTATAAAAAAATAGCAACCAAATATTACATTTGTAATCAGATCTGACAAGTAAACAGTAAAAGCCTATGTCTAACAATAACCCAAATAATAGAAATTTATTCCACTAAAACAGAATGTCTTTAAAGTCCGTAA
>CM060331.1:12490691-12500691 GCA_030674155.1 Stramonita haemastoma | reverse complement strand
TCTCTGCGTGAAATTCGCGCTATTTTCCCGGGAAGAGCACGTCTCCAGAAGTGCAGAACCTACCCATTATTTTTTTTTCTATCAATCCTCTTTAGAAACAAGGAAGGAAAGAAGAGCGGGGGAGGAGGAAAACCAGTGAGGGAGAGAAGATGGACACCGCCCTCAAGGTGATGGCCCCTGGAGAAGCTGAGGTCACTGGCGCATACAGCTCCCAGCTTCGCCAATGGTCAGACCTTATGCCACCTTTTTGTCTACACCATCTAGTTAGCTGCATTTCAACATTGGGGAACAAACATATAATTCTACATATTCAAATATGTATATACATATATATATATATATATATATATATATATATATATATATATATATATATTATATATATATATATATATATTATATATATATATATATATATGTACAGATAGAGGGGGAAGAAGAGAGGGGGAGAGAGAGAGGAGAGAGAGAGAGAGGGAGAGAGGAAGAGAGAGAGAGAAAGAGAGACAGAGACAGAGAGAGACAAGGAGACAGATAGAGACAGAGACAGTGACAGGAGACAGAGACAGAATGAAAGCAGAGAGAGACAGAGAGAGGGTATAACATCTTAGAATACATCAACAGTTCTGGGAAGAAAAAACAATTGGATGGCATCCAAAACCAGAGAGAAGGAGGCTGATCCTGTTGACTGTCTGGTTATCACCAACCTGGCTACAAGTCACAGTTAGTGGCTGCACTTCCACTCCCTGACACTTTTCTCCCAGTCTCCTGTGCAGCTTCTCTTCCAGTCAGCGCTGATGACCTCCCCTCTTCTTTCCAGGCAAACCCCAACAGCAAGCCGCTGTGTGTCACACCACGAGGAATGGTGGGCAGTTAACAGACCGTGCACGTGCTAATGGATGTTGCTGTCAGCTGTGGTCCTTTGGGAGAGAATAAGGAAGAAAGGATGACGCTTCTTTTATTGACAGTAACTGAATTAGTTTTCAGATTTTAAACTTTAAAAGAAGGGGTTGTTGCATTGTGGGGTTTTGTTTTTGTTTCTTTGCTTTTTGATACAGAAATTTCTGCCATATTTAAGTCTGAAAAATGTTCATGTTTTATTTTCATGAAATAACTGTTATATGTCAAAGTTTACAAGTTGCTTGTTTCCCATACCTGCTCTGTGTAGTGAGTGTGTGCGTGTGTGTGTGCGTGGTGCGTGATTGCCTGCATTCTTTTGTGTGTTTGTGTGTGTGCATGTGGTGCATGCTTATATTCGTGTGCGTGCATGTGTGTGTGTGTGTGTGTGTGTGTGTGTGTGTGTGTGTGTGTGTGTGTGTGTGTGTGTGTGTGTGTGTGTGTGTGTGTGTGTGTGTGTGTGTGTGTGTTCAAGAATATATTGGAGATTCATTTTTATGCAGCACATAAAAGTGACGAGTTCAAATGTCAGTCCTATAGAATGAACATTATGTATGATGTAAAGGATCTGTTATAAATAGTTGTTTTCAATGAGGCAGCCAGCCTGATGTGCATTCATTGACATGCATAGAGGACAGTTTTGAATCATATAGTAATTATGTGTGAACAAACCAGATCATAAAACTAACAGCGAAAATATTTTCTCATCCATTTTTTTTTTTTAATTGCAAACCAAAATGTTCTGAATGCACTCTAAATGATTTTTACTCTATGGAAATGAATTTAACATGGCACATTCTGATGTGGCTCAGAAGTTTAAAAATTAGCTAAAGAATCATTTTTCTGTCTTCATCTCAATTTTAATAAAAATATAACATAACATGACACAGCACACAATTTGCGAATATTTCACCTTGTTGTAGAATTATATCACATAAAACCTGAGCATAAAAGTCAAGATCTTTTTTGTTTTGCTTTGTAAAAGGTGCCATTAGAAATCAGAAGGCAATAAAAACCTATCTCTGTGACAGTCCCCAAGTTTTCACCCATTAAACTGTCAACACATATTGGATTCTCAAACTCAAAATGTGCAAGAGATTATTCTTAGTATTGATTCCAGATCTTCATAAGATTGGCTTCAATATTGTTTTCATTTTTCTTTCCACTGCACAGGCCATGAAGGTTGATCAATCTGTGCTTATTTGTCAAACAGTGGAAGAAACACAAATAAAAATATACTTTTTTTAGAACTAGCTATCTACATCCTTTCTGTCTTTGTCTGCACCTATACCTCTGTATCAGAACCTTGACTGACTCTCTCTCTCTCTCTCTCTCTCTCTCTCTCTCTCTCTCTCTCTTCTCTCTCTCCTCTCTCTCTCTCTCTCTGAGAGAGTGTGGGTGGGTGTTTTGTGTGTGTGTGTGAGGGGGGGGGGGGGGGTGTGATTGTTTGTGAGCATGCATGTTTGTAAGTGGGGACGGAGGTGTTTTGTCTTGATTTTGGGGGGAAAATTGTTTGTTTGTGGAGGGGGGTGTTAGGGAGGGGATTTTCTTTTTCATGTTTGTTGGTCTTGTTTATTCATTTAATTGGTTAACTTATGTTGTCTCTCAATGATTTCCTGATTTAGCAATAATTGAATGAAAAGATGACTGATGGATTACCTTTTTTATATATTATATTCATTCTTCTGTTAATGTATTGATATATACTTTTTCTCTTTTTTCATATTTTTGCCCATGAGGGCCTGGTGTAAAGAAGCCTCTGGCTTATCCAATTACCCTCATTAAAATTTCGAGTTTCGAGTTTCGAGTTTCGAGTTTCTCTCCTCTCTCTCTCTTCTCTCTCTCTCTCTCTCTCCTCTCTCTCTCTCTCTCTCCTCTCTCTCTCTCTCTCTCTCTCTCTCTCTCTCTCTTCTTTCTCTGTCTGTTCTGTCTGTCTGTCTGTCTGTCTGTCTGTCTGTCTGTCTGTCTGTCTGTCTCTCTCTCTCTCTCTCTCTCTCTCTCTCTCTCTCTCTCTCTCTCTCTCTCTCTCTCTCTCTCTCTTCTCTCTCTCTCTCTCTCTCTCTCTCTCTCTCTCTCAAGCAAAGATTAATTGATATGTTTATTCAGGAGTGGTCAGGTGTCATGAGAGAGAGTAATAGGTATGCAACATATAGATCTTTTAAGACCGTTTTTGAAAAAGAATTGTATCTTCATAGTATTGATATTTATTGTTTCAGAGTTGCACTGTCACAGGCCAGAATGAATGTTCTTCCTTTAAATAATAATCTCAAACCGATACAGCAACAACAATCAAGATAAAAACTGTTCTTTGTGCAAAAACGTTATTGAAGATGAATACCATCTAATATATATTTGTCCATTATATACAGATTTACGAACCAGTTACCTGAAAGATCTTCTTCATGTGCCTATGCCTTTTCTTCTTCAGGCACGTAGTAGATGTCGTTCAGTGCAGCTAGCAACATTTTTATTCCGTGCTATTCGAAGAAGACAGACAGTGGCAGAACTTTTGTAAAGTAAATAGATCTAGATCTAATAGTGAAAAAGATGCGTTGTATCAAGTGTGTACCGTTGCTTTATGATGAGACTTTGAACAAATTCGTTATATGCACATACATCCACTCCCCCATCTCCCACTTCGTTTTGAATTGTGGCCCAAGGCTGATGTTCAATAAAAACATTTTCATTTTCATTTCATTTTCTCTCTCTCTCTCTCTCTCTCTCTCTCTCTCTCTCTCTCTCTCTCTCTCTCTCTCTCTCTCTCTCTCTCTCTCTCTCTCTCTCTCCTCTCTCTCTCTCTCTCTCTCTTTTTCTCATGGGTGATGGGATAGCTTGGTGGTTAGAGCGATGAGCTTTGCTCTCATAATCTGATGAGCCAGGTTCAAATCCCGTACAAGGGGATTTTTCCTGACGTAATAAAATTAGTGCTATCTCTGTTTCTCCCAAGAGTCCTCCATATAATACTACAATACAAGGTGTAGGAAAGCACGCATAACATCTTGCACACACGTTAAAAACCTATTCCACTTTCTAAAAGAGTAGGCGATCATGTTCTGGTGGAATTGGATGGCAAAGTTTACAAAATCGCATACACACGGGGACTGGCTGTAAAAATACATGAGTACTTATTCTATTATCCTCAAAACGAGTGCACAGAAAATCTTGCGCACACATTAAACCCTGTTCCACTTTTTGTAAGAGTAGGCCATTGTGTGCCGGTGGGAACAGATGACAATGTTTCCAAAACTGCATACACAGGGGGACTGGATGAAAAAGCACATGTGCTTATTCCATCATCCTCAATATAAAAGAAAAAATAAATGATAGATGAAAATAAAATAAGAAATGAATAAATAAATAAATCGTTTGATGTTTTATTGTCTGTCATGATTAAAGCACCTCTGGCCAAGAATAGGCAGGAAAAAACACAAGACAGTCCTCAGAGGCCCTGTTTCTGTGAAGCCTTATGGACAGACTCCGACAAGCAGAATGTGTCCTCCACAAGTCTTCTGTGTTTGTTCTGTCTGCCACAGTGCTTGTAGTCAGCTTTGAAGCTGGAGGGACAGAGCAGAACATGTCCTGTAGTGACTGACTGGGATTTCTGAGTGACTTTAGATGGGGACTGGATAGCTAAGTGGTCAGAGCACTCACTTTCCCCAAGTCAAGTTAAGCAGCCTCCAGCATGGTTACCAGTTGGATGGGAGACCGTTTGCATGCCTTGGCTTCAGTAAAGTCCCCAGTTCACCCAGCTTTAAAATCGGTACCTGCCCTCTTTAGGGTCAGGGAAAGTAAAGCAGCAAGGGAGAAGAGATGAAAGACACCCTCAATATGCTGACCCCTAGAGAAGCTGAGGTCTCTGATGCCATGCTCCCCTACGACTGCCTAGGTTATGGGACTCTTTTACCTTTTCACCTTTTTACTTCAGATCATTCTGGGGGGAGGGGGGAAGAAGAAATGGGTGAAAAAACAAAAAGCGAGGGACAACAATAATTATTAGGGACACAGAAACAATGTGAAAACAAGACCTCTCAACACACAGGTTATTACAGAGTTAGATTTGTTTGTCCTTGCACTGGGATAGTGCAGTAGTTTAAACCAATCCTTAGTGCACTTAACAAAGCGTTCTGATGTGTAAAGGATGTCTGCCCCTTTCTCCCAGGCCATCATATAACAGTCACAATGGTCCACCAACTAGGTTATCCCACCCTGTGAGGATGGAATCAGAATAAGAAAATGATACCATGGCAAAAATGCACAAGGGAGTAGAGTAATCATGTCCACTTGGCTACAAGTCAGAGTTAGTGCTGCACTCCCACTCCTGACACTTTTCTCCCAGTCTCCTGTGCAGCTTCTCTTCCAGTCAGCGCTGATGACCTCACCTCTTCTCTCCAGGCAAACCCCAACAGCAAGCCGCTGTGTGTCACACCACGAGGAATGGTGGGCAGTTAACAGACCGTGCACGTGCTAATGGATGTTGCTGTCAGCTGTGGTCCCTTTGGGGAGAGAATAAGGAAGAAAGGATGACACGTTTTTATTGACAGTAACTAAACCAGCATTAAGACTTCAAACTTCGAAAAGTGATGGTTGATGCGTTTTATTAGAGACAATTTAGCCACTGATAAATGCAAATAGACAAGCCAGAGGAGCATGTAGGAGTCAAAGGCTTGTGGGTTTTGGTTTGCTTCCTTTTACCTTCTAAGTTATGTTATTCTCACCAACGAAAGGTGTGTGTGTGAGGGGGGGGGGGGGGGGGGGGTGAGCTAAAGGACATTGCAGAACCTTGCCTTCGGAAAGATTTTTTTTATCTGACCCTTTTCTAAGTTACACATCAAGCAGGAAACTCTACAGATCCGATTTATTTTGCCAGAAGCTTTAGTAAGGAACATAACTATAATCTACTTTAAGAAATAAATTCAAATGAAACATGGATTGAAGTCTTCTTTCTTCATTCTCTCTTCCCTTCTGCTTCCCTGTTTAATCACTTCAATCATGTTGGTTTTTTTCAGTTATTATTTTTTGCCAATTTATTCTTTCTTTAAATGATTTGTTTTGTCTCAATGTTTGCCTGTTATATTAACTTTTATTGTTTCCTTTGCCGGGATTAATAAAGAGTTGAAAAAAATATGAGATTTGAAGACACAAACGATTTTGTGTAAAAAATATGGTTCTATAGAGTTCATAAAGGCACAAATGGGAATCTTAATGATTGTTATTATCTCCATCCATTTATGAGAACCCAAAGGACTTGATTTTTATGGATCGACATCTCCATGGAACAGTGGTGATGCAAGTTTAGTTCACATAAAATATTGTCACCCGGCGTGATGATTTTGGCCACGACCTGGCCAGTTTGGTCCTAGTCGAAAGTGAAATATCAACACAAAGCTCTATATCTAAAGGTTGATATACTTTTAAATATTATGTGGGGATTATCTACCTTATAAAGCTCTGATGACAACACCCATTACTCTTTATCAACAGAGAAAGATCCTCTGATGTTACAGTTTGGCTGCCGACATGGTTAAGTGGTTGAACTAGCCATATATGCAATATTTTTTTTTCGGAGTATACTGGAGTTTTACAACGCTCCCCATGCTAGATGAGTGAGACAGAGTAGAAGAGTTGAGAGGCCCAGCAGTGTGTTCAGCCAGACAACGTCCAGACATGTATATAGTTATTGAGTTCACAGTCTGGAGTTGATTTTACAATGATGAAAGCAGACCTTTCATCAATGACAACAGCTGGTGACCAAGCAGTGACGAAGGCCGGGCCTTCATTAGTTGGCTGTTTTAGCAGCCAAAGACCTGTGATAACTCAGCAATGATCGCTGACCCTGGCAGGGAATGAGAACCTTTATAGAGTGATATTCTGCCAAATTCGCTTGTGCAGCATCATAGATGCAGCCACTATATGTGGTAGATGATCATACAGCCCACTTTCTGCTTTTAAAAAAGTTTGTAATGAAAATCAAAGTAAAACAAGAAGTTAGTGAATTTGCAATGGATAAAATGATACTCAGAGTGGCAACAATCTGCTTGGATAGAAGAACAAAATGCAGTTGTGGAGAAAGCATGTTGAATTAAATGATGATGTGATGATGAACAAATCATGATGACTGAAAGAAAAAAAGCCTTTAGATACGGAGAAGTTATGATAAATAAAGCAGACAGACTTCCTCTAAACAGAGAAAATCAGCTGATGAGGTACAGTGTTAAAAAATCAAGTTATAGCCCGTACTGTATTACAAAAGACAACAACGATAAAACACCAACACAGGAAAACAGAGCAGCTAAATAAACAAAATAAAGTCGCCATCCTCCTATATCAACTGTACAAATCCACACATTTTAATATGGCCTCACATACAACATCCAGCCATGCCATACAATATGAGCCAATTTTAATCAGGTTTTGTTGCCCTAGTGAATAAAATCCATCAGTTAAATTTGCTTGTAAAACTTTGACTGATCAAAAATACAGTGGAAAGTAGATAATAGAAAAAATAGTAAAAGCAATAGAAACTTTGTGATCAAATGTATGAGAAAAGGGATTATTACCAACATATGATTAAAGAAAGCTGGCTGTTTTATAAAGAAAACAAACTCAACGCAGCAAGACAACAAAAAATATATTTTAAAAATTGCTCACCATCGTAGCATTCACCTACAGACAACAAAATATTAGCTGCGAAAATGTGTTGCTGTGGCATGATTTCATCAGGCCTGACAAGACACCCCAGTCCTCCACTCTATCAATTATGCTCAATCATAAACCTAATGCTGATCAAGCCTGGCTCCAGGGGGAATAATCCCCGGGCTTTTTGTCGTTCCTGTGTTCACTGGACCCTGGTGCTGTCCCTTTCCCAAGGGACAGTCAGACACAAATGGACACTCTACAGGCAACTCTGAATGGAAAGAGAGAGAGAGAGAGAGAGAGAGAGAGAGAGAGAGAGAGAGAGAGAGAGGAGAGAGAGAGGAGAGAGAGAGAGAGGAGAGAGAGAGAGAGAGAGAGAGAGAGAGAGAGAGAGAGAGAGAGAGGAGAGAGAGAGAGAGAGAGACAGACGAGACAGACAGACAGACAGACAGACAGACAGACAGACAACAGACAGACAGACAGAGTCAAGTCAAGTCAAGTCAAGTCTGGTCAAATTCTTTTATTTTGAGGATACATCCAGTCCCTGCCCTTGTCAGGGATTACATCAATCAAAAACAAAAAAACAACGTCTAACTAACGACAATATTAAACCAAATAACAGAAACAAAACATAAAGAACAGTACAAAAAAGTTTATTAAATAATGTTGTTCATAGGCATGCGTTCGTGTGTGTGCACACACACTCACAAACATACGTCCTCCCTCCCCCATACACACATAACACACACACACACACACACACACACACACACACACACACACACACACACACACACATAACACACACAACACACACACACACAACACACACACACACACACACAAACAAGCGCACACACACTCACTCACTCACTCACACAGCAGGCGCACGCACACACACACACACACACACACACACACACACACATAACACACACAACATACACACACATACACACACACACACACACACACACACACACACACACCACACACACACACACACACACACACAAACAAGCGCACACACACTCACTCACTCACTCACACAGGCAGGCGCACGCACACACACACACACACACACACACACACACACACAACACACACACACACACCCCACACCAACCACAACACACAAACACCACACACCCCCATTTTCCCACTGATATCCCAAATTAGTAAAGGCCCTTCAAATGAAGAGGTAACTAGCTAACAACAAAGGCACACAGGTAAAAGCATTACCCCCCCTTTTCTTTTCCTTTTCTCTCTCTCTCTCTTTCTCTCTCTTCTTTCTTCTTCTTCTTTTCTCGTCTCTTTTTCCGCTTCTGTCTCTGTCTTTGCTCTGTCTCTGTCTTGTCTTCTTCTCTCTCTCTCTCTTCTCTCTCTCTCTCTCTTCTCTCTCTCTCCTCTCTCTCTCTCTCTTCCCTCTTTCTCCCCTCCCCCCTCTCTCTCTCCTCCTTTCCTTGGTAAAATGTGTGTTGTTGGGGAAAAGCTTTCACAAAAGAAAAGTAGCAGAAAAAAAAAAAGGGCAGTCTTCAAAGGGCCCCCGTTTTGTGCTGCTTCCTAAACAACCCGACAAGCATAGTTGCCTTTAAAGTCTTTTGTGTTTGTTCTGTCTGCCACAGTGGCTGTATGACAATTCGAGCTGGGGGGAAGAGCAATCGATTTTCCCGTAGTGATGACTGCTGACCCCGGGGGTTTACAGTATTAATCAAATCAAAACAAAATCTGCACAGAGAGAGATAGGGAAAAGAGGAGGGAGAAGGGGGGAAGGGAGGGAGGGAAAGGGGGGGAAGGGAGGGGGGGGAAGGAGAGAAAGGAGAGGAGGAGAGGAGAGAGGAGAGGAGAGAGGGGAGGGGAAGGGGGAGAGAGAGAGAAAGAAGAAGAAAGGGGGGAAAGAAAAAAGAAGCAGACAACAGACAGACGACAAAACAAAGAAAGGAAGAAGAAAGAAGACAGACAGACAGACAGACATAACAAAAGAAAGGGGGGAGAGAGAAAGAAAAGAGAATAAAGGGCAGACAGACAAAGACAGAAAAAAGAAGACAGAAAAACGACAGAGAGAGGTGGGGAGAAAGAAGAGAGAGAGAGGGTGAAGAGAGAGATACAGGTAAAAGAGAAGAGAGAAAAGAGGAGAGGGAGGAGGAGGGAGAGAGAGAGAGAGGAGAGAGATGGAGAGAAGAGAGAAAGAGAAGAGAGGAGGGGAGGAGAAGAAGAAGAGGGGAGAAGAGAGAGAGAGGGGGGGGAAACAAGAAGAAGAGAAGAGAAGAGAGGGAGGGAAACGAAAAAACAAAGAAATAGGGAAAAAAAAAAAAAAGAGGGAACAAAGAACCCGCAGGAAGTGGAAGAGAGGGACAGAGAAATGAGGGGAAAGGGGAAAGTTGGGGGAAAAAAGCATCCCGGGGGAGAGAAGGGAAAAAAGAAAAGAAGGAAGGAGAGAGTAAGGACAAAAAAAAGGAGGATAGTGTAAAAA
>CM060331.1:12459642-12490591 GCA_030674155.1 Stramonita haemastoma | reverse complement strand
GGAAAACGAAAGGAAGGAAGGTACAATTCAAGTAACATGGACAAACCTCAACACCATGAAGACAACTTGTTGTCAACTGCTAAAAGCTATTTCGTTTATATACAAGGAAAACAGTGTAGGACTCAATATACAACCTTTTCTCATGACCTATCGGCAAAAAAAAAAAAAAGTCCAGTAAGTCTCCATGATGTGCAGGTAAGACATCATAGATTCGTAATAGCAATCACATCATTGACGTATTTCTCCGGGGTTCCATTCTGGAGTGTTATATTATCAAACATTAGAATGTGGGGGGGAACAGAGTCAAAGGCTTTCCCCAGATCCACAAAGCACGCATAAGTTTTTTCTCCTCTCTTTGATGAACATTTCTGGACAACTGCCTGAAGTGTAAAAATAGGTTCGGCTGTGGAATAACACGTTTGAATCCAGCCTGCGAACTCTGTCAGTTAGTTTTTCACGTTCTTCAGCCCCCTTCACCCAGTCGTTGTTCAGCACTCACGTGTAATACTTTTTGATCAGTTTGGGTTGATCCCCGGTTCCAAGGGATTTTTCCCCTGGTGTTAATATCAGGGCTGGCTCCACTCCGCCAAAAAGTCCTTTGGATGAGAGTATGAGGCCCCGTGTGCGACGCACGTGTGCTCATGTTAAATCCTGTTCCGCTTTTCGTAAGAGTAGGCCATTATGTGGAGGTTGGGAACAGATGACAAATTTAATACTGCATAAACACGGGACTGGATGTGAAAAAAAGGGGTGCTTATTCCATTATCCTTGATATAAAAGAATAGATAAATAAAATATATGATAAAAGTCAGCAACAATACTATACTCCCTGTAACGGGAGAGAGAGTGTGTGTGTGTGGCGGCGCGCCCGCACGCGCGCGCGCGCGCGCGCGCGCGCGCGCGCGCGTGTGTGGTGTGTGTCTGTGTAATCTCCACTCCTCGCCTCCCAAAAAATTCCCCCAAAGAAAAGCAAAGTGTAGTTTAAAAGGAACTACCACCAGACACTGTTATCAGCACACTGAAGCTGAAAGTTCTTACCTCACCATGAAATGGATTAGTCCACGGTCACCTATTCCTGCCTTCCCTCCTCCTCCTTCCTTCCCTCCCCCTCTCTTTATTTTCCTAACCAGGGCAAGGGGGAGGGAAAAAAAAAAAAGTATGTTTGATTCTTTGTTACCCTTGAAAAACAAAAGCTATTCATTCATTCATTCATTCATTCATTCATTCATTCATTCATTCATTCATTCTCTCTCTCTCTCTCTCTCTCTCTCTCTCTCTCTCTCTCCTCTCTCTCTCTCTCTCTCTCTCTCTCTCTTTCCCTTTCTTTCTTGCATTTCATCCTTCCCCCCTACTGAGTGCCCACTCCCCTTTATTCCTTATTATCTCTCATTGATTGTCACCTTTTCCAGTTTTTACACACATTATCACATCGAGCAACTTAAAATCAGTCTATTTTTTCACTTTGTTTTTCTTACTTTCATCCTTACCCCTATTGAGTGCCCACTACCCTTTTATTCCTATTCATCTCTAATTGATTTTTCACCTTTTCCTGTCTTAAGACATATTACACATCTCCAGCAAAAAACCAAACACAATTGATGCATTCAAGACACAACACGTGGCCCTCTAAGGAAGGCCTACGAATTTGCCACTTAAATATAAATCATGCTGTCAATAAAATTGAAGACATATCAACACTTATTAGAAACCATGGCAAACCATTTCACATACTAGGGCTATCTGAATCAAGACTCTCAAAGCACATAGTAGACACTGATTTATATATCCCAGGATATAAAATCATACGAAAGGATCCACAAAGGCAAAAAGAAACAGGAATCATCGTATATATTAGTGAATCTATAACATTCAAGCATCTCATTCATCTTGAACATTATGATGTAGAATTTGTCCAGTTTGAAATCTCCATGAAAGGTTCACCACCTATTGCAATGGGATTCTGCTATAGGAATCCGGCAGAAAGAAAAAATTGGATAGACAAGTTTGACGAAATGATGAATGTAGTTCTATTACAATCCAGGGAAGTAATACTACTAGGTGATTTTAATATTGGTCTAACAAAAGTAAATAATATATGGACGCAAATTACTAATTCATTCAACCTTCACCAACTAGTTAGTTTACCCACGAGAGTCACACCAAATTCAAGCACAATAATTGATCACATCTATGTATCAAATCCCAAAAACATCATAGAAACATGTGTCCCTGTCTATAACTGCAGCGATCACTACCCAGTCTGTACTACATGGTCAAAAAAAGGAGCAAAAATTCCCAAACCTGGTCAATAAAACCATAACATATCGTTCTTTTGCAAAATTTAATGAATAGCTTTTCCTTCTCGACCTAAGTAGCTCTATGCTCTCAGAAACATTAAACATTAGTGATCCAGACTTGGCCATCGAA
Organism: Stramonita haemastoma; assembly: GCA_030674155.1. NCBI lineage: Eukaryota > Metazoa > Mollusca > Gastropoda > Neogastropoda > Muricidae > Stramonita > Stramonita haemastoma. Next base: position 12,488,164 of record CM060331.1, on the reverse strand, counting down.
TTCTGGATAAAAACCTTCACTGAAATCTACAACAAACATGCTCCACTTAAAGCCATGTGGGTCAAACATGTCCCCAAACCGCCTAGGATTACAAAAGTACTAGAAGAAGCATGCTATCTTGAGATTTATTAAAAAAACACAAATATCATGAAGAGTCAAAAAGATTACGAAACGCCATAAACTCACAGAAACGTCAAGAAAAAAAGAAATATTTCCAAGATTTACTGTCTTCTAAACAAAACTCAAAAATTACCTGGAGGGTCATAAATCAAATTAAACAAATACACAATCATCTTCCAAATCAAATGTAATCAAAGATGTTACTGCTGAACAACTCAACAATCACTTCATAAATGTCTCTACTAACGTTGTTAACAAAGATGATTCAAAATCCAATAACCTCAACACATTAAGACAATACTGCCAAGACAAGCATATTCCGTCAAAACTTCACATACCATTCATTTCAGTTTTTAAGGTCTATAATTACCTAATTCAACTCAAACAATCAAGGACACGAGATCTCGATGGAATAGACAGCAGAATTGTGAAATTGTCAGCTCCAGTTATCACAGACACCCTAACATAATATATATAACCAATGTCTTGAAAAGAACTATTTCCCCAATGCCTTCAAACTGCTAAAGTAATCCCCATCCACAAATCTGGTGACACTTCAGATCCCTCTAATTATGGGCCAATCTCTATTATATCCCTCCTTTCAAAACCCCTGGAAAAAACATAAATAAACACTTAGTCCGTCATATAGACACTAACGACGTACTTCACCCTAATCAGTCAGGATTCAGACAAAATCACTCTCGCCATACTGCACTGACTAGTCTCATAGACAATTGGCTATCAAACATTAGTGAAAAGAAATTTTGTGGAGTATTATTTGTAGATTTCAAAAAAGCATTTGATACAATTGACCACACACTTCTCATCAGAAAGCTAGACCTGTACAATCTATCATCAAATAGTCTAGAACTACTCGCTTATTATCTTAAAAACAGACAACAGTGTATCTCAACAACTACAACCACATCCAATCTAAAACCCATTCATTATGGAGTACCACAGGGATCTATACTAGGACCAATTCTCTTTTCATTATACATAAATGACCTTCCTCTACTTATCAAATCTAAATGTGAACTATTTGCTGATGATACAACCATACATACAAGCCATAACGACATTGACTTTCTTGCAACCATATTACAACAAAGCTGTAATGATCTTGTCAAATGGACAGAACTGAACCATATGTCTATTCACCCCCAAAAAACAAAATGCATGCTTATTACCACCAGACAAAAGCGACAAAAATTTACCTCATAAACAGTTTCCAATCCATATAAGAAAGGAAGCAATTGAACAAACCTCTCATCACAAAGTTCTAGGAGTAACAATCGATGAAAATATCAGCTGGTTCTACCACATATCTCATCTATGCAAATATTTTGTCCCAAAGAGTATACCAATTGACTAAAATTAAACATTTCCTTGACTACAATTCAAGGAAATTATTCTTCCAAGCTTACATACAATCCTCAATAGACTATGCCTCAACCCTATGGGATTCTGCCAGTGCAAACACTATGAAACCGTTATTAAGTCTGTATAAACGTGCTCTCAAACTTATCCTTCTGAAGAAAACAACCTTACTTGAAGTGGATTATACTCGGTTAAGTATTCTCCCCCTACAACAAAGACTAAAATATAACAAAGACATTTTGATGTTTAAGATAATGGCAGGAGCTGTCCCCACATCCTTAAGAGATAAGTTCGCAATGAATCATTCCAGAAATACTGAAAAGCCAAGTGTCCCAATCCCAAGAATAGACTTGTTTAAATCTAGTTTACTATACTCAGGCCCTGTGTTGTGGAACTCCCTTCCCGATTCAATTAAAGAGCACCAATCATTGACAACCTTCAAAAATCACCTTCTAATCCACTTGATGCACCAAAAATAATAAACCAATTATATCCCCTTCTCCTTCTCCCCCTTCTCTTTCTCTCTCCCTCTGTGTGTGTGTGCGCGCGCGCGCGCGCGCGCGCGCGCGCGCGCGTGCGTGGTGTGTGTGTGTGTGTGTGTGTGTGTGTGTGTGTGTGTGTGTGTGTGTGTGTGTGTGTGTGTGTGGTGTGTGTGTGTGTGTGCGAGTTGGTTTTTGTTGTTGTTGTTGTTCTTTCTCCCGTTTATCAAAACTTATGTTTTATGGGACTATTTTGATCAGTCAATTAACCTAATCATATTCTTATGTTTGCTCTTTAATTATTGCACCCTTTTTGATTGTGTGTGTGTGTGTGTGTGAGTGTGTGTGTGTGTGTGTGTGTGTGTGTGTGTGTGTGTGTGTGTGTGTGTTTGTGTGTGTGTGTGTGTGTGTGTGTGTGTGTGTGTGTGTGTGTGTGTGTGTGTGTGTGTGTGTGTGTGTGTGGTGTGTGTGTATGTGTGTGTGTGAGTGTGTGTGTGTGTGTGTGAGTTGGGTTTTTTGTTGTTGTTATTCTTTCTCCCCTTTTATCAAAACGTATGTTTTATGGGACTATTTTGATGATAGACGGTGGTGGATTGATGTTTTTAGTCATTTAACCTCATCATATTCTCATGTTTGCTCTTTAATTATTGCGCCCTTTTTTTTCTTCTTTTTTTTTCTTTTTGTTGTTTTTGCTTTGTTTTGTTTTTGTTTATTTCTTTGTTTTTTGTTTGTTTGTTTTTTTATTCAAATCAAAATCATCATTGATTCTTACTTCATATCCGTTTCTTAATAAGCGCCTTTTTATAACATTACCTAAATATTGTATCTCTGTCTTATTCCTTACCTGTTGTTGTTGTTCTTTCTCCCCTTTTATCAAAATCTTATGTTTTATGGGATTTCTTTTGATGATAGATGGTGGTAGATTGATGTTTTCAGTCATTTAACCTCATCATATTGTTCTCATGTTTACTCTTTAATTATTGCGCCTTTTCTTTGTTTTGTTTTGTTTTTGTTTGGTCTTTGTTTTTTTTGTTTTCTTTTATTCAAATCAAAATCATCATTGATACTTACTTCTCATTTTCGTTTCTGAATGAGAGACTCTTTATAACATTACCTCAAAATTGTATCTCTGTGTTAATTCTTGCCTGTAGTTTGATACTTGGTATGGTTCCTTACTTTTGGTATTTGGATCATTATAGATGTTGTTGTGTAGTTGAGGCTATCTCTTATCTTGATGTTATCCCTGAAAAGGGCGGGGACTGGATGTAAAAAAGCACACGAGTGCTTATGTATTATCCTCGAATAAAAGAATGTTGCCTTTTTGCCTTGCCTTGCCTTCCCTCTCCTCTCTCTCTCTCTCTCTCTCTCTCTCTCTCTCTCTCTCTCTCTCTCTCTCTCTCTCTCTCTCTCTTTGAGTTACAGGGGAGTGTAGTATTATTACTGACCTTTATTATTATCTCTGTCTGTCTGTCTGTCTGTCTGTCTGTCTGTCTGTCTCTGGAAATAAGCGCAGTCCATTATCTCCAAAAATTGCACCCACTGCACATGCACACACACACACAACACACACAACACACACACACACACACACACACACACGCAAACACGCTCGCACGGGCGCATGGTCGCCCGCAAGGGCGTGGGCACAGCACACTCTCTCTGAGACGTCATTTTATGTGGCGGAGATAATCAGCAGCTGAGAAACCAAGGCAGCCAAAGTTTTGCAAAAGAGTTAAAATGGATGCAGACAAGAAGTGTTAGTGCACACACAATCTTTACATGGATGTGATCTTGGAGCAGAAAAAGAAATCAGCTGAGCAGTCCTCCAAAAGGGCTACAGAAGAATCTTCTAAATGTGACGCTCCACCAACATAAGGAGTCGCATTGCACATGAGGTCAATTTTTAGTTAATGACATGGTCTTAATTTACAATGACAGGGCTATAGAATACAAAAAACAGATTGAAAATCTGGCTATTCTATCAAACGTTATTACAAACTTCAAATGATAGACTGCAGGAATGACAAAATGAGAAATTGACAAGTTAAGCATCCTATTAGGTAGCCAGCATGAGGGCTTTGATATTTTTAAAACACGTTTAAAGGAAAAAAAAGAAACAAAATTAGGCCTTTCATTATAAGGTAGAATAGAAGCTATAGTTCTATTATCAATCAAAATCTTAAAATCGACAACTTGAAACCTTCTTCTTCTTCTCACCACAGCACAGATCTACATGAATGGCCAGCAGCTGGAAGAAGTAGACGCTTTCAAATATCTTGGCACTACCCTCACGAAAGATGGACGCTCCACCACAGAGATCAAGACCATGCTAGCCATGGCAACATCAGCTATGGCAAAACTGAACAAGATATGGAGAAGCGACAACATCAGCTTCAAAACAAGTCAAATTGTTCAGATCCCTGGTCATCTCTATCTTGCTCTATGGCTGTGAAAGTTAGACAATGACCACTGAAACCACCAAGCGGATCCAGATGTTCGAGACAAAAGGCTTCAGGCGACTGCTTGGAATTTCCTGGAAGGATAGGAAAACAAACACCTTTGTGCAAAGTCAAGTCGCACTGATGGCTGGCCCTCAGGAACCCCTACTAGCCACTCTATGTGGTGGAGCGTGGCAAATATTAAAATTGGAAGTGGCAATGGCAAACAGCCTTTCTACTGAATCCCCAGTCACCACATGCCACCAGACCACAGCCCTTCTTTCCACAGAGCAGCAGCTGACTGATGGTAGACACAGCTTCAACTATCAACACTGTGCCACCCCATCTCTTCCCTTCAAAATTCAGTGGAAGACCAGACGAAAATGAACAAAGAGCTGAAAGCCCCAAGTGTGTTCTATGGCAACCAAAGAAAGGCAAACTGACTTTACCACTGCTATACACCAACTTACTTTGCTGAAGAAGCAAGAACAGCCATCACCAAAACAGAGGTTGCTGATCAGTCGGCTGCTGGCAACCAAAGATCACACCACTGGTGACCAGTGTAAGAAACAAGAAGCAGCAACTCAACAGAAAGGACAAAACAAAGTTCTTGACGTCAGTGTCAATGACAAAAACGCCAAGAATGACGCCAGACCTGCAGAACGTAAAGGCTTCATGTTCTAAAAAGTGTCATGTTGATAATCAAAATCTGCCCAATATGCTGATTCTTCAGGATTCCACAATGAAAGGTTTAGCCTACAGGGCAGAAGACTGGGGAATTCATACAACTTCACGACTTCGATGCAGATATTATTTATTCCATCAAGGATGTATAAAAGTCCCTGCAAGAAAAAACATGACAACCTTACCAAAACCTGATGCAGTGTCCATACACTGTGGTTTCAATGACTTAAAATCTCAAAATCCCTCAGATCTAGGAAAGTCATACCTATCAGTATTAGAGAAAATGTCCAAGAAACATTCCCATGCCAGGTTTATCTTCAGCAAACTTCTGACAACCCGAGATCAAAAGTAAGATATTTTAGGACAACTGTCCAATGCTGTTGTCACTTCAGAACTTGTCCGCATACCTAATAATTTTCTTTCATTGAAAATTCTAACATCAAGTCTTTTCACCTCACCTGATGGGCAGCAGTCTTCTGGCAGGCAATCTGGGACGCCATCCTCGTAATTACTGTGAAGACCCCAGGAGACCTATGGCCTTTCCAGTGGCTACTTCCACCAGTGCTACATTCCCGACCGGATGTGCCACATGCCTGGATCAACCAATTTGATGTCCTGGGGGACTGTCCCACGTTTTAACCATTTGGGGAAACTTTTTGCTATCAACTGTCCAGAATTTTGTTTGCTGCAAACATGTTGATCTGCTGAGCCTACCCCTCTGTGGTTTGATATCTTTTGACTTAACCTTTCTGTATCCTTTGTCTGGACTAACTGCTGTAGTGTACTTGTTATCTCATCTTTCAGATTGTTCATTTGGATCAGGTTTTTGCATTCCTTTTCTGTTATTGGTGATTGGATTTTTATATATGCTTTTTCATTATTACTTTAATATTGTTTATGATCAACTGTTCACTTTCATTCTTATGTCGTGATAAGTGGAAAAATGTTTAAAGATCTTTCAATGGAACTGTCCTTCTATTGCTACAAATTATGAACAAATTATGGGGCATTGTGAGTATGATGTGTTAGCCCTTCAATCACTAAATGGAAAAAGAGAATAGCTACCCAGAATAAGTCATTATTATTATCCACCAATATATCAATAGGAAGTTTCCAATGGAAAAGTCTATACTGCTATTTACCTACATGAAGGAGTTAAGTATACTCCATGCCTAAGTCCTGTTCCATCAGGTATTCCTGGCGTATATTCTTGTGCTGTGACAGTCTCTCTTAATTCATCTTTATCAACTGTCATTTCTGCTTACCTACCACAGGGACATAATGATTTCAACCAGAATGGATTCAAATTCTTCAAACATCAGATCAGGTTTAAAAAATTCTTATAGCAGGAGATTTAAATGCTCATTCTCCATTTTGGAAAAAAAGACTGTCGATCTATTACCAGCAACAATGTATTCATTGACAACACTGACCAGAAGCCAGCCCCAGCTGATCCAGCCCTATCATTACCACAAGACACAGTCAACACTGTCAAAATCAACAACCAAACAGACTCTGTCAAACAAACCGCCAACACCACCAAAGAAATCAACAACCAAGCAAAAGTCAACACTGTCATCACCATCAAAAACAACAACCAAACAGACTCTGACCGACAAACCTCCAACATCCCTGAGGACAATGAACAAAACCCAAATGTATTGACAAAAGTCTCTTTCAAAAAAAGAAGAAAAGACACAAACTCCAAACACTCACTTCTGAAGCACAACAAACTACTACCAACAGCACTCTCACACCACACAACAACTTGCAGAACACAGAGAACACTCCAACACAGCTATTCTCATCTTAGGTGACTCAGTAAAAGGACAGATCAAATCTGATATTTTATTTTACAAAGGCAAAAATCAAAACATCATTATCTCAGGTCTCACTGTCGATGACCTTATTCCTTGGCTCCATTACATTCCCAACAAAGAAGTACAGCTCATCATTTTTCACACAGGAATCAACACATGCAAACACACAGCTATCACAGAAAGCAAAGGACACAGCTCATCAAAAACTTCAAACACGTGTTCCCCGAGCCAGGTGATGGCATCGTCTATCATCCCCCCAATGGGACAGCACCCTCTAAAGAAAACTGTTAGCATTTCCAACATATCCGTAGCCAAAATGTGTGATGCAAAAACATCCCATTTGCAGATCACACTACCATATTTACAACCTCCAGTGGGGCCCCAGCAAAGATCTTTATTCTGACCCTCTTCATCCCAGCCCCAAAGGTGCAGACAGGTTAGCTACAGCCTCAAATATGCCGACCCCAGACTTAAAAGACAGCCACTCCTGACAACACCCACTACACGACCTACTGACGAACATATGACCCAACCACCATCCCTAGTATACAAAGGGTATCATCAACACTCCAGTGTTCCTGGATACCCTTTCTCAATGCAGATGACTGGACTCGGTCCCACCCCCTAACCCCAGAACGACAATGTCTGGGCCAACAGACAATCCCTCCGACAACTACATTCAGTGACACCCTACGTTCTCCCCACCAGCCCCCACCCTACCCAGCAGTACCCTCTACCAGACCTCACCAAGCTCCAGCTTTCCAAACAAATCCTCCTTATTACAAACGCAACATAACATACACCGTAGAAACTCTGGTGTGATAATGTCACACTAACCAACACTACAATAATGTATAAGTGTATGCAGTATGCTTGTGTGTATGCGTATACATGTGTGGACATGCATACGAATAAGTGTGATATGTTTATGCATATGTACGGTTTATATATATATATATATATATATATATATATATTATATATATATATATATATATATATATATATATATATATATATATATATGATGATAATGTGTGGTGTGTGTGTTGTGTGTGGTGTGTGTTTGTGTGTGTGTGTGTGTGTGTGTTGTGTGTGTGTGTGGGTTGTGTGTTGTGTGTGTGTGTGTGTGTGTATTGTTTATGTATGTGTTACAATGTCTGGATGTGCATTTATCTACATATATGTATGTACACACCACACACACACCACACACACACACACACACACACACACACACACACACACACACACACACACACACACACACGTGTGTGTGTGTGTGTGTGTGAGCATGTGAGCAAGGCGGTAGTATATTTGTGCCATGTATATAAGTATGTGAGTGCAACTTGACCTTTCAACCATAAGTGGATAAAAATAGTGAAACAAGATTGTGAAGACCGAAACTGTTCTCTGCAACCCATGGTCTTGAATTGTTATCTCATGACAGAGTAGAACTATCTATAAATATACTAGTTTTTCTGTGCTCCAGGCACGCCCACCCAACCCAATTCTCCCATTGTGTAGCTAACTGTGAATAGTCATTGCCAGATCATACTTAAACTGGAAAAACAATAACTGAGTCATCTGTATCATGTTTTAATATATATATATATATATATATATATATATATATATATATATATATATAATATATAATATATATATATTATATATATTATATATAATATATATATGTTGTGTGTGTGTGTGTGTGTGTGTGTGTGTGTGTGTGTGTGTGTGTGTGGACATATATATATATATTATATATATATATATATATATATATATTATATATATATATATATATATATATATATTATATATATATATGTATGTATGTATATGTACACACATACACACGTGTGTGTGTGTGTGTGTGAGCTGTGTGAGGAAGATGGTAGTATATTGTGCAAGTGTAACAAGTGTGTGGACACAACTCGACCTTGTCAACTATAAGCTGATTAAAAATAGTGAATCCAGATTTGAAGACTGATATTTGTGCTATGCACCCATGGTCTTGAATTGTCAACTTGTGACAGAGTGAAACTATAGATTATACCAGTTTTTTCTGTGCTCCAGGAACGCCCACCCAACCCAGTGCTCCCATTGTGTAGCAAACTGTGACTGGTCATAGCCAGACCATACTTAAAGTGAAAAGACAGTGACTGTATCTTCTGGATCTTGCTGATTGTGCATCAACTTTTGTTTCTCATTTGTTTTGGTCACTGCCAGACCATACTTAAACTGAGAAGACTGTGACTGTATCTTCTGGATCCTGTTGATTGTGCGTCAACATTTTGTTCTCAGGAATTGTGCTGACTGAGCATCAAGATATACTTTTATTATTTTCACTTTTGTTACATTGTTGTTGTTTACAGGTGTTGCCTGGCATAGTATTGCCTCGATTACTCTTGTTATTTTTGGTTGTTGTTTTTTTTTCTTTTTAAGCTTCGTACTGCCTTATCTTATTTTGTTTCGAAGTTTTCCACATTTTTTTGTTGTTGTTTGGGTCCTTTCCAAAACCTCTCCTTTTTTCTATAATTATCTGTACCACATTGATTTTGTTTCTCAAGAAGGCTGGCAGTTATCTGACTGAGTTATTGTATCATTGTGTGTTATATGTAGAGTGATTTTGATTTTACTCCTTCTTAATTCATTCATCCCCTAACCCCAATCAAGTGCTAAGAGATTGCCCCCCCCCCCCCCCCCCCTTATTAGTAATTTTCAACATATTTTTCATTTTCCCCATTCACCAAATAAGGCAAATGTGCAACACATCATTAATTTCTCACCAAACTACTTATAACAGATGCATCCAAGACATACTACCTGGCCCTCCAAGGATGGCTTACGAATTTGCCACCTAAACATAAACCATGCAATTAACAAAACCGAAGATATATCTACACTCATCACAAATCAAGGTAAACCATTTCACATACTAGGGCTTTCTGAGTCAAGGCTCTCAGAACATATAATGGACACTGACATACACATACCAGGTTATAAAATCTTGCGAAAAGATCCACAAAATCCAAAAGAAACGGGTGCCTTAGTCTATATTAGTGAATCTGTAACATTCAAACGTCTCCCTGATCTAGAATGTCATGAAATAGAATCTATCTGGATTGAAGTTTCAGTAAAAGGTACATGGCCTGTTGTAATGGGGTTCTGTTACAGGAATCCAACAGAAAGAACAAATTGGTCAGACAAATTCGACTCCATGATGAATGAAGTCCTACTTGAATCTCAGGAACTAATCTTACTGGGTGACTTCAATATTGACCTAACTAAAGTACATAATCAATGGACCCAAATTATGAATTCATTCAATCTTCACCTATTAGTTAAATCTCCCACGAGAGTCACATCCAATTCAAGCACATTAATTGACCATATCTATGTATCAAACCCTGAAAACATCATAGAAACATGTGTCCCTGTCTATAACTGCCACGATCACTACCCAGTCTGTGCCACATGGTCAAAAAAAGGAACAAAAATTCCCAAACCTGGCCACAAAACTATAACCTATCCTTCTTTTGCAAAGTTTTATGAACAACTTTTTCTCCTAGAATTATGTAACTCCACACTCTCGGAAACATTCAACATTACTGATCCAGACTTAGCTATTGAGTTCTGGATAAAAACATTCACTGAAATCTATAACAAACATGCCCCACTAAAAACCATTAGGATCAAACACGTCCCCAAACCCCCTTGGCTCACAAAGGAACTAGAGGAAGCATGTTACCTTAGAGATTTCCTAAAAGAACATAAATATTGTGAGGAATTCAAAAAATTAAGAAACGCTATAATCTCACAAAAACGGCGTGAATTTTTTTTTTCAAGACTTACTATCTTCCAAACAAAATTCAAAGACAGTATGGCGAGCTATAAATCAAATAACAAAAAATCAATCATCCTCCAAATCAAATGTAATCAAAGACATCTCTGCTGAAAAACTTAATAACCATTTCATCAATGTTTCTTCCAACGTAATTAGCAATGATAACTCAGAGTCCAATGATCTTAATGAATTAAAACAATACTGCCAAGAAAAGCATATTCCTTCAAAACTTCACATACCTTTCATGTCTGTCTCAGAGGTCTACAACTCTGACTCACCTCAAACAATCAAGAACACGTGGTCTTGATGGAATAGACAGCAGTATATTAAAACTATCAGCTCCAGTTATCACAGACACCCTAACACACACACACATATATATATAATATATATAATATATATATATATATATATATATATATATATATATATATTATATATATATATATATATATATATATATATATATATATAACCTCTCCCTTGATAAGAACTATTTCCCCAATGCCTTGAAATGTTTTAAAGTAATCCCATCTACAAGTCTGGCGATACTTCTGATCCTTCAAACTATAAGCCCATCTCCATTATACCGATCATTTCAAAACCATTGGAAAAAACATATGAATAAACACTTAGTCTGTCATACAGAAATCAACAATTTACTTCATCCTAATCAGTCTGGATTTAGATTAAAGCACTCGTGTCATACAGCACTAACCAGTCTTGTAGATAATTGGCTATCAAACATCAATGAAAATAAATTTTGTGGAGTACTATTATGTTGATTTCAAAAAAGCATTTGATACAATTGACCACAAACTTCTCCTTAAAAAACTAAACCTGTATAACATTTCTACAAAACCCTAGGACTACTCGATTCATATCTTACAAATAGGCACCAGTGTGTCTCAATAACTACATCAACATCCAAACTAAAGCCCATTCATTATGGAGTACCACAGGGATCCATTTTGGGCCCTATTCTCTTTTCATTATACATAAATGACCTTTACATATCAATGCCAAATGTGAACTATTTGCACATGACACAACCATACATACGAGCCATAATGACATTGACTATCTTACAACCTTACTACAAAAAAAGCACTGACGACCTTGTCAAATGGACTGAACTGAACCACATGTCTATCCACCCCCAAAAAACAAAATGCATGCTTATCACCACCAGACAAAAGCGACAAAATTTACCACATAAACTATTTCCAATTCACATAAATAAGGAAGCAATCGAACAAACCTCTCACCACAAAGTTCTAGGAGTGACATTGATGAAAATCTCAGCTGGTTCTACCACATATCTCATCTATGCAAATACTTGTCCAAAAAAGTCTACCAGTTGATTAAAATTAAACACTTTCTCGATTACCATTCAAGGAAACTTTTTTCAAGCTTATATACAATCCTCAATAGACTATGCTGCAACCCTGTGGGACTCTGCCAGTGCAAATATCATGAAACCGTTACTAAGTCTGTATAAATGGGGTCTCAAACTGGTCCTTCTGAAGAAAACAACCTTGCTAGATGGGGATTATACTCAGTTAAATATCCCTCCCCTACACCAAAGACTAAAATATAACAAAGGCATCATGATGTTTAAGATACTGACAGGAAATGTCCCCACATCCTTAAAAGACAAATTCCCAATGAATCATTCCAGAAATACGGTAAAGCCAAGTGTCCCAATCCCAAGAATAGACTTGTTCAAAACTAGTTTACTATACTCAGGCCCTTCGCTATGGAACTCCCTCCCTGACTCAATTAAACCGCATCAATCATTAACAACCTTCAAACATCACCTTCTAATCCACTTGATGCATCAAAAATAACAAACTACACTTCTCCCCTCTCAAACTATCTGCCCTCTCCCTCCTCACTTCTCTCTGATTATGATGATCTTATGACCTTCAATCATAAGACTAAGTGAGGTGTGTGTGTATGTGTGTGTGTGTGTGTGTGTGTGTGTGTGTGTGCGTGCGTGCCTGCGTGCGTGCGTGCATGTCGTGCGTGCGTGTGTGTGTGTGTGTGAGAGAGAGAGAGAGAGAGAGAGAGAGAGAGAGAGAGAGAGAGAGGAGAGAGAGAGAGAGAGAGAGAGAGAGAGAGAGAGTTGGTGCTTTTTTGTTCAAAAACTTATGTTTAATGGGACTTATTTTGATGATAGATGGTAGTGGATTGATGTCTTCAGTCATTTAACCTCATCATATTCTCATGTTTGCTCTGTGATTATTGCGCCTTTTTTTGTTGTTTTTTTTTGTTTTGGGTTTTTTATTGCTTTGATTGGTTTTTGTTTGTTTTTTTGTATTCAAATCAACATCTTCATTGATTCTTACTTCATATTTTCGTTTCTGAATGAATGCCTTTTTATAACATTACCTTAATATTGCATCTCTGTCTTATTTCTTACCTGTTGCTGTTGTTCTTCCTCACCTTTTATCAAAATATTATGTTTTAAGGGACTTATTTTGATGATAGATGGTGGTGGATTGATGTTTTGAGTCATCTAACCTCATCATATTCTCATGTTTGATCTTTAATTATTGCGCCTTTTTTGTATTGTTTCGTTTTGTTTTGTTTTTGCTGGGGGGGGGGGGGTTGTTTTGAATGTTTGTTTGTTTGTTTTTCTTTTTTTATTCAAATCAAAATCATCATTGATTCTTACTTCTTTTATTTCGTTTCTGAATGAGTGCCTTTTTTTATAAACATTACCTTAATATTGTATCTCTGTGTATTTCTTACCTGTTTTTTTGATACTTGGTAAGGTTTTTTGCTCTTGGTAATTGGATCATTATAATTGTTCTTGTTTAGTTGAGGCTATCTTTTTATCTTGATGTTATCCCTGGAAATTGCGGGACTGGATGTAAAAAAGCACATGAGTGCTTATCTGTTGTCCTCGAATAAAAGAAGTTTTGCCTTGCCTTACCTTGCCTTGCCTTCTTGCCTTGCCTTGCTTTCTCTCTCTCCTCTCTCTCTCTCTCCTCTCTCTCTCTCTCTCCTCTCTCTCTCTCTCTCTCCTCTCTCTCCTCTCTCTCTCTCTCTCTCTTCTCCCATGGTATTTCTCTTCTTTTCTTTCTTTTGTGTCTTTTAAATTTACACTTCTCATAAAAAAAGTCTGACAGCCATAGTTTCTTAATAATTATCCTCACTCTTTTTGTGACTCTTAGAGGTTAATTGGCCACGTGAAGGAGCGAATCTAGATTAGGGTAAAGTTGATAAAGGGGAACACAGGTGCAGAGAAGACTCATACAGTAGGTGGTGGGAAGCCGTGCTAGTCCATTTGAAAACAAATAGAGATAGTTATTATTGCTAGCTGTTGTGGAGGAGGAGGTTAACCGCCATGTCGACAGCCATGCAACAGGAGATAACTGGAGAGGGTAACAGTAATACATCTGCCGGGAAACCCCATCTTTTTCCAGGTATGGTCAATAAACTAATGTTGGGTTCGTCAGTTGTCTGTCTCTTTGTTTTTGAATTGAAAATAGGTTTAAGCATATACATTTTTTCTTCTTCTTTTTAGCTCTTTCTCCTTCCCCACCCAACCCAACACTTCCCCTCCCTCCCTCTCCTTTTCCAAAAAAAAGGGAGAGAGGGGAAGGGTGGATTTAAGCTCAGGAAGCACAAAATAAAACGTATGGCAGAAGTTAATGTGGCTTTGCATATATATATATATATATATATATATATATATATATATATATATATATATATATATATATATATATATATATATAACTCTTTTTTTTCGACAAAACACGCATCGTTATCAGGCAACAAAACTATAATGTATAAATGACAATGTAACAATGTTGTAACAAGCACCAGAATTAAATCCATCGGTAAAAGTAGTGTATGATAACATTGTATTGAACCACGAACCATTTTCAGTGTATTGGAAGTACTTGTTGCAAATCTATCAAGTTTGATCCTCCTTGTATGTTCATCAGGATGTTAAATTGGATGGCATTTGGATAAAACTGAAAATACTTCAGTAAAAATGTAGGTAAGGTCAAACATAAAGGTGGTCCATAACCTATGTGGTTCGTTGGGGAGCGAGGCACCAGAGATCTGAGCTTTCTAGGGGCCAGCATATTGAGGGTGCTGCCTATCTCATCTCCCTCGCTGCTTACATTCCCTGACCCTGAAGAGGGCAGGTACCCATTTACAGCTGGGTGGACTGGGGGACTGTAATGAAGCCAAGGCGCACACACGGTCACCCATCCAACTGGTAACCATGCTCGATGCTGTTTAACCATGGCTGGGGGAAAGCAAGTGCTTGACCACTGAGCTATCCCGTCCATTAACCTTTTGTATTCTCAGTAACAGGGTGTGGACAGATGAACAAGTGATGAAATTCATATTATGGAAGTCAGAGTATGGCTGCCTATATGGTGAGGTACTTGAAAGCAGTCATACACGCAAGCTTCTCATTCAGGGTGTAATTTCAATCTCACCGTGATTCCCAGGTGGGATGAGTGAGCCAGAGTGCATATTCCGGGTGACCCCCAGAGTGTTTAGCTGTGGGACGCACAACAACATCACAATGTAATTTCTGCCATTTCGCAAGGGTCACATTTTGTGTTTATCTCTTAGTACAACTTTCTTTCCAGGACAAAAAACTGTGTTTAGACATACAGCAGTTATACTCGTAGCTCATACAACCACTGTCAGCCACACTGGTCTCTATTTAAAACTGGTCCTTGACAAATAGACAGGATTCCTCCAAGCCAAAGATATGTGTAAACATTTCAAGGAAAGCAAGTGCGCTGTAACAAAGGTACTTTAAACTCACTAAGATTAAATAGGTGAAGATACAATCTGAAAAACAACACAGATATGTTGTTGTTGTTGTAGTTTAATTTAAAGTCTATTCACACTTGGTGATATTAGACTAAAGAAACAAACAAACAAACAAACAAAAAACCTACCATCTAATATTTACAGAAGACTTGGAAATAATCCTAGAAACATCAGTAAATAACGGTTTTCTTGAAACTATGTTTAATGGTTCCCTTTGAATTTCAACGCCATTTTGTTTGTAAATTGAATTTAAAACTGAACAATGAAAAAGATCATGTTCACAAGATAATGGCTCAGAACAAGAGCAAGTTACATTACAGGAATATTTGTTCTTCCAAGAATTCAATCGCAACTTATAAATGATGTTAGTAATATGTCTTGGACAGCCTAATATTTCTGATTTTCCATGGAAGTTATTCTTATGTACATGATTTTCCAATAATGAATTGATTTCACGACAATCATTTTTTAAGTTATGGACTGGGCAATCTCTATTTGCACCTTGTTTTTCAAGATTATCTGCTGTTTCATTCCAGTATATTCCACAGTGGCAAGGAATCCAGAAAAATCTGTTCCGATACCTTTTGTTATGATACAATGTATCAAATATTTATTTCAAATAATAAATCTGTTCTTACCTTTGAGCTCAAGTTTTGTAAGTTATATAGTACAGACTTCAAGTCAACACAAATTACTGTTATTTATAGTAATCAAAGCCATAAGTATGGCATAGAGTTCAGCGTTGAATATTGAGAAACCCTTCTCTAGATAGAATGATTTTTGTATCTTCAGATATGTTCATGGCATGACGGCGTAAAGCTGGCAAGACACCACTGTGAAGTATATAGTGGTTGTTATTAACAAAACACTATCCCTGCAAAAAGTCATCACCCAGACCTGCCAGTCATGCTACTATCAATTACGGCGTATCAGTGCATTCGAAAATACCTGTCCACTGATGCAACATCAAAACTCGTCAAGTCTCTGATTCTCTCATGTCTCGACTATTGCAATTCTCTTTTGGCTGATCTTTCAGCACCATCTCTCCACTCCCCTCAAGGTATACAAAACTCTGCAGCTTGACTAGTCCTCTGAAAAAAAAAAGTTTGAGCACACTACTCCTCTCTTGCGATCTCTTCACTGGGTACCTGTGCCACAGAGTGTAAACTATCAGATCGGTACTCTGTTATAAATGTCTCCACAAAACAGCACCCTCCTACCTCTGTGAATGTCTTTACCTGTCCACTCCTTGTTTCCTTTACTCTGCTGCAGATACCTGCGCTTAAGAATACCTAGATTTAATCAATCCGCCATTTGTCCTTGCCCTTTCTCTATTTCTGGTCCAGTAATCTGGAATGATCTCCCTCTCTCTCCCCCACCCCAGTCAAAATCCTACTTACCACACTTTTAAATCGAACCTAAAGACACATTTATTTCAAAATTAGAATCTTCCCCTCACTTATCATCTTATAGCAAACCCTGCTCTCAATAGCCGAAATAAAAACCACATGCCAAAATGTATAACCTTTATATATACCGTAAAATCCCTAGCAGAAGTCCACCATCTAGCAAACGCCCACCCCCCACTTTGAGCCAAATGTTGTTCCCAGGGGTAACTACCTAGCAAACACCCACCCTGCTTTTTCAGAGACTATGCTCACTTTCACTGGAATTTGTGCAGACTGTTCTAAAAGAAATCTTTTTCCCTTTCTTTACTTTTCGTATTTCTTTCGTTTTTTCTTATTCTTTGTCCCCTCTCCTCACTCCCACCCATCCCTAACAAAGTGAATTAAAATTACGACATGCTTTTTCCACTGACGTCTTTTATCTGTCAGTGACGTACCGGTACTTTGACAACGCTTCCTGATGGCCGAAGTTGGTTCTTAAATCTCTCTGTGCCTTTTTTGCAAAATGCCTAAGCGACAGTCTTACTCTGTGTCTTTCAAATTGGAAGCCCTCCAGTATCTGGATAACGAAGCAGGTGGGAATGTTTCGGAATGTGCCCGTCAATTTTCTGTGAATAGGTCAAGTCTTCTACTCACTCGACCTAACTTACATGCTTTCGGGTTTGTATTCACTCAATTACAAGGTTGAGCACAAAACTTACTTTGTGCAAAGGGGTCTATCCCTAGCAAACGCCCACCCCCTAATTTTGCCCTAAATCTGTGCACAGGGGGTGGGCTATGCCAGGGATTTAGGTGTGTGTGTGTGTGTGTGTGTGTGTGTGTGTGTGTGTGTGTGTGTGTGTGTGTGTGTGTGTGCTTCTGACTTTGTTAACACTCTAAATTGTTATTGGTTGGATGTGTAAGAATTTGATGAATGCAAGCCCTTTGATTTGCTTTTTGAAGATATAGCACTATTAAATTTATCACTAACACACACACACACACACACACACACACAACACACACACACACACACACACACACATAATAAACACACACACACAACATATATATATATATATATATATATATATATAAGTGGACATACACATCAGGCACTGGAGCTTTTAAACCTTCACAATACCTTCTGCTTGTCTTTCAGATAGGCAACTATCCATGCAGTCCCAGCTATCTGCAAGCCCTTCCCCAAGCTGTTTCCAAACTCTCTTCTCTTGGCGAGGGTATACGGTTCTTCAGCTGCATTGCTTCTTGCTGCTGATCATTTTGCTGCTGTACAACATGCCCTTTGCTCTGGTCTGCATGATGAAAAGTCCGGCACACAACGCCTCCTCCATTCCTGATGACGGCAACGCACTTTTGAAGATGTGCAGAGTTTGGAGTGGAAGAACTCCAGTGATGCTGATGTGAGTAAAGTTTGAGGCTGGTTGGTTTGTTGTGTTGTGGTGTGTGTGTGTGTGTGTGTGGTGTGGTGTGGTGTGTGGTGGTGTGTGTGGTGTGTGGTGTGTGTGTGTGTGTGTGTGTGCTGTGCGTCGTGTGTGTGCGTGTGCGTACGTTGGGGGTGTGTGTGTTGGTGGGTGGTGCACCACACTGCACACCGCATGTTGTGAACTTATTGCCTGCTTACCCTCTTAATCCCAAACCCAGATTTGCTGGGATTGAATAATTGGCCTCCCTCAATCCTAAAGTGGGAATTGCCGGGATTTATACACAGTAGATTTCCATCATGCTGTGACCATCACTAATCGCTACCCATGTGAAGATTAGCTGGAGGTAGCAATCCTGCTGAGAGTCTGGAAGTAATTATAGCTGCTGGTATGTACTTAGAAGGAGAAAAAGGCCAGCCAGCATGTGTGCCTGACCTGATTCCATGATGGAATGCGAAGTCTATGGGCAGTTTTGTGTTCAGAGACTCTGAATGCAAGAGGGTTAATCTATTTGGACTGTAGTTTGTTGTTTGTTGTTTGTTGTTGTTGTTGTTGTTGTTGTGTTATTTTGTTCACATAAATCGTGGTCCTAATTTTGCATCTCCACTTTGATGATAATAGCAGTGACAACGATGACAATACCTGTAACGATGACAATAACGACAATACTGCTGCAAGAAAGGATCGTTACAGCAACAAACAACAACAACAACAAAAAAAACAACAACAATAAGGAATAATTGAAAACTTAAATGAGAATTTAAGGTTGGGAAGTCGAAGTTTGAGTGTAATTCAATGATGTAGTTTACTGGAACAGAGGGATAGGTGAGATGCGCATGCTTCACGATAGCCATATTTCACAATTAATCTACATTTTCAAAACAACACATATTGTGATAATCTTACACTACCTATACTTTTTTCTAAAGATTTTACAACAAACTAAAGTTGTGAATTGGAGGGACAAACAATTGTAAAACAAAGGGTTGGGCACATATCTCTCCATTCCGGTAAACTACATCATTGAATTACACTCAAACTTTGACTTCCCAAGGTAAGTACTCATTTAATTTTTCAATTCCATTTCTCACAGTTGACTGAAACTGTGTGATCAGTGAGATTTCAAAGCTGGTTGTTTTGTAAATGTAGGTTTATATGGTCTTTTTTATAACTGTAAGTAAATCAAAGTCACATATATCATACATGAAACAATAAAGACGAGACCATTTTAGAATTAAATTTCTTCATACATGATACAATAAAGACAAGAACAATCTTTAAAAGGTATGTTCTTACAATTTAATTTTCTTTGGAAAAAGACAAACAGTATATATGATCCATGCATATTGTCACATTTTCATTCATTCCTTTCTGACTATAATTTTCAATCAACATTGACTAGGAATTCATATCATACCTGCAATTTTAACAAAATGACTCCTAAAGTATGGATTATCACCATTAATTCATTTTTTATCACCATTAATTCATTCTTTGAGTCTAACCAGAAACCTAGGTATGTCAATTTTGTGATTGGCTCCAGGAATGTTTTTTTTAGTGTGTATCACAAAGCCTAGAGATTTCTGCATGTGAACAGTTTTGTCTACGTTTTCTTGGCACTCTTCTTTATTTACTCCCTGCAAGAAAGAGTCATCTCTGAAAGATGCTGACAGAAAGCTTGTTTTCTCAAACTTGCATATACCAGTTTCATCAGTTTTGTAAAATATCAAGGACAAGAAGATAAACCATTTGGGAAACAAGTGAACTGATAGAGTTGGTCTCTCCATGAGAATTTTTTTTAAAATCTTACATGCTAGTGGCACTGAACAGTAAGCATGTCTTAAGTCCACATATGCCATGTAACAGCCTTCTCTCATTTCCTTTGTGGCTGAATATAAACTTTCCATTTTAAAATGTTGGTATTCTACATTTTCATTGAAGTTTTTCAGGTTCAAAATCATTCTGTAAGAACCATGATATGTTGGTATCATAAATACAGGAGACATTACCTCTGCTTCTTAATGAAGTGATTTTTCTACCACTCCCATCTTCAAGAGTTCTAAGATTTCTTTATCCATTTCCTCATACAAGTTTCCCTGGACCTGATTTTTTGGTCCTACCTTTGTCTGAATTTCTTGTTTTAAAAGAGTTATTGTGGCTCCTCTTACCATCTCCAATATAAACTCATCTGATGTCCACTTTTTCTACTCTGGCAAAAAGAGTTTTAATCTTCCTGCAGTAAAGGTATTTTCTTCAGTTTCTACCTTACAAGATCTTGCCTCTTTTTGTCCTGGGTTTTCAGTATCTTTACTCCCATTCAGGTCTGGTTTGCCACATGTCAGTGGGTCCTTGTGTACCCTCATCCTCTGTTGGCCATTGGCATTCTGCCTCTGTTCCATCCTCGACCTCTTCCTCTTGGGTCCATTCTGTCCCCGTTTTTTGGCTGGCACCTGTGGACATACTTCTCACTTTGGTTAGCATGTGCCAATGACTGCTCCAGTTTACTGGTAGTATCAATGGCAGCAGGGAGGAATTCAAGTCATGCCTGAACAGGAATTCTGTTACTTTTATGTCACTTGAAGCCATTAAAAAAACAACTTTTTATTCATGTTGTGTCCATTGAGAATCTTGGTTCTCCTGTCAATGGACAGATCATGAGAAGTTTTTATGACCAAAGACATTGCATCCGTAATGTCCTTCAACACTTCTTTACTTTCTTGTGATGGACTTCATCAGAAAACCATCACACACTTTGTCAGGGTGTACGTCATTCTGATAACTTTTTCTGCATCCCCCTGCAGTTTCAGGTCTGCTGATTTGGCTGCATGGTCCATTAGCCCCCAGATTTCTGGGTTAACTTTCGCACATGGACAGCACAGTTTTCTGGCCTGTTATGCTTTTCTATTTTTTCTTTTATTTTTCCTCAGTCATTTTTACTTTGCCATATTTTCCACAATCTTGGCTTTTTTTTCAGAAATAGAGAGGCCTGTCTCCTCTTCCTGTTTATATTCCTCTGCGATCTCTTTGAGAGTTTCTTCAAGTTGGTCTTTTGGGGTTTCAGACACTTTGTCTTCCCCTGTTAGAAGATTATCAATGTGGTCTTCCATGTCCTCTTTGATTTCTAATTTGGGGACAGACATATGGTGTTCCTTATCCAAAGAATCACCTTCCAAATCCAATGGTTGTGACGAGTTGTCACTGTTTTCCTACTGGCTTGGCTGAAATTCTATTTTCTCTTCTTGGCAAGAGTCTTGCCTCTACGCTGGTCCCTCCAACTCAGTGCCTCCAAACTTTGGAGATTTTGTTTCTTCATATCTTCCCAATCTTTGTTTGGGATCGATACTGTCTCGTGTCGAGACGTACTCATATTTGAGGTCTTTCCTTCTTCACTTCCAGAGACTTTACTGTGACCAGTTGGGCCATGAGGTTGTATAAGCAAGAAATTCTTATCACTTATTAAATATTGCTCTTGCTCTAAAACATAATTTACAGTGAGTATCAAATATAACGTCTGAGACTATCTAGTGATGTAGGTAGATACATTTAACCATAAAACTGACCTGTCAATCCAGATGATGACGATTTTCAACAATTTTTCCCAGAGTGTGGAGATTTTATACAAATGGCTACGGAAACATACACGATATGGCTATCATGGCGCATGCGCATCTCACCGATCACGCAGTTTGGGTAAACTGCGAGAAATGGAATAAAAAATAAAATCAACCCCTAACTTTCTATTCATCAGTTCAGTGGAGCAGGGACAGGAGAGTTTGACTGGGACAGTTCCACCAGGGGTCTCCTTCTGTCACAGTCCGCCAATGCTGGCCTTCATCACCCCTCTCATGTCCGACTTCTGCAGCCGACGGGTAGGGGCCAAGACCCTGATCTTCTGGACCATGTTCCTGTGCGGGGGTATAACCTTGCTGCAGCCCCTGGGTACCCGTCTGTCTCCCTACGTCCTGGTGGCTTTGAGAGTGCTATGGGCTTCATAGGGGTACGACCAGTGGCTTGGGGAGTCGGGAGTGGGTCGTAGTGGTTGGAGTTTGGTTTTGGGGTTGGGTTGGGTTTGGATTAGGCAGGGAGGGGATAGGTGTGGTGTGGGTGGGGTTGGGTGGGGTGGGTGGGGTGGGGGTGAGGTGGTGAGGGGATGGGGTGGTGGTGATGTTTGTTGTTTATTATAGCTTAAGTTTTATTCATGTTCGCTGTTGCTTGTTTTGTTTTGTTTTTTAGTTTTCTATTGCTCGTTCTTCTTTGCATTGTTGTTTTGTTGTTGTTGTTGTTGTTGTTGTTGTTGTTGTTGTTTGTTTTGTTGTTGTTTTCTTTTCTCTTCTTCTTTTTCTTCTTCTCTTCTTCTCTTCTTTCTCTTCTTCGTCTTCTTCTTCTTCTTCTTCGCATCTTCTTTCTCATCTTCTTCTCATCTTCTTCTCTATCTTCTTTCGCATTCTTTCTTCTTCATCTTCTCTCTTCTTCATTCTTCATTCTTCTTCATTCTTCTTTCTTTCTTCTTCTCATCTCCTTCTTCTTTTTTCTTCTATCTTCTCTTCCATTCTTCTTTCGCTTCTTCTTCTTCTCTCCCTTCTCTTCTTCTTCTTCTCTTCTCTTCTTCGATCTCTTCTTCCATTCTTCTTCTTCTCTCTTCTCTTCTTCTTCTTCTTCATTCTTTTCGCATTCTTTCTTCTTGCATTCTTCTTCTTCATTCTTCTTCCTTCTTCTTCGCATTCTTCTTCTTCTTCTTCGTTTTCATTCTTCTTCTTTCTTCGCATTCTTCTTCTTCTTCGTTCCATTCTTCTTCTTCTTCCTTCTTCTTCTTCTTCTTCTTCTTCTTCTTCGCTTCTTCTTCTTCTTCTTCTTCTTCTTCTTCCTTCTTCTTCTTCTTCTTCTTCTTCTTCTTCGCATCTTCTTCTTCTTCTTTTCGTCGTCGTCGTCGTCGCAATTCTTCCTCTTCTTCTCAATTCTTTGCAAATTTTGTTCTGTCTTTATTTCTTTGCAATTTTCAATCTTCATATACTCTTTCCTCCTTGCAACAGTATTTTCTTTTTTTACTGTTTTATTTCTTTTTCTTTTATTTTCCTTTCTTGTGTTGTTGTTTTCTCTCTTTGTTTCCCTCTTTTCCTCTTTTCTTCATAGTTTGTTTTTTTCGGCCAAACTGTCTGCCTGTATTCTGTCTGTCCTGTCTGTCTGTCTGTCTGTCTGTTGGTGTCTGGCTGTCTGTCTGCCTGTGTCTGTCTGTCTGCGTTCTTTCTTTTTGGTGGATAGTTTCCTGTTTACTTGTCACACTACCTGTGTTTTTTTTTCTTTTTCTGTCTCTCTTTTCCTGTTGTGTGTGTGTGTTGCGTGCTGTGTGTGTGTGGTGGTGGTGTGTGTGGTGGGGGTGTGTGTGTGTGGTGGTGTGGGAGAGTGTGGGGGTGGTGGAGAGAGAGTTTATTATTTATTTCGTTTTATTTATTTTATTCTTTTATATCAAGGATAATGGATAAGCACTCGTGTGCTTTTTTTTTTTTATCCAGTCCCTGTGTGTATGCTGTTGTGTAAATATTGTCATCTGTTCCCCACCGGCACACAATGGCCTATTCTTACGAAAAGCGGAACAAGATTTAACGTGTGCGCAAGATGTTCTGCGTGCGTTCGCACACAAGGCCTCGGTTTAACAGTCTCATCCGAAAGACTTTTGGGGAGAGTGGAGTCAGCACTGATGTTAACTCCAGGGGGAAAATCCCCTCCAACGAGAAACGAACTCAGGTCTTCAAATTGCCAGCGCAATGTTCTGACCACTAGGCTATCGAGTGCGTGCTGTGGCGCGCTCGCGCGCTGTGTGTGGTGTGCGTGTGGGCGCACGCGTACGTGCGTACCTGTGTGCATGGGTGTGTGTATGTGTGCGCGTAAGTGCGCGCTTGCACGCTAGTGTGAGTGTGCTCGCGCGTGCACGCATACGCGTGTATGCGTTTTATTGTGTATGTAAGAGATAACAATCAGGCCTGCTTCTTGCTGAAATGTTTCATTTGTTTTTTGTGTGCTTTGTTTCCTAATGATTTGCTTTTTCTTAATTGTTGTTGTTGTTGTGCGTTCCCCAGCTTAACACTCTGCAGAATGTACACTCCGACTCATTCATCCAACCTGAGAACCACTGTGAGAGTGAAAACAATAATTGAATGCAAAGTTTGCATACATGACTGGTTTCCAGTACCTTGTCATATCAGCAGCCATACTCCGACTTCAAAGATTTTTTCTCCTTTAAGGAAGAGCGATGTTATTATGTGGAGAGCTTGTCATGGCTGAAGGCAATCTCAACACAACAAATTTTACAACATAACAACACTTAAGTGTAGGCTTTGGCAATTAGCTGACATCAGTAACTGACACCGATATTTTGGCCTCGGCCATCTTTAAAAAATGCATGTATTTTTGTGTGTGCTGTGTGTATTGCTTAGTGTGGCTATATGTTGTGTGCTATGTGTATTGCTAAGTGTGGCTATGTGCTGTGTGCATTGCTAAGTGTGGCTATATGCTGTGTGCTGTGTGTATGCTAAGTGTGGCTATATGTTGTGTGTATTGCTGTGTGGCTATGTGCTGTGTGTATGGCAAAGTGTGGCTATGTGCTGTGTGTACTGCTAAGTGTGACTATGTGCTGTGTGTATTGCTAAGTGTGGCTATATGCTGTGTGATGTGTGTATTGCTAAGTGTGGCTATATGCTGTGTGTATTGCTAAGTGTGGCTATGTGCTGTGTGTAATGCTAAGTGTGGCTAAGTGTTGTGTGTATTGTTGTGTGGCTCTGCGTGTTATGTGTATTGCTAAATGTGGCTATATGCTGTGTGTATTTCTGTGTGGTAATGTGCTGTGTTTATTGCTAATTGTGGCTATATGCTGTGTGTTTTTCTAATGCTGTCTGCTGTGTGTATTGCTAAGTGTGGCTATATGTTGTGTGTTTTGCTAATGCTGTCTGCTGTGTGTATTGCTAAGTGTGGCTATATGCTGTGTGTTTTGTTAATGCTGTCTGCTGTGTGTAATACTAAGTGTGGCTATATGCTGTGTGTTTTGCTAATGCTGTCTGCTGTGTGTATTGCTAAGGGTGGCTATATACTGTGTGTATTGCTAAGTGTGGCTATATGCTGTGTGTATTGCTAAGTGTGGCTATATGCTGTGTGTATTGCTAAGTGTGGCTGTATACCCTGTGCTGTTGCAGGGAATGAAGTTTCCCCTGGTAAATGAACTGTTTTCCTGGTGGGCTCCGGACAGGGAGAGAGTCACCATGGTCTCTTTTGCTTACGCTGGTACCGTTATGAGAGAGAGAGAGAGAGAGAGAGAGAGAGAGAGAGAGAGAGAGAGAGAGAGAGAGAGAGAGAGAGGAGAGAGAGAGAGAGAGAGAGAGAGAAACACTGAACACACTGAACACTGAAATGATTTAATGTACATTGGCCTTGGGCCACAATACATTTGATGGGCTTGGGATTTAGCAATAGGTTCATTCTTCATTGGCAAAACAAATGCATAAACCAATTTTTTGCCTTTCTTGGACATACACTTTTGGACAATTGAATACAAATTAAAAATCTGATCTACTGTAGAATATCTTTTCCTAAAACCTGCTTGGTTTTCACAGATCAATTGATTACTTTCTAGCCATGAATATAATCTTGTGTTCAATATAGAAGTATAGCATTTAGATAAAATGCTCAGTAGTGAGACACCCCTATAATTATCTACAAGCTCTGGATCTCCTTTCTTATAAATTGGAATAATAATGGCTTTAGACCAAATTAGTGGATATATACCTTTATTGAAGATAGCAAGAGAGAGAGAGAGAGAGAGAGAGAGAGAGAGAGAGAGAGAGAGAGAGAGAGAGAGAGAGAGAGAGAGAGAGAGAGAGAGAGAGAGAGAGAGAGAGAGTTTCTGCTTTTAAGTGTTTGCACTCCCGGATGAAAAGATGAGATGGGGGGGATGGAGGTGGGGAATGGAGATGGGGCAGTTGCAGTAAAGACAAGACTCGTAGATGTTCTTCTGCTGTTGTCCCGTTAAAACAAGTTAGCATGTTTCTATCAGCACACACACGCGCGCGCCCGCGCGCGCGCACGCACGTACGCACGCACGACGACGCACGCACGCACGCACACACGCACACATACATATATATTTATATTTGAATATATGTATATACATATATACATATATATACACACACACATATAATAAAAATTACCGTAAAATCCCTAGCATATGCCCAGCCCCCCTGTGCACTGATTTAGGGCAAAATTGGGGGGTGGGCATTTGTTAGGGATAGACCCCTTTGCACAAAGTAATTTTCTGTGCTCAACCGTGTAATTGAGTGAATACAAACCCCGAAAGCATGTAAGTTAGGTCGTGTGAGTAGAAGACTTGACCTATCCACATAAAATTCACGGGCACACTCCGAACATTCCCACCTGCTTCGTTATCCAGATACTGGAGGGCTTCCCATTTGAAAGATACAGTGTAAGACTGTCGCTACAGGATTTTGCAAAAATGGTACAGAGAGATTCAAGAACCAACTTCTGGTATCAGGAAGCCCCGTCAAAGTACCCGGACATCACTGAAAGACAAAAGACGTCAGTGGAAAAAGCATGACGTAATTTTAATTCACTTTGTTGGGGATGGGTGCGAGTGAGGAGAGGGGACAAAAAATAAGAAAAAAGGAAAGAAACACGAAATGGTAAAGAAGGGAAAAAGATGACGTTTAGAACAGTCTGCACAAATCCCAGTGAAAGTGAGCGTATTCTCTTTGAAAAAAGCAGGGTGGGGGTTTGCTAGGTAGTTACCCCTGTGCACAACTTTTGGCCCAAAGTGGGGGGTGGGCGTTTGCTAGATGGTGGGCTTATGCTAGGGAGTTTACGGTATATATATATATATATATATATATATATATATATATATATATATATATATATATATATATATATATATATATAGTATTCTAAGTATGGGAAGGACGGTGGCAGGATGGTTAAGACGTTCACCTGCCAATATGTAAACCGTGAGTTTCTGGGTTCGTACCCAGCCTCGCCCTTTCTTCCCAGCTTGACGAAAAAATCGAACTGAATGTCAAAGTCATTCGGATGAGACTAGAAACCGAAGTCCCGTGTGCGAACGCACGCAGAACATCTTGCGCACACGTTAAAATCCCGCTCCGCCTTTCGGAAGAGCAGGCCATCGTGCGCTGGTAGGAGCGGATGACAAAATTATATTTAAAAAACCCAGCATGCACACAGGCGTCGTGTTCAGACATCATCCCTGATGAAAAAAAAAAAATAATGGGTAGGCGCTGCACTTGTGGCGACGCGCTCTCCCCGGGGAGAGCAGCCCGAATTTCACGCAGAGAAATCTGCTGTGACATAAAGTGGTATGAAATATGAAATGAAATATGAAATATGAAATTTGTATGTGCATGTTTGTAAGCTTATCTACGTATGTATACAATAAAAACAACTCTGTTTCGATGCAGAGAAATGCTTTATTGCTTAGTACGTGTGCAGAAGACAGACCAGCCTTATGCTTAAGTCCTACTGTGGCCCATATGACACAGTTGAAAATCCTGGTATCCCAAACATAGGACCCACAGAACTGAGTAACTAAGTGTTATAGGCTTCGAAATGAGATCTGAACAAGTTAAACGTATTTCATAGATGTGCATGCTGCCTTTAATGTATGCATAAATGTGGACTGATGTACGTGTGCATGCAAATATGAACTACATGCGATCTGGTAAGCACACTCGAGCCCTCAATTTACGGAGTGGATGTGTGTGTTGTTTGTGTTAAATTCTTGTTCTTCTTTTGAGTATAATGGAATAAGCACACTCAATTGCATTTTTGCATCCAGTCCCTGTGTGTATGCAGTTGTGTAAACTTTGTCATCTGTTCCTACCGGCACACATTAGCCTACTCTTCCCAAAAGCGGAACAGGTTTTAACATGAGCACAAGATGTTCTCTGTGTGTTTGCACACGGCACCTCGGTTTTTAGTCTCATCCAAAGACTTCTGGGGGAGTGGAGTGGGCACTGATTTTAATTCCAGTGTGTGTTGTGTGTGTGTGTGTGTGTAAGTGTGTGTGTGTGTGTGTGTGTGTGTGT
>CM060331.1:12442142-12454642 GCA_030674155.1 Stramonita haemastoma | reverse complement strand
TAGAAGTCTTCAAAGTTCTCGTCATCATAGTCTTTTGTTGCAACATAAGCTTGTATGATGGTGATGTTAAAAGGTGCAGCCCTCAGACAGACGGTAACGAGTCGGCTGGAGACTGGTCGACACCCCATGATGGTATTCGCAGTGTCTTTGTGGATGAGGAATCCAACTCCATGCTCATGTTTGTCTTCACTGCCACTGAAGTAGAGTTTGTGGCCTTCAGGGGAGAGGTTTCTCCAAAGTTTTTCCAGCGTATTTCACAGAGTCCAAGGATGTTTCATCTGTATCTTTCCATTTCGTAGGTGAGTTCTTCCACTTTTTTCTGGAGGTCTGAGTGATCTTATGTTCCATGTGCCAATTGTGGTGTTGTTTCTGGCACGCAGTGATGTTGGAACACCAGTCCCATACTTTTCAACTCTGTCCTGCTGGTCAGCAACGGATGGCGCGGTCCTTGTACCGGGCGACGACCGAGCCGGTATGGAAGCAGCATTGGTTTCTTCTCCATGTTGTGTCTCTTGGGCAGTGTTGCAATGCGGAGCCCATCTCTCTCCATGCCAGGCCACAGCCGATATCTCTCTGTCCGTCTGCCTCTGTCTGTCTCTGTCTTCTCTGTCTCTGTCTCTCTGTCAGTCTGTCGTCTGTCTGTCTGTCTGTCTGTCTGTGTCTGTCTGTCTGTCTGTCTGTCTTTTCTGTCTCTGTCTCTCTCTCTCTCTCTCTCTCTCTCTCTCTCTCTCTCTCTCTCTTCTCTCTCTCTCTCTCTCTCTCTCTCTCTCTCCTCTCTCTCTCTCCTCTCTCTCTCCCTCTCTCTAGAAATATTAACCAAGCACTAGATATATGATAAAAATATTCAACACCAGAAATTTGAACTAATGTCTCTACAAAGAGACTCTCTGATTCCTGATAGCTTAGTCTATGTTCGTGTGAAAGGACAGTGTAAAGAATGGGAAAGTTTGGTATCCTTCAGAAGCGCTCCAAGCCTCCCTACAGAGAGATCTTTACCAGTGTGCCTATATGGGGCTACATGATCATCATGGCCACGTATTCCTACTTCCCTTTTCGTCATCATGGTTTTCACCCCTGTGTACTTCAACACAGCCTTGGGCTTCAGTGTGGAAAAGGTCAGTGCAGAGAGGAACGTTGTGCGCATGTGAAAGTCAAGATTCAAAGTCAAAGTCAAAATTTTATTTCCAGATAGTACATTGAGTAAGCGATAAATTTGCTTTTTTTCCATTAAGCTATCTATCTAGCACCCCCCTCCCCCAAAAAACAAAACACAAAACAAAACACCCCCCCCCCCCCCCCCCCCCATCAAAAACCACTAAAACAAAAAACAAACAAACGAACAAAAATGAAGCAGCAAGCAATTATGCAAAATACAACCAAGAAAACCCCACTCAAAAATATTTAGCTACAACATTGTAACAACTCATAACAACAAAATAATCTCCAAAGGAACTAAAGAAAATATAATGATAATTATAACAATAGCAATAATAACAACAACAATAGTGATAATAATATGATAATGCACTGTAAGACTCACTCTTTCACGTAGGCTACACACACACACACACACACACACACACACACACACACACACACACACACACACACACACACACACACACACACACACACACACACGCACGCACGCACGCACGCATTTCACACACGCACATATCCCCTACCCCCACTGTTACACAAGCATATATCTACGCGCACACATGCACTTGAGATGGGTTTTTTTTAAGTCATAGAAAAAATCATAAAAGTCAAACAATTATATCAGGTTACAATATCATCTATTCTTTTACATTCATACTTTATTTACAAAGAAATAAAAACAAACAAATAACACACACACACACACACACACACACACACACACACACACACACACACACACACACCACACACCACCAACACACACACACACACACCAACTCCCTCACGCACGTATGCACACACACACATACTTGCCCCACACTTACACATGCATATATCCGCGCGCGCACATGCACTTGAGTTCTTTTTTGATTGTTTTTTTTTTTGAAGTTGTAGAAAAAAATCATAAAAGTCAAACAATTGTATCAGGTTACAATATCATCTATTCTTTTACATTCATACTGTATATAAAAAGAAATAAAAACAAACAAACAAAAACAGAAACAAAACAGAAACAAAACATCCGCAAAAATTGATATGCAATCCATAGCACTCAAACCAACCAAAATCTCAAACTGATAAATCATTTATAATGATAATGATAAAATTTACAATAATATGATAATCACCCATCACCACTAAAACAGTAAAAGCAATAGCGCAAAAATAACTAAAACAAACTGATTGAAAAGGACTGGGGGGGGGGGGGAGGGGGGTAGCAAGGAGGAAGGAAAGAACATAAACAATGAGCCAAACAATAAATGATAATAATACAAATTTTCCAACAATAAGAACCCCTACTTCATAATACATTTTTTTTTAAAACAGTCAGGTAGACTATCAAACCAGGACAGTAACAGTATGATAATAAAAAACAAACAAAAATCTCAATTATAGTAAAACTAATAATCCAGCATTAATAACATCAAAAATAACATTCATCATAAAACCTCTGAAACTTGATTTAAAATAAGGACATGTTAAGAAAATCAAGTCACAATATGATTACTTCATCCATTGGATATCTCCTTTCCACACTTGTTAAATTTGTAAATTATTCATGTGCTTGTTTAGATTACTCACAGGCCTTCATTAGCATTAACAATAGCTTAAAAATTAACAAAAAATCTTTCACACTTCCCCTCTCTTCCACACAACACACAACACACACAACACACACCACACACACACACACACACACACACACACACACACACACACACACACACACACAAAACACACACACAACACACACACAGAGCATGTAACAGTGCAATATTTCCAGTCCCTAAAAATCATTTCTGAAATATGTTCAAGGGATGCATAAAGTGCTACTGCATTTGTTGCAATCATGGTGAATTGAATTATATTTCAGTTCCTAAACATTTACTCATTAAATGATTTTTCACCTGTGTCTTGAACTGATTTTTGTTTTTGATACATTTTAAACTTCTTGGGAGCTTGTTCCATAGATCACTTCCTGAATATAAGAAGCTTGATTTGTAGAGATTATTTCGGGGTCTTGGAAATGTTAGTAGGTGATTATGCCTGTTCTCATTCATTTTGAAGCAATTAGTGATTTTAGGAGGGCCTTTCCATTGATAACTTTCTGTATAACTATGGTTTTATTGAAATAAAGTTCTTCTTTGAAAGTTAAAATATTTTTTTGCTTATAGTCGTTGATTGTTAGGGAGCTTGATTTTAATAGAACAAGTTTTAGTCCTATTTTATAGAATTGATGAATTGATTTCTTTTTTTTTCACTACAGCTGTCCCAAAGAGATGATGTATAGTCCACGATAGGCAAAATATGGCCACAAAAAACAGTTTGCATGAATGGTTATTCAGGACGTGTTTTATTTCGGATAACTGAAATATCTTGGTGCCAAGACGTTTTCCTAGTGCCATTACATGCTCAGTCACAGTAAGATTTTTTGTCAATAATGACACCCAGAATTTTGTGGGAATCATCTTCTTTGATTACTCTTTTATCTATAAACAAAGGTAGGAATTTATTTTTCATTTTTTGCCTTTTCTGCCTTGCTAGTACATACATACAATTAGTTTTTTTGTACATTTAAGGACATGTGGTTTAATTGAGTCCAAGTAATCAATCTATCAATGCTGTTTTGAAGTTTGAGTGTTATTCTGTAAGGGTCAAAGTCCTTACAATAGAGGGATGTGTCATCAGCAAACATTTTACAGCTACATTTCAGAAATGAAGATAGCTCATTTACATAGATTGAAAATAAAAGGAGACCCCATACTGATCCTTGTGGAACTCCATGTTTAACATATATCATTTCTGATGTTTGATTGTTTCCAGTCACTAGTTGTTTCCTATCTGTTTGAAAACTTTCTAAAAGATTAATCATTTCTAGTGTTAGTGTATACAGGTGAAGATTTTGCAATAGCAGGGAGTGATCAATAACATCAAATGCTTTTTCAAAGTCAACAAAAATAAGACCTATATATTTATTTTCATTTATGTTATGTAGGATACTGTCCGTAAGTTGAGTAAGAGCTGTGAGACAGGAATAGTTTTTTATGAAAACCAGACTGATCTTCATTCATTAGATTGTTGTTTATAAAGTAGAAGTATACAGATTTTTGGATACGTTTTTCGATGGGTTTAGGTAAGATAGAAAGAGTTGAAATTGGTCTCTAATTTGAAGGACAAAAAGAGTCACCTGATTTGTGGACTGGTATGACTTTTGCCCTTTTAAAGGTGAGAGAAAAAATGTTTTTCGCTATGCACAAGTTATTCAGATATGTCAGTGTTTCAACTATAAGTGGATCTGAAAGTTTCATTATTTTTCCATCCAGATTGACTAGGTTGCATGTTCTGGAGTTTGTTTGGAGATATAGGCTTTCCAATACATCTATGATTGTCATCGGCAGTAGAAATTTAATTTCTTTTGACTTTACATATTGTTCTAACTAATGGAGATCATTTTCACTTGACTTGTCACACGATATTACTTTCGTAGTGATGTTTGAAAAGTGTTTGTTCAATTCATCTGCTCTAATGTCTTTAACAGTTTGTTGACTCTTTGATATAGGTTTACTTAATATATTGATGGCTTTCCATACTTGGCCAGAGTCGGTAGTTGTAATTAACAGCTTTTGAATATACAGGTATTTTGATCTGCGTTTTAGTAAAGTTACACTGTTTCTTTGTGATCTAAATGGCTCTCTCTTGTGGAGTGGAGTCGGCACTGATGTGAACTCCAGTTCCCAAAGGGTGTACCATTGTGCAGGTAGGGGTGATATCCTCAGTGATCTACGTGGTGAGGCTTGCCGGGGTGCTGTGCTGGGGCCAGATGTCCAACTTGCTGCTGAGAAAGACACGGCTCTCTCTCACCGCCTGCCGCAAGGTCATCCAGTGCACTGGTAGGTTGACCAGTCAGGGTACAGGTGTGTGTGTGTGTGTTTGTGTGTGTGTGTGTGTGTGTGTGTGTGTGTGTGTGTGTGTGTGTGTGTGTGTGTGTGTGTGTGTGTGTGTGTGTGTGTGTGTACATACGTAAGGAACAAAGATGGGACCTCTGAAGAGTGCTCAACCAGGACCCGAAACTGGAGTCTGGTCAGGCGAAAGGCCTGGTTCTTACATAATAAATTCCCCAAATGGTGCCTTCGAAGATTTGTATCTTGTGGTTTTTGGGTTTTTCTTTTTTTTTAAAGGTAAAAATCATTTTATGATGATATTAAAGTTGGATCTAGTTACCTGCACATATTTTTCTCCTGTTTATTTTCTCAGTTATATAATAATAATAATAATACATGGAATTTGTATAGCGCTATCTCTTGTAAAAAACAAATCAAAGCGCTTTATATATATATATATATATATATATATATATATATATATATATATATATATATATATATATATATATATATATATATATATATAATACATAGAGAGAGAGAGAGAGAGAGAGAGAGAGAGAGAGGAGAGAGAGAGAGAGAGAGAGAGAGAGAGAGAGAGAGAGAGAGAATATGGCCCAAAGCATGGTCCTTACTCAATAATTCCCCAAATGCTGCATTGAAAGATGATTAATAATCAGATGCTTAAGATCATTATCTTATGGCCCAAAGCATGGTCCTTATTCAATATTTTTCCAAAATGCTGCTTTGAAAGATGATTAATGATCAGATGTTTAAGATCATTACCTTATATGTTTTTGTTTTTTAATCTTTGACACAAACATCAATTTCATGATAGAATAAAGTTGTAATTGGTTACCTGCACTTAAGTTGCGGTAATTAGATTACTTCCCATGCGATTGGAACTTGCAATTGCAGTGTCGTGGATATAAATGTGTTGTTGTTGTTGCTGTGCTGCTGCTGTGCTGATGGTGATGCCTGTGTCACCAGGGTATTACGCTAGCGGGGCAGGACTTGTGGCTCTGGCCTTTGTGAGGGAGGAGATGGGGCCGTCTGTCTGGTGTGTGGCGTGCTGGTGATGCAGAGCTCCGCCATTTGCTCCGGCATCATCGTGCCTCTGGACATGGCGCCCAGGTATCTCCCTCCATCCCTCCTACCTCCCTCTCCCTTCCTACCTATCCTACCTACCTCCCTACCTCCCTCCCTCCCTCCCTAGTACCTACCTATCTACCCACCTACCTACCGACTACCTACCTACCTCCCTTCCTACCTACCTACCTCCTTTCCTACCTACCTCCCTCCCTCCCTCCCTCCCTCCTCTCTCCTCCCTCCCTACCTACCTACCTCCCTCCCTCTGTTAGAACTACAGCTGACAGGCAGGCCGAGACCAAACGAGAAAAAATACAAGAAACAAACAAAAAACCCAACACATACGCAAGCACGCATGTACATACGCACGCACGCACGCACGGCGCACACACTATCTATCTATCTATCTATCTATCTATCTATCTATCTATCTATCTATCTATCTATCTATTCTTATCGTCGTCTGTCTGTCTGTGTCTGTCTGTCTGTCTGTCTGCGCTGTCTGTCTGTCTGTCTGTCTGTCTGTCTGTCTGTCTGTCTGTCTATCATTACGGTTTCTGTCTATAGCAGGGTTTCAGGTAGCATGGTTCTGAATGATATGTTTCAGGTATGTAGGTTTAACTGACATGTTTCAGGTATACATGGTTTATAACTGATATGTTTCAGTAGTAGGGTTTATAACTGATATGTTTCAGGTATGCAGGTTTATAACTGATATGTTTCAGATATGTAGGTTTCTGACTGTGATGTTATTTTTGTTTGTTTTGGGTGAGGGCTAGGAGATGTTGCTGATTGTAGTGATTTTTCGCAGTATGTTGGTATTCCCGTCTTTTCTGGAGGGTTTTGTGTTTTCTATGTAAATTAGTAACTATTAGTTATATTTTTCATTGGAATTACTGATTTGTTAGAGTTTTAAACTGCATTTCCGTTTTTGCTTACTGTAGTTCATAGGTTATGTAAAAAGGTGTTTATTAATTTTTTTTATTTTTTTTATTTACTTAGCAAGTATTGACTCCTGAATTTATCCCTACATGCAACACACCTCTTTCTGACATCATACCACTACCCCGCCCCCCCTCCCGTTAATATCACAATTTGTGACTAAAGTGACGTTCAGGTATGCAGGTTTCTGACTGTGATGTGTTTCAGGGTATGCAGGAGTTCTGACTGTGATGTTTTCAGAGTGTGCAGGATTTCTGACTGATGATGTTGTTTCAGGTATGCAGGGTGTCTGACTGTGATGTGTTTCAGGTATGCAGGGTTTCTGACTGTGATGTGTTTCAGGTATGCAGGGTTTCTGACTATGATCTGTTTCAGGTATGCAGGGTTTCTGACTGTGATCTGTTTCAGGTATGCAGCGTTTCTAACCGGTTTTGCAGTGACTGTGTGCAGCGCTGTCGCCATCCCTGGTCCCATCGTCAGTCTTATATGGTCGGGAAAGTGAGTGTTGAAAATGTAGGGGGCTTTTTACGTATATTTGTCACCTTCATTCCCGGCAAATTTCTCTGCAGGAAATTCGGACTGTTTTTTCCCTTAAGAAAAACGCGTTGGCAAAAGAGCTGCGACATTCATTAAAAGAAAAACAGCAACATTAACAAAACAACAACAACAATAACAAAAACCAACGCAACAACAGCTCACCTGCCCTGCTTGTGTGTGTATTTGTCTCCCCTTGAGAGGGAGTTTTGTCGACAGCCAGGGACGACTCTCTTGTTGCTCTGTGTTCTTTTTCTTTTACCTGTGATAACGCTTGCTGCATATCAAACCTCAGTTTATCGTTTTCATCTGTAAGACTAGCACCCCGACCACCTCTCAAGGGCCCGTTGACAGAGTGAGACTTAAGGTTCAAATGGGGGTGGGGCCCATGACTTTCTTGTTGTCTAGCATTGTGGTCAGCCATGCATGCTGATTGTTGTCGTGGTTTTCTGCGTCGTCATCAGCAGTGAGTGTTGTTGTCCTCGTTAGAGTTTCAGCATTGATTCCTCTCACCACTAAAGGTAGACATGGCAGATAGACGACAGACAGACGCAGACAGACAGACAGACAGAAGACAGACAGCAGACAGACAGAAGACAGACAGAAAGACAGACAGACACAGACAGACAGACAGCAGCTAGCTAGCTAGCTAGACATAAGACTAGAAGACGACAGACAGACAGACAGACAGACAGATAGCATAGACTAGAAAGATAGATAGATAGATAGATAGACAGACAGACAGACAAGAGACCAGACAGACAGACAGACAGCTAGATAGATTTATTATTTATTTATTATTTATTATTTATTCTTTTATATCGAGGATAACAGAATAAGCAATCATGTGCTTTTTTTTTATCCGGTCCCTGTGTATGCAGTTTGTAATATTGTCATCTGTTCCCACCGGCACACGATGGCCATATCTTACGAAAGCGAACAGATTTAACGTGTGCGCAGATGTTCTGCGTGGGTCGCCACGGGCCTCGGTTTAAAGTGTCATCAGGACTTTTGGAGAGTGGAGTCAGCACTGATGTTAACTCCAGGAAGAAAATTTCTCACACCGACCCGGGTCTTCAAATTGCTTTACTTGCAATCCTGGCCTGATCCATGATACACACAGAGTATAGGATAGTATGATACATGACACAGCATCACATCGTGTTATCGCACAGTGCACACTTTCTATTTTTTTTCTATATGTCTGTCTATGTCTGCGTGAACGCTGATAGACAGATATGACAGTAGCTAGCTAGTAGAGCAGACAGAGAGACAGACAGGACAGACAGACAGACACGACAACAGACCAGACAGACAGACAGACAGACAGAAGAAAAAATAGAAAAAAAAAGTGTGCACTGTGCGAAACACGAGTGATGCTGTGCCATGTATCATACTATCCTATACTCTGTGTGTATCATGGATCAAGCCATGGATTGCAAGTAAAAACCACTCCTAGATGACGCTTAGAAAAGGGCGTCCTGTATGTATGTGTCAGCTCAAATAAAACTCCACTGAACGCCACCAAAGTGACCCATACCCTAAGTATGCGACATAGCAGACTAGGGTAGGGTAGGGCAGAGAGACTGAAATGAGCTGCGTGGGTATGGCAAGACAGAGCTCACAAAAGATGAGGCAGAACACCCCCATACCCCTAAAAATTCAAACAAAGAACAGAAAAAAATAATAAGAAAAAAAGTTCACTGTCAGGCAAATGGTGTGTATTAATTACACAGACTGTCTAATGTTTTATTGCATGCATTCTCTGACCTATGCTAAACAATGTACGTCACAGCACGCACATTCAGCATAGCTGTCAAGGGTCTAGGGCCCAATGCTAAAATTAGCCCCTCCTTTTACCAAGACTCAAGTATGATCAAGTTCCTGCTATGTTTAGCACCAGCTGGGATGAAATGGATAGCAGCTGAGAGTAACTGAAAGTGGGGGAAACTTACAGCTGTAATGTACATTATACACTGATCACACTGTATCACACGTTGTAAGTGTTCATTGACAAATGTGACCACACAGACTGTGTAGTATACATCCCTATACCATGTTCAGGGCACGTTTGAGGAATGGTGTAACGTCTTTCTTGGTTTGGGAGGGGATCGACTTTTATGGGCGCTACCTGTTTCCTCCTCATGGGCAGCTCCAAACTGCAGGTGAGTTATTACAGACTTTTTGGCTTTGGGCACATTTTTCCATAAGGCATTGGAATAGTATTAACAAAAGAACAACAAGTGTGAAAGGCTCCACCTATTTCATGTCTTACTGCACTGATCTAACAGGTGTGTGCTGAGAAGTTGGGTTTTATCTTATTTGGGGTTTGCTGACTGTCGTTACTTGTTTGTAACTTATGTTGTTACTATTGGTTTGTTGAACTTATTGGTTCATTGCTTATTGGTTCATTGGTTTGCAACCTATTGGTTCATTGCTTATCGGTTTATTGGTTCGTTACTTATTGGTTCATTACTTATCGGTTTATTGTTCGTTACTTACTGGTTCATTACTTATCGGTTTATTGGTTTGCTATTTATTGGTTATTGGTTCGTTACTTATTGGTTCATTGCTTATAGTTTTATTGTTTTGTTACTTATTGGTTTATTGGTTTGTTACTTATTCGCTTATTGGTTCGTTACTTATTGATTTATTGGTTCATTACTGTTGGTTTACTGGTTTTTACGTAATGGTTATTGGTTTGTTACTCATTGGTTGTTGGTTCCTTACTTATGGTTCATTGTGATAGGTTTATTGGTTTGTTACTGTTGGTTATTGGTTCGTTACTTATTGGTTCGTTACTTATTGGTTCGTTACTTATTGGTTTATTGGTTCGTTACTGTATTGTTATTATCTATTCGTTACTTATTGATTTATTACTTGTTGTTATTGTGTTTTGTTAGTTTGTTACTTATTGGTTGTTTTTTGGTTTGTTACTTATTGGTTTATTGGTTCGTTACTATAAGTTTTTATAGTTATTTTCTATTTGTTACTTATTGGTTTATTGTTTCGTTACTATATTGTTATTTTTTTTGGTTTTTGTTACTTATTGGTTTTTTGGTTCGTTACTTATTAGTTTGTTACTTATTTGTTTTTTTTGTTTGTTACTTATTAGTTGTTACGTTTACTTTTTTATTTTATTGGTCGTTACTTATTGGTTTATTCATTCTCCGCTTTGTATTCATCACGATAGCTTGACTGAAGGTTACTTCAGAAGGATGATAAACACAGATTTCGCTGTGCAGTGTCTAAGTTGTTGGGTTTTTGTGTAGTTCAGTTTGTAAGATGAGTTCAAATGTTTCCTTTCGAAACAACTCCAGAACGACAGATATGAAAAATAGGTAACGGTGTCCCATAACCTGTGTGGTCGTAAGGGAGAGAGGCATCTGAGACCTCAGCTTCTCTAGGGCCAGCATATTGAGGGCGGCGCCCATCTCCTCTCCTGCATAGGATTATGGGACACCTTAACCGTTACCTATGCACATATGATGCTTTTTCAGAGCTGGGCAAAACCAGGAGACAGGAAAGATGGACACTACGAAGAAGTGTTCTGAAGGGAAGGAAGGAGAGAGGCTGTGATGAGTCTGGGAATCCCTGCCTCTCCCTCTCAGGAAACAGAGGCGGTATGGACAGCACAGGCATTGTGCTCAACACACAATAACAAACAGAAAACAAAGCAAAGCAAAACAAACAACAATACCACACACACACACTTACACACTTACACCTAGACCTTGACAAAATTGATAGTCAAATATTAAAAATCAGTGCATATGCTATAACTGACACCTAACGTACATATTTAACTTGTGTATTGACAAAAATTACTTCCCAAGTTCAAACCAGCAAAAGTAATACCCTTACACTAAGCAAGAGACCCAACCAATCCGTCGAACTAGCAGACCAATATCCATAATGTCAGTCCTATCTAAACCATTAGAAAAACATATACAAGTTCACTTACATTCTCATTTAAATATATGATCTAATTCAATGAAAACCAGTCAGGTTTTCGTAAAACCTTTTTGCCATACAGCCTTAATACAACTAATTGAGCATTGTTTTTTGATATCAATAATAATGAAATCACAGAGTCCTTTTTCTAGACTTTGCTAAAGCCTTTGACGTTATTAGCTACTCTCTGCTCATCAACAATTAAAATGCTATAACATTTCCAGCCAAGCATTATCGTTTTAGACTCATTTCTCAGTAATTGTCATCAGCTTGTTGAAATCGGGCCTAGGAGATCAACCTTATTACCCGTGAAATATGGAATACCACAGGGATCAATACTAGGACCACTTCTTTTCTCCATTTACATTAATGACCTCTCTACATATCCATTGTTCATGTCAAATGTTTGCGATGATACATCAATTCAATGTAACCAGCTTGCGAAGGATATGCAGGCAGATATCAATAAACTTATCGAACGGACAGAACTCAATATATGTCTCTTAATTCTAATAAAACAAAATGATGTTTATAACCACTCGGCAAAAAAGACAGAAATTGCGTTTTCCATTCGCGCCAATAATATCCATGACAACAAATTGAAGAAGTAGTCTCACACAAAGTATTAGGTGCAGTAATCGACAACAATTTGTCTTGGTCAGATCACATAGCCACATTAGGAAAACGAATCTCAGTAAGATTATATCAACTGAGAAAAATTAAAAATTTCTAAATCTACAGTCACGAAAATATTCTTTACGCGCATATTCTATCTCTTCATAAATCATGTTTCTACCTTATGGGAGTGTGCAAGTGAAACAAACCTTAAGCACATAAACCGCCTATATAAAAGAGCTGTTAAATTAATCGATTGAATCCTAATACACTGACCACCACCAACTACAAAGAACTAGATATTCTTCCACTCAAAGA
>CM060331.1:12429642-12437142 GCA_030674155.1 Stramonita haemastoma | reverse complement strand
GACTGATTATGGAAAAGAGCTGTTTAACACCAACACCAGCACTGCCGGTAGTCTAACCTGAATTATAGATCCGCAAGATCTGAAGCTTCAACAACTCAAAAGATGAAGTTACTGATCCCATCAAACAACTAAAAAAAAAAAGGCAAATGCTCCAGAATGTATAACATGCTAAGTGAGCTTTGGTGAACTCAGGCCCTTCCAGTTTTACAGCTTTGCATCATCTCTGAAAAAGAACCTGGCCCAATGAATGGAGGCAACAAGAATTCGTCATCCTCCACAAGGGAAGGGATACTGTTGCAACTACATACAGAACAATCGCGTTTATAAGCCATACAAGCAACATTCTTCTGACCATTTTCTCAACAGAATGAAAAATATAGAAAAAGAGAGAGATGGCATTGCCAGGCAGGATATAAACGTGGAAGAGAAGCAACAGACATACTCTGTGTGCCAGAGCTTCAGAAACTGGAGAGGAAGGTTAGAGACACTGATGATGAGGCGTTGGTAACTTTCATTGACACTAGTAAGACTGTTGACAATGTCAAACATCACCACCTCTTTATCACAATGTTACCAATGCACTCTCCAAAGCATCTGGCCTGCTCTTAGCAAATTTGTAATTACAACAGAAGGCTGCCTTCCGATGCAATGGCGGACTCTTGGAGTTCTTTGATATAAAAAGGACTTCTTCAGGGCTGCTTATTATCATTGAATCTTTTCAACATCTAAGCAAAAGTGATCATGAAAAAGGCGGACATAGATGATATAGGAAGCAGAAACAGCCCAAACCTCAAGCACGCTGATGATACAGCTCTCATGGCCAATGATATCACAAACATGAGAAAAACTCTCTATCCACGATGCGTGCTGGTAGGAAAGGATGATAAAATTTACATAACCACATGTACACGGGTGTCGGGTTCAGATCCCATTTTCGAAGTAGAAAAAAAAAGTCGGCTCCCTAAAAAGGTCGCATATGCGAAATCTAACCATTGGAAAACCTGGGCTCTCTAGCTGAGGAACGAAAAAAGACACGTGGGCAGAATCCTCTAGAGCATCACACTCTGTGCAGATTTTCTTTTTAAATGACGACCCGTTTAAAACCTCCCATTTGCGCCATAAAATACAAAACAATACAACAGAAAGCAACACACTGAAATGCTTAAACAACGTGATACAACAGAGCACACCGTAATGCAAAACAAAACAACACAACATACCACACTGGAATACAAAGCCAGCAAAACAGCACAACACACTGGAATGCAAAATAGCACAACACAGCAGACACAAATGAATAATAACACAACACACAGGAACGCTGAACAACACAACACACCGTAACACAACACACTGGAATGCTAAACAACACAATACAACGTAACACAACGCACTGAAATGCTAAACAACACAACACAACACACTGTAATGCCAAACAACACAACACAACACACTTGAGTGCTAGACAACACAACACAACGTAACACAACACATTGGAATGCTAAACAACAACACAACACAACATAAAACAACACACTGGAATGCTAAACAACATAACACAACGTAGCACAACACACTGACATGCTAAACAACAAAATATGAAAGAACACACTGAAATGCTAAACAGCACAACATAATGTAACACAACATATTAGGATACAAAACAACACAACGCAACGTAATACACTGAATTGCAAAACAACACAATACACTGGAATGCCCCCCCCCCCCCCCCCCCCCCCCCAAAAAAAAAAAAGAGAAAGACAACACAGCATGAGACAACACAACACACAGAAACACAAACCAAAGAACGCAGTAACACAAACGAAATAAAGAATACTGTTAGCCATGGTATTTTTTAATGCAAAAAAGTGCATATTATTAGCTTTAGTTCCCCCCCCCCCCCCCCCCCCCCCCCGCCCTCAGTCCCTTTAGCCTGTTTTTGATCTCTGGCCCCAGATGAGGTCATGAATAATTCATAAGACCACTTAGTGTGGCAACTGTCAGGTGCGTGGGTACTCTTAATTAATGAAGATAAAAGCAAGGAAGCAACGTGAGTGTGGTAAACACAAAGACCTTGGTAACTGTAGTCATTCACCACCTCTAGTACACTGCCACCAAATTTCCCATTCTTCACTCTTACCCCAAATCCACCTTTGAAAAAAAAATCCCCATAATTTCTGTCTTATGGGTGTTAACATTAGAAAAAAAAAGAAGTTTGTTTGTTTTTTACATGCATCCTGTAAATTGTTAATTTGTTTTTGTAAACCAACTGCCATATTGGAGAGCAGAAGTATATCGTTGGAAAACGAAAGGAAGGAAGGTACAATTCAAGTAACATGGACAAACCTCAACACCATGAAGACAACTGTTGTCAACTGCTGAAGCTATTTCGTTTATATACAAGGAAAACAGTGTAGGACTCAATATACAACCTTTTCTCAGACCTATCGGCAAAAAAAAAAAAAGTCCAGTAAGTCTCCATGATGTGCAGGTAAGACATCATAGATTCGTAATAGCAATCACATCATTGACGTATTTCTCCTGGGTTCCATTCTGGAGTGTTATATTATCAAACATAGAATGTGGGTGGAACAGAGTCAAAGGCTTTCCCCAGATCCACAAAGCACGCATAAAGCTTTTCTCCTCTCTTTGATGAACATTTCTGGACAACTGCCTGAAGTGTAAAAATAGGTTCGGCTGTGGAATAACCACGTTTGAATCCAGCCTGCGACTCTGTCAGTTAGTTTTTCACGTTCTTCAGCCCCCTTCATCAGTCGTTTGTTCAGCACTCACGTGTAATACTTTTTGATCAGTTTGGGTTGATCCCGGTTCCAAGGGATTTTTCCCCTGGTGTTAATATCAGGGCTGGCTCCACTCCGCCAAAAAGTCCTTTGGATGAGAGTATGAGGCCCCGTGTGCGACGCACGTGTGCTCATGTTAAATCCTGTTCCGCTTTTCGTAAGAGTAGGCCATTATGTGGAGGTGGGAACAGATGACAAGATTTATAATACTGCATAAACACGGGGACTGGATGTGAAAAAAAGAGTGCTTATTCCATTATCCTTGATATAAAAGAATAGATAAATAAATATATGATAAAAGTCAGCAACAATACTATACTCCCCTGTAACTGAGAGAGAGTGTGTGTGTGTGTGCGCGCGCGCCCGCACGCGCGCGCGCGCGCGCGCGCGCGCGCGCGCGGTGTGTGTGTGTGTCTGTGTAATCTCCACTCCTCGCCTCCCAAAAAATTCCCCCAAAGAAAAGCAAAGTGTAGTTTAAAAGGAACTACCACCAGACACTGTTATCAGCACACTGAAGCTGAAAGTTCTTACCTCACCATGAAATGGATTAGTCCACTGTCACCTATTCCTGCCTTCCTCCTCCTCCTTCCTTCCCTCCCCCTCTCTTTATTTCCTAACCAGGGCAAGGGGGATGGAAAAAAAAGTATGTTGATTCTTTGTTACCCTTGAAAAACAAAAGCTATTCATTCATTCATTCATCATTCATTCATTCATTCATTCATTCATTCATTCATTCT
Source organism: Stramonita haemastoma (assembly GCA_030674155.1). NCBI lineage: Eukaryota > Metazoa > Mollusca > Gastropoda > Neogastropoda > Muricidae > Stramonita > Stramonita haemastoma. Next base: position 12,433,601 of record CM060331.1, on the reverse strand, counting down.
CTCCTCTCTCTCTCTCTCTCTCTCTCTCTCTCTCTCTCTCTCTCTCTCTCTCTCTCTCTCTCTCTCTCTCTCTTTCCCTTTCTTTCTTGCATTTCATCCTTCCCCCCTACTGAGTGCCCACTCCCCTTTATTCCTTATTATCTCTCATTGATTGTCACCTTTTCCAGTTTTTACACACATTATCACATCGAGCAACTTAAAATCAGTCTATTTTTTCACTTTGTTTTTCTTACTTTCATCCTTACCCCTATTGAGTGCCCACTACCCTTTATTCCTATTCATCTCTAATTGATTTTTCACCTTTTCCTGTCTTAAGACATATTACACATCTCCAGCAAAAACCAACACAATTGATGCATTCAAGACACAACACGTGGCCCTCTAAGGAAGGCCTACGAATTTGCCACTTAAATATAAATCATGCTGTCAATAAAATTGAAGACATATCAACACTTATTAGAAACCATGGCAAACCATTTCACATACTAGGGCTATCTGAATCAAGACTCTCAAAGCACATAGTAGACACTGATTTATATATCCCAGGATATAAAATCATACGAAAGGATCCACAAAGGCAAAAAGAAACAGGAATCATCGTATATATTAGTGAATCTATAACATTCAAGCATCTCATTCATCTTGAACATTATGATGTAGAATTTGTCCAGTTTGAAATCTCCATGAAAGGTTCACCACCTATTGCAATGGGATTCTGCTATAGGAATCCGGCAGAAAGAAAAAATTGGATAGACAAGTTTGACGAAATGATGAATGTAGTTCTATTACAATCCAGGGAAGTAATACTACTAGGTGATTTTAATATTGGTCTAACAAAAGTAAATAATATATGGACGCAAATTACTAATTCATTCAACCTTCACCAACTAGTTAGTTTACCCACGAGAGTCACACCAAATTCAAGCACAATAATTGATCACATCTATGTATCAAATCCCAAAAACATCATAGAAACATGTGTCCCTGTCTATAACTGCAGCGATCACTACCCAGTCTGTACTACATGGTCAAAAAAAGGAGCAAAAATTCCCAAACCTGGTCATAAAACCATAACATATCGTTCTTTTGCAAAATTTAATGAATAGCTTTTCCTTCTCGACCTAAGTAGCTCTATGCTCTCAGAAACATTAAACATTAGTGATCCAGACTTGGCCATCGAATTCTGGATAAAAACCTTCACTGAAATCTACAACAAACATGCTCCACTTAAAGCCATGTGGGTCAAACATGTCCCCAAACCGCCTAGGATTACAAAAGTACTAGAAGAAGCATGCTATCTTAGAGATTTATTAAAAAAACACAAATATCATGAAGAGTCAAAAAGATTACGAAACGCCATAAACTCACAGAAACGTCAAGAAAAAAAGAAATATTTCCAAGATTTACTGTCTTCTAAACAAAACTCAAAAATTACCTGGAGGGTCATAAATCAAATAACAAATACACAATCATCTTCCAAATCAAATGTAATCAAAGATGTTACTGCTGAACAACTCAACAATCACTTCATAAATGTCTCTACTAACGTTGTTAACAAAGATGATTCAAAATCCAATAACCTCAACACATTAAGACAATACTGCCAAGACAAGCATATTCCGTCAAAACTTCACATACCATTCATTTCAGTTTTTAAGGTCTATAATTACCTAATTCAACTCAAACAATCAAGGACACGAGATCTCGATGGAATAGACAGCAGAATTGTGAAATTGTCAGCTCCAGTTATCACAGACACCCTAACATAATATATATAACCAATGTCTTGAAAAGAACTATTTCCCCAATGCCTTCAAAACTGCTAAAGTAATCCCCATCCACAAATCTGGTGACACTTCAGATCCCTCTAATTATGGGCCAATCTCTATTATATCCCTCCTTTCAAAACCCCTGGAAAAACATAAATAAACACTTAGTCCGTCATATAGACACTAACGACGTACTTCACCCTAATCAGTCAGGATTCAGACAAAATCACTCTCGCCATACTGCACTGACTAGTCTCATAGACAATTGGCTATCAAACATTAGTGAAAAGAAATTTTGTGGAGTATTATTTGTAGATTTCAAAAAAGCATTTGATACAATTGACCACACACTTCTCATCAGAAAGCTAGACCTGTACAATCTATCATCAAATAGTCTAGAACTACTCGCTTATTATCTTAAAAACAGACAACAGTGTATCTCAACAACTACAACCACATCCAATCTAAAACCCATTCATTATGGAGTACCACAGGGATCTATACTAGGACCAATTCTCTTTTCATTATACATAAATGACCTTCCTCTACTTATCAAATCTAAATGTGAACTATTTGCTGATGATACAACCATACATACAAGCCATAACGACATTGACTTTCTTGCAACCATATTACAACAAAGCTGTAATGATCTTGTCAAATGGACAGAACTGAACCATATGTCTATTCACCCCCAAAAAACAAAATGCATGCTTATTACCACCAGACAAAAGCGACAAAATTTACCTCATAAACAGTTTCCAATCCATATAAGAAAGGAAGCAATTGAACAAACCTCTCATCACAAAGTTCTAGGAGTAACAATCGATGAAAAATCAGCTGGTTCTACCACATATCTCATCTATGCAAATATTTGTCCCAAAGAGTATACCAATTGACTAAAATTAAACATTTCCTTGACTACAATTCAAGGAAATTATTCTTCCAAGCTTACATACAATCCTCAATAGACTATGCCTCAACCCTATGGGATTCTGCCAGTGCAAAACACTATGAAACCGTTATTAAGTCTGTATAAACGTGCTCTCAAACTTATCCTTCTGAAGAAAACAACCTTACTTGAAGTGGATTATACTCGGTTAAGTATTCTCCCCCTACAACAAAGACTAAAATATAACAAAGACATTTTGATGTTTAAGATAATGGCAGGAGCTGTCCCCACATCCTTAAGAGATAAGTTCGCAATGAATCATTCCAGAAATACTGAAAAGCCAAGTGTCCCCAATCCCAAGAATAGACTTGTTTAAATCTAGTTTACTATACTCAGGCCCTGTGTTGTGGAACTCCCTTCCCGATTCAATTAAAGAGCACCAATCATTGACAACCTCAAAAATCACCTTCTAATCCACTTGATGCACCAAAAATAATAAACCAATTATATCCCCTTCTCCTTCTCCCCCTTCTCTTTCTCTCCCCTCTGTGTGTGTGTGGCGCGCCGCGCGCGCGCGCGCGCGCGCGCGCGCGTGCGTGTGTGTGTGTGTGTGTGTGTGTGTGTGTGTGTGTGTGTGTGTGTGTGTGTGTGTGTGTGTGTGTGTGTGTGTGTGTGTGTGCGAGTTGGTTTTTGTTGTTGTTGTTGTTCTTTCTCCCGTTTATCAAAACTTATGTTTTATGGACTATTTTGATCAGTCAATTAACCTAATCATATTCTTATGTTTGCTCTTTAATTATTGCACCCTTTTTGATTGTGTGTGTGTGTGTGTGTGAGTGTGTGTGTGTGTGTGTGTGTGTGTGTGTGTGGTGTGTGTGTGTGTGTGTTTTGTGTGTGTGTGTGTGTGTGTGTGTGTGTGTGTGTGTGTGTGTGTGTGTGTGTGTGTGTGTGTGTGTGTGTGTGTGTGTGTGTATGTGTGTGTGTGAGTGTGTGTGTGGTGTGTGAGTTGGGTTTTTTGTTGTTGTTATTCTTTCTCCCCTTTTATCAAAACGTATGTTTTATGGGACTATTTTGATGATAGACGGTGGTGGATTGATGTTTTTAGTCATTTAACCTCATCATATTCTCATGTTTGCTCTTTAATTATTGCGCCCTTTTTTTTCTTCTTTTTTTTCTTTTTGTTGTTTTTGCTTTGTTTTGTTTTTGTTTATTTCTTGTTTTTTGTTTGTTTTGTTTTTTTATTCAAATCAAAATCATCATTGATTCTTACTTCATATCCGTTTCTTAATAAGCGCCTTTTT
>CM060331.1:12402697-12429542 GCA_030674155.1 Stramonita haemastoma | reverse complement strand
TCTGTCTCTCTCTCTGTCTTCTGTCTCTGTCTCTGTCTCTGTCTCTGTCTCTGTCTCTCTTCTCTCTCTCTCTTCTCTTCTCTCTCTCTCTCTCTTCTCTCTCTCTCTCTCTCTCTCTCTCTCTCTCTCTCTCTCTCTCTCTCTCTCTCTCTCTCTCTCCCTTCTTCGGTAAAATGTGTGTTGTTAGGGAAAAGCTTTCACAGAAGAAAAGTGAGCAGAAAAAACAAAGGGCAGTCTTCAGAGGCCCTGTGTTTTGTGCTGCTTCCTAAACAGACTCTGACAAGCATGAATGTTGCCTTCACAAGTCTTCTGTGTTTGTTCTGTCTGCCACAGTGGCTGTATGTAGCCAGATTCGACGCTGGGGGGACAGAGCACATCATGATTTTCCTGTAGTGACTGACTGACTGACCAGGGCGTTTACAGTATTAATCATAATCAATGACAATATTCTGCACAGAGAGAGATAGAGGAAGAGAGGAGGGAGAAGGAGGGAGAAGGAGGGAGGGGGGGAGGGAAGGAGGGAGAGAGAGGAGAGAGAAGAGAGAGAGAGAGAGAGAGAGAGAGAGAGGGAAGAGAGAGAGAAGGAGAGAGACAGAAGAGAAGCGAGACGAGACAAAAGACAGAGACGACAGAGACAGAGAGACAGAAAGACGACAGACAGACAGACGATAGACAGAGAGAGAGAGAGAGAGGAGAGAAGAGAGAGAGAGAGACAGAGAGGACAGACAGGACAGAACAGACAGACAGAAAGACAGACAGAGAGAGTGGAGAGAGGAGAGAAAGAGAGAGAGGAGAGAGACAGGAGAGAGACGAGAATGACAGGAGTAGAGAGAGAGAGAGAGAGAAGAGAGAGACGATGAGAAGAGAACAGAAGGCGGGACAGAGAGGAGAGAGAAGAAGAAGAAGAGTGGAGAAAGAAGGAGAGAGAGAGAGAGGAGAGGAACAGACTAGAAGAGAGACAGAGACAGGAGAGAGACGAGAGAAGACAGAGAGAGAGAGAGAAGAGAGAGAGAGAGGAGAGAGAGAGAGGAGAGAAGAGAGAAGGAAGAGGAGAGAGAGAGAGAGGAGAGGAGAGAGAGACCAGGAGAGAGAGAGAGACCAGAGAGAGAGAGACGAGAGAGTACACTGAAAAAATGCAAGAGAAATAGTGTAGATAGAAAAAGGTTAGGGATACAAAGAACATGCAGGATAGTGTATAGAGTTAGGGACAAGAGAACATGCAGAGGATAGTGTAGAGAGATATGGACAAAAGAACATGCATGGACTAGTGTAGAGAGATTGGACAAAAAGACATGCATGGATAGGTAGAGAGTATGGACAAAAAGAACATGATGGAACTAGTGAGAGAGTTAGGGACACAAGGAACATGAGGGAAAGTGAGATAGGAGAGAACAGGATGAGGAAAACCTGAAACAATGCATGGAATAGTGTAGTTAAAAAGGTTAGGGACACAAAGAACATGTAAGGGAATAGTGTGAGAGTTATGGGACACAGAGAACATGTAGGGAATAGTGTAGAGAGTTAGGGACACAAGGAACATGCATGGACTAGTGTAGAGAGTTAGGGACACAGAGAACATGCAGGGAATAGTGTGGAGAGTTAGGGACACAAGGAGTTAGGGATTTCAGGCAAACATGCAAGGAATAGTGTAGTGAGAAAAGAGTTAGGGACACAGGCAGCATTGCAGGGAATTGTGGAGAGAGTTAGGGACACAGACAACATGCAGGAATAGTGTAGAGAGTTAGGGACACAGACAACATGCAGGGAATAGTGTAGTGAGTTAGGGACACAGACAACATGCAGGAATAGTGTAGAGAGTTAGGGACACAGACAGCATGCAGGAATAGTGTAGAGAGTTAGGGACACAGACAACATGCAGGGAATTGTGTAGAGAGTTAGGGACACAGACAACATGCAGGGAATATTGTAGAGAGTTAGGAACACAGACAACATGCAGGAATAGTGTAGAGAGTTAGGGACACAGACAACATGCAGGAATAGTGTAGAGAGTTAGGGACACAGACAACATGCAGGGAATAGTGTAGTGAGTTAGGTACACAGAGAACATAGAGAGAAAAGTGCAGATAGAGAGAAAAGAGTTAGAGACACAGGGAATATACACGGATGGTGTTACCCACACACTGACAAAGAGGGCTTTTGTCACTGCTTGTCATGGTAAGCTTATTAAGCCCTACAGAAGACACACAGGGAAACAATCTGTTTTGTCGTGTGGGGTGAAGTTCTGTCTCACTCCATCTTTTATGTCATTCTAGTATCATAGTATCCCTCCCTATACCTCTGCCTCTGTTTTTGTCTGTCTGTTTGTCTGTCTGTCTGTTTGTCTGTCTGTATGTTTGTCGGTCTGTCTGTCTGTCTGCCCCCCCCCCCCCCCCTCTCTGTCTCTTTCTCTCTTGTTTGTTTACTTGCTCACTGCTTTGCTGGCTCTGTAACTCATTGCAGTAAAAATAAAATCATTTTGTCAAAATAACGACAGCAACAACAACAACGAAATACTTTCATGCATTTTTTTCTGAGTCAGTTAGTCAGTCAGTCAATCAACAGAACGCCATTGATTTTGTATCCATAGAGAAGTTTGTTCACTCCTTCCTTCCTTCATTCACTCACCCATTTACCCCCCCCCCCCCCCCCCCCCCCTTCCCTTTCTGTGTCTCTCTGCATTCCATTTAGTCGCCTGTAGAGGGTCCATTTGTGGCTATTTGTGCCTGAAGAGGGGCACAATACTGGGCTATTATCATTATTATTATCATTTATATATCATTATCTTTTTTTGATTTTATTATTATTATTATTATTATTATTATTATTATTATTATTATTATTATTATTATCATCATCATCATCATCATCATCATCATCATCATCATCATCATCATCATCATCATCATCATCATCATCATTTTTATCATTAGATGGTTGGGGATTAAAAATAGTTGTTCAGCTAATTCTCTCTCTCTCTCTCTCTCTCTCTCTCTCTCTCTCTCTCTCTCTCTCTCTCTCTCTCTCTCTCTCTCTCTCTCTCTCTCTCTCTCTCTCCCTCTCTCTCTCTCTCTCTCTTTCTCTCTCTCTCTCTCTCTCTCTCTCTCTCTCTCTCTCTCTCTCTCTTCTCTCTCTCTCTCTCTCTCTCTCTTCCATTCAGAGTTGCCTGTATAGTGCCCGTTTGTGTCTGACTGTCCCTGGGGAAGGGGGACAACACTAGGGTCCATTGAACACAGGAACGGTAAAAAGCCGGGGATTATTCCCCCTGGAGCCAGGCTTGATCAGCATTAGGCTTATGATTGAGCATAATTGATAGAGTGGAGGACTGGGGTGTCTTGTCAGGCCTGATGAAATCATGCCACAGCAACACATTTTTACAGCCAATGGTGATGATGGTGATGACTATGTATTATAGTCCTTACAGAGCTAACGTTTAGGGACAGTGGAATTGAATCAAGGAGTAACAGTTCCCTCTCACTTACTCAGACAGGTGGCAAAGTCATGAGAGAAATTCGAGGCTCTTAGGTCATTTACTTTTAGTGTCTATGCTTTGTTATCAGAAAATGAATCTGACAATGATTAGCCTTTTAGGATGGTGTATTTGTTTTCTTCAACTAAGTGGTGTACTTTTCTTTGCGTTATTTGAGTTATTTGAGTTATTCTTTGAGTTATGATTTAGTTTGTATTCTCCTTCTTTTACATTGAGAAAAGCAAGTGTACTAAACTGAATAGCTGAGTAATTCATACTTATCCTAGTGACACAAATGATGGTTAGATGAACATTAAATTAAATATTGTTAATATTGTTGTTGTTGTTGTTGTCTTCAATTTAACATCTGTTCACACTCAGTGATATTAGACGAGGAAAGTGGAAAGTAAAGAAGTTGAAGAAGGGAGTGGAAGGAGTGGGAGAAGAAAAGACTGAAGAGTTAGCATGTGGGTGGATGTTTTTGTACATGAACAGGTAATAATACTTTAAAACAAACAAACACATTTTTTAAAAAAAATAATAAAAATAAAAACTTAGACATGAGAAAAGTTTGAATTTAACAAAGTGTGAACATTAAACATCAATAATGTAACTACAACAAATTTTCAAGTGGACTGTGCAATAAACATCTAGCAATGGCAAAGGCTAACTTTGAATTTTCAAATACATTTTTCAGAGACTGCTTGGAAAATACAGGTAAGAGGGGCTTTACAATTGGGTAATCAAATATATGAATATTTGTAATGTGATCTCCACATAGACATTCGACATTTTTGCAAAATTTTGTGATTAATGCATTTAACTTCATTCTAAAATGCAATGCATTTACTCTTCTTGTGGTTATGACACTTAACTGTATTTTAGAGGGAGATATGTAACATGAAGTAAGGGAACTAGTCAGACAACTCTTTAGACATTGTTCCTTGAATTGAACAGATTCTTTTAACTTAGTCCATAACGTATGTTCTAATATGTGGTATCCCTCCTGTAGAGATAAGGGAATATGTAGTTCTATTGATTCCAAATCATGTCTTGCCCCCTTTTTTGCAGCTCTATCAGCCCACTCATTTGGAAATATTCCAACATGTGAAGGTACCCAACAAAAATTAACTGGAATACCTCTTAAACTTAGAAGGTGTATGATGTATTTAATTTCAAAAATGATTCTAGATACTTTCTTGGAATTAGGGGATTTTATAGCATACAGTACAGACTTAGAGTCTACATAGAGCTAAACAGGAATAATGAAAAATGGAAAATCAAGAATGTGGTTAAGAGCCATAAGAATAGCAATTAATTCAGCTGTAAATATTGAATGATGTTTACCAAGATAGTATGATTTCTCTGTTTTAAATGCTGGTACGACGAATGCTGAACCTGTTTCATGGTTTTCTGAGACAGATCCATCTGAATATACTTTTAAGAAGTTAGCATACTTATTTTTGATAATATCATTATGTGATTCGACATCTGCAACCATGATATTTTGATTTTCTTTCTTTTTTTCCATTTGTACATTCTATATCAAAACTTGCTTTATTTATTTCCCATGAAGGACATGGTACAGCTTCTTTTTGTGTTTCTAAGTCGTAATGATTAAGTTCAGATTTTTTAAAAAAGGTCTGATACATAAGTGCCAATAGGCGTTAAACACGAAATATGTCTGGCTCTTTTCGGAAAAAATCGTTTCAGCTTGAACTTGTAACTCACTAGAAACAAAATTTTCATTTGCTGTGCTCCGTAACACATATTTGTCACATGAAAGTTGTCAGTATTCATCTAAGGGAAGTTCCCCAATTTCGTTATAAGTTCCTATGGTGGATGCATGGAATTGCACACCAAGTGCAAGTTTGTATGCCTTACTGTCTATACTTTGGAGTTTTTTTAAGTAAATAATTGGGAGCACTAAAAAAGACTTCTTGTTCATAAGACAGTTTGGAACGTACAAGTGACGTAGACAAGCATTTCAGAGTGAAGATATCTTGTCCCCATGACTGTCTACTAACCATTTAAAAAGAATTGATACAACATTTTTTGATGTCAGAAAAGCCTACGATCAAGTTTGGCACCTAAATTGTTGCATACATTAAAGACTATTGGCTTTTCTGGGCATCTCTATCATTATATCAAAAGATTTTTACGTAACAGAAGTATGCAAGTAAGAGTAGGGAATAGGTACTCACACTCTAGGTCACTGCACATGGGTTTACCACAGGGTTCTGTTATAGCCCCTTTTCTATTTAATATACTGTTACATGACTTACCAACAAAACTGTCTAAAGATGTAATCCTAATACAATATGCTGATAATATATGTATATGGATGAATGTCACCATGAAGCGCAGTACAACGAAGAGGATGATTAATTATACTAGAAAGATATATCAAAAAGAGCTAGATCATTTATATGAATATATTTTTGAAAACGGTCTGATGTTATCCACAGAAAAAACACACATTATGCTTTTTAACAATGGCAGTGATCCAGATACACTACTACAGTTTATGATTGGAGGGGAAACAATTCAATACACAAATACTGTAATTTTTTTTGGTATTTTACTAACATCAAAGTTAACCTGGAATGCTCATATGTGACGCTCCACCACATAAGGAGTCGCACTGCACCAGAGGTCAATTTTTAGTTATTGACAAGTTATTAATTTGCAATAGAAGGACTATCCAATACAAAAAACAGTTTGAAAATCGGACAATTCTGTGCAAAGTTATTACAAATTGAAATGATAAACTGCAGGATGTGACAAAATGAGGAACGGGCAGGTTTATTTTCGTAACAGGTTGTCAGAATGAGGACTTGTGTATTTTCAAAACACATTTAAAAGCAAAAGGAATAAAACTTATGCCTTGATCTTTCATTATAAGGTAGATAAACGGATATAGTTTAATAATCGATCAAAATCTCAAAATTAACAACTTGACCCCCACCTGCCTTTAATGGCTCCTAGCGCAAAATTGGGTAATGTGCTAAGCGACTCATTTCGTGGTGGAGCGTCACATATTGGATACATCTTAACAAAAGCAAGAAAATTATTAATATTGTTCATGTATAGATTACTACTTTTACAGTTGTTGTTTCATATAATTAATTTGGGAGGGTTTTTTTGTTTTTGTATCCTCTTTTTATTGGTTTGCTTTTACCTTTTGTTGCTAATGTTGTTTTGTCTTTTGCAGTTAAGATACTCATTGTTTTTATTCCTACAGATAACCTGTAAATATTTTATAACGGTGTTGTCGCCCTTTCAGCTGATAAACACCCTTTGCAGTTATTCTGTCTTCTTTATCATAATTATATCGATTACTTCTTCATGTGGTCGGGATAGCTCAGTGGTCAGAGCACTTGCTTTCACTCAGTCAAGTTAAGCAGCATCGAGCGTGCTTACCAGTTCGATGGGTGACCGTTTGCGCCCCCCCCCCCCCCCCACTGTTCACCCAATTGTAAATGGGTGCCTTCCCTCTTTATGGTCAGGGAAGGTAAAGCAGCGAGGGAGAGGAGATGGGCGCCGCCCTCATTATAGCTGGCCCCTAGAGAAGCTGAGGTCTTTGACGCCTCGCTCCCCTACGACCACCTAGGTTATGGGACACTTTTACTCTACATGGTGATCTGGCTTTTTTTTCAAGTACAGTCAAGACATAGTCCTGTCACTTCTGTCCAGGCAGTTAAGTATAAGTCTGTCAGCATCTGTTCATCTTCTGAAGGCTAACTAACTTCCTGTGTAATTCCCAGTTCCATTTTAGGCTTTTCAAAGGGGGGAAAGGGCTGTCTAATCTTATACAAAATCAAGTGGCTGATTTTTATGTGGCGTATCCAAATTCTTCCACACATCCAGCCCCTCCAGTCTACACTGAGATATCCAATTTAGCTCGCCATGAGGTGACAAACAGCAGTAGGACCTGCACAGTCACTGGGCCACTTCAGTAGTGGTCAGACATGCTGGTCTGCCTTTAGGTGGACAGTCACCTTTACCTTCCCCTATTCTGTAGTCTTGTACACTGTGGGGCCACCAAAGAAGATTTTGCAGCCAGTGTCCTTGGAAGAGACTATAAACCTGGGCCCCGTGTGTATACGCACGCAGAACAGCTTACTCACATGTTAAAACCCGTTCCGTCTTCCTAAGGAATAGGCCACTACATGCTGGTAAAAGAAAATAACTTTTAAAAAAATACATGCACACATGTGTCATGTTTAGACGTCATCCATAAGGTCAGAATCCAGCTACATTATAAATGGGTGTAAATGGTCGCATATACGCAAAATCTCACCATTGGTGAACCTTAGAGCTCTAGCTGAGGAAGGGAAAAATAATCGTGGCCCCTATTCATGGCTTCGTTTACGTGCCCTGAATGTGGGTTGTACACTGAACCTAAAGTGTGTGTGTGTGCGTGCGTGCGTGCGTGCGTGCGTGTGTGTGGTGATGTGTGTTGTGTACGTTGTGTGTTTGTGTGATGCTTGTGTTGTGTGTTGTGTGCGTATGTGTGAGTGTGTGCATGCGTGCCTGCCTGCCTGTGTGTGTGCGCGCGCGCGCTCGTGTGTGTTTATGTGTGTGCGTTTGTGTGTGTTTTGTTATTGTTGTTGTTAGTTTTGGTTTTTGTTGATGGTTTTGATGCATTTTTTTTCCTCCCATACAGATACTGGCTCCTGGATCAAGAGTCACTGTCTAGTTATCAAAGAAAATCATTAGATGGAAACTGGAACCATAAACTTTTTTTTCATTTTCTAAACAAAGGGAGCTACCTACTACACCACAGAAAAAAAACCTCTTGTTACAGTCCCACTTCCAGCTCGTTCTATAAATATACCTGTTGTTGCTTGTTGGTGTGAGTTTATTGTAGCATTTACAAGTTTATTGCCTTGGTGCCTGTACCATACACTTTGGTGGGGGTAAAATTGTCCTGGCAGACAGAATAAACAGGGGAGGTTTGCAGAAGAAACAGGACCGTGGGCAAAGTGTATCCCTGAAGCACCTCGACACTGGGGTCCTCACAGGAGGGCTGTACCACTGGGGTGTGGGCCAGCGTTTGAAGCTGAAAGGAAAAACAAAAGATGTTATGAGTTTTCCTATTGGTTGGGTAAGGAGGGTATGGTATGGTATGGTAGGGTAGTGTAGGTGTGGTATGGTGTGGTAGGGTAGGGTAGGTTAGGGTAGGGTAGGGTAGGGTAGGGTAGGGTATAAAAAATCTGCTTCTGGTTACGACAGACTAGACAGATTTAATTTCATGACATCAAACTGGAAATATTTTTAGCTTGTTTGGAATATGTGGCTTTGCACTCCAGAATTTCACCAAGAAATGCTTCTGTGATAGAAAACTTCTTGACGGTCCTTTTTATTTGATCTGCGTGTGCAATAAGTATGTTAAGCTTATTTTGTTTCTCTGTCTAGGAATGCACATTAAACTGTTCCACTGAAACCAGCCATTACTAAACACTTTTATTGTACATTTTTAAAAGTCTGACACTTCCGATGTCTACCCTGGTGAGTTAAGTCTTTAAAACAGTTTGATTCATTAAATATTCTCCAATGTAAAAGTCATGCAATGTCCTTAAATGTTAACAAAACAGATGGGCCATATCAACATGTCTTTTATATCTGTGGAAAAAAAAGCAGCAAGTTAACTTTTTGGATAGAAAGAAAGCAAGTGCAAGACTCCAGTTTTCAATGTGTACATGCTTGTCTGGCTTGTCTATTGCCTTCAGTCAGTGACGAAATTGCAGCTAATAAAACCTCTCCCACCATCTTTTTTTCTAAAGTTTGAAATCTTAATGCTGGTTTAGTTACTGTCAATAAAAAAGTGTCATCCTTTCTTCCTTATTCTCTCCCAAGGGACCACAGCTGACAGCAACATCCATTAGCACGTGCACGGTCTGTTAACTGCCCACCATTCCTCGTGGTGTGACACACAGCGGCTTGCTGTTGGGGTTTGCCTGGAAAGAAGAGGGGAGGTCATCAGCGCTGACTGGAAGAGAAGCTGCACAGGAGACTGGGAAAAAAGTGTAAGGGAGTGGAAGTGCAGCCACTAACTCTGACTTGTAGCCAAGTTGGTGATAACCACACAGTCAACAGGATCAGTCTCTGCTCTTCTCCTTTCATTGCTAGTTTATGGAGTTGTTTTTTATTCAAAAAAGTTTCCTTGCTTTGATGAAAGTGTGTGTGTGTGTGTGTGTGTGTGTGTGTGTGTGTGTGTGTGTGTGTGTGTGTGTGTGTGTGTGTGTGTGTGTGTGTGTTTGTATGTGTGTTGTGTGTGTGTGTGTGGTGTGTGTGTGTGGTGTGTGTGTGTGTGTGTGTGTGTGTGTGTGTGTGTGTGTTGTTGTTATGTACTTGTGTGGTTGTTTGTGTATGTTTGTGTGTGTTTGTTGTGTTGTGTGTGTGTTGTGGGTATGTGTGTGTGCTTATGTGTGTATGTTTGTGTGTATGTGTGTGCATGTATGTACACTCGCGTTCACGTGCATATGTATGTGATTATGTGCGTGCATGCATGTGTGCAAGCATGTGTTCGTGACTATGTGTGTGTGCATCCCTGAGTATATATATGTGTTGCTCTGTCTGTCTGTCTGTCTGTCTGTCTGTCTGTCTGTCTGTCAGTCTCTCTCTCTCTCTCTCTCTCTCTCTCTCTCTCTCTCTCTCTCTCTCTCTCTCTCTCTCTCTCTCTCTCTCTCCTCTCTCTCTGTGTCTCTGTCTCTCAGATTGTTTGTGTTTTTGTGTCATGTGTTTTTGTTTGGCTGTATATCAACATGCTCTTATTCCTGAATCTCAGAGCAAACTGCATTGAGATATTTATAGCGGAGCCATGAAACATGCTTGTCTCAGAAAAGTAAAGGGATTGTGGCTATGACCTTTGCCAACCTTGCCCATCACCTTTAAAGTTTGTGGTGGTACAACTGCAACACTTTCTGCTCAGAAAGCCTGACAGGTATTTTCACTTTTAAGCTTCGTGAGGTGCATTGCTTTTGACAGCAAAATCCATTAGCACCTGCATGCTGTTTTAACCCCGTCTACTTAGTTCCCCATAGTATTGAAGGCAGACGGAACCCCAGTATGGTTTGGAGGTGGAAACAAAACTGGGTGGGCGGTCAGCATCCCTGGTGTCTGACATGAGTTTGTGCGAGACAATTGGATAAAGGTGTTGGAGGGAGAAGTGCAGTGTATATTTTGACCATCTTCAAAAGTGGTTGCATCAATCGTGGGAGTCCTGGATAGAAGATGGAAGCGTTGAAGCGTATGAGGGGGGAAGGGGGGGGGGGGGTAAGGGGTTAAGGGACAGAAGAGGAAAGGGATAACTTTGCTGTTGACACTTAAAAGACTTTTACGAATTGTGGTGGTTATGGTGGAAGTGGTGGTTGTAGTGGCGACAGCTACACCAATGATTCTGACGATAGTGATAATGGTGGCGATGGTAGTGATGACGCTACAGGAGTTATCACAAAAGAACAAAAAGCTTTGAGGAGGTGCTGGACAGCAGAGTGCATTCAGAGAAGCTGTTTTCTATTTTCGCTATTGAAAAACCTCCAGAGATTAAGCTGTGATTAAGTTGTAAAATGGAAGTCGAAGCAGCAAGTAGTAGTAGTAGTAGTAGTAGTAGTAGTAGTAGTAGTAGTAGTAGTAGTAGTAGTAGTAGTAGTATATAGTAGTAGTAGTAGTAGTAGTAGTAGTAGTAGTAGTAGTAGTAGTAGTAGTAGTAGTAGTAGTGTAGTAGTAGGAGTAGTTAGTAGCTTGCAGCAGCTGCTGCTGCTCTGCTGCTGCTGCTGCTGTGCTGTTGTTGTATGTGATATTATGCTGGTGTGCTGTGTTGTGGTGTGTGTTGTTGCTGTGTGTGATGATGGTGGTGCTGCTGCTGCTGACTAATGTGATAATGTGATGATGATGATGATGATGATGATGATGATGTTAATATTTACTTTGGTGGTAGTGTTGCATTTGTTTAATAGCATGATAAAAAGCCAGCTTTATGTAGTAAAGTCAAGAAGAAAAAAACAAGGAAAATGATAAGAAAATTTTTTAAAAAGCACGTGAACAGATGATGAATACCATGCATTGCAGCAAATAAAGTGCAGGACACTTAATGAACCAATTAACGAATAGGTAAATGACGAACAATAAACGAGTAAATAAATAGACATAATTCCATGAAAATGATGGATAAATAACTGGATGAGAACACATCTTTATGGATGACACTTCCCTTTCACAAGTGTTGTCTAGAAAAACTAATAAAAAAAAAAAACATAATATTAGTTCGGGTCAGTTAAGGATTATGTGTTTGTTGAATTTATTTTATTTTATTTATTTTATTTATACCATGACAACAACATATCATTTTATTCAGTGACAAAACATACTAAAACAGGAACTAAACCAAAAATATTGGAATGATTCCAATTGTAGAGCACCAACATCAATACTTGAACCACCTATAACCACACACCAGTATAAACACTGTGCTCAAAACAAAAACAACAAAAAAAAAAAAACTTCCTGAATTTTCACTGCGGTACACTAGTGAACGATGTTGTAATTTTTTTTTCACTTTTTCTCCGTGGCCCACTCTGGATATATGTGCCAGAGTTCTTCATTAAATGGAACCCTCTTGTTGTCCTTGAACAAACATAATGCATCATACATTGTCTGCGAATGTTGGCCCCTGCTTACATGTTGTTTTTTATTCAAGAATCTTTTCAGACTTTGCTTTTCTTTGAAATCTCAAGTGCAAGGAATGGATTTTAGGATTTTTTTTCTGATGTACCTCTGTTTGTCTATCAGTCTATCTGTTCGCTTATATATATATATATATATATATATATATATATATATATATATATATATATATATATATATATATATATATATATATATATTATTTATTATTATATTATAATGTGTGTGTAAGAACATTTTTTTCAATAAAAATGTTTGAAAAAATGGAAGTAGTAGACAGGCAATGGAAAATTGATGGATGGAGAGTACGAATAAACGAAAAATATATCATATAATAAGCTATTTTCTCCTCTTACTTATGGCAATGAATGAAAGAAAAAGTTGTCATACTTAAAAAAGCAATTTCGCCCTCTTAGTATTGATTGTTCATGTTGGTACTGAAAAGCGTTAGTATTGAAACCAGTGTTTGGACAATTTTTTTTGTAAATTTCACTTTGTGAACATTATCTTTTGTGTGTATTTGTGTGTGTGTGTGGTGTGTGTGTGTGTGTGTGTGTGTGTGTGTGTGTGTGTGTGTGTGTGTACGTGTGTTGTGTGTGTTGTGTGTGTACGTGTGTACGTGTGTGTGTTACGTAAGTTGTGTAGTTGTTGTATGTGTGTGTGTGTATGTGTGTGTGGTGTTGTGTGTGTGTATATATGTGTATGTGTGTGAATGCATGTGTGTGAATGTGAATGTGAATGCATGTGTTGTGTGTGTGTGTGTGTGTGTGTGTGTGTGTGTGGTGCGTTGTGAGAGTGTATGTTGTGTGTGTGTGTGTGTGTGTGTGTGTGTGTGTGTGTGTGCGGGTGTGTGTGTGTGTGTGTGTGTGTGTGTGTGTGTGTGTGTGTGTGGTGTGTGTGTGTGTGTGTGTGTGTGTGTGTGTGTATGCGGTGTGTGTGTGTGTGTGTGGTTGTGTGTGTGGCGTGGCTGTGTGTCGGTGTGTGTGTGTGTGTGTGTGTGTGTGTGGTGTGTGTGTGTGTGTGTGTGTTGTTTAGGGAAAGATAGTAAGGCTAGGGTAGAGGGAAATGGCAGCAAAAGTTTGGAAGAGAAATCGAAGGGATTTAAATGGGATGTGTAAGTTCGTTATTATTTTCTTCTTATTGATAATGTGCTTATTTTCACACTGGAATTGATTATGTAAATCATGGTTTGGAAATGTTTACATATCAACTTGTCTTATGTGGATGTGCTTTCTTTTTATTCATGTTGAATTTTTGAATTAATGTATTATTCAATATTGATGCATATTCACCTTAAAAAAAAAATCATATAATTATATGATGTTTTAACGTCGGAAAGTGATTTTTTCACGAAAATTTGCAAGGAAGGAGGTTACGAGAGAGAGAGAAATGAATAGAGAAAAAACTTTATTTGTGTGCTTTTTAGATTAAAGCACCTAAGTTCTCCAATTATGACATTTGCGTATGCGACCTTTTAATTTTTTTCCGCAATGAATGTTCATGCTGCACTCTGGCTTTAGAAATGATGTCTAAACGCGGCACTAGTGTGCACGCGCTTTGTGTGTGTGCGTGTGTGTGTGTGTGTGTGTGTGTGTGTGTGTGTGTGTGTGTGTGTGTGTGTGTGTGTGTGTGTGTGTGTTGTTGTCTGTCTGTTGTCTGTGGTCTGTGTCTGTGGTCTGTGTGTTTGTGTCTGTGTGTTCGTTTTAACGTCTATCCACTAACAAGTGATTTTAGACTGATGTGTGTGTGTGTGTGTGTGTGTGTGTGTGTGTGTGTGTGTGTGTGTGTGTGTGTGTGTGTGTGTGTGTCATGTGTAATATGTAGTGTGTATGTGTGTGTATAAACATGTGTATATATATAAGATATAATATATATTATGTATGTATATAATATAATATATATAAGATATTCATATAATAGTAAGAGAGAAGAGAGAGAGAGAGAGAGAGAGAGAGAGAGAGAGAGAGAGAGAGAGAGAGAGAGAGAGAGAGAGAGAGAGAGAGAGAGAGAGAGAGAGAGAGAGAGAGAGAGAGAGTGAGAGGTAGAGTGGGAGATGGAGTGGGAGGGAGTGTGTGTGTGTGTGTGTGTGTGTGTGTGTGTGTGTGTGTGTGTGTGTGTGTGAATATTGTCATCCGTTCCGACTAACACTTAACGGCCTAGTCTTCTAAAATACGGAGCAGGTTTTAAACGTGAGCGCAAGATTTTTCTGCGTGCACTTACGATCGAGACCTCGGTTTATAATCTCATCCCAGGGACTTCCAGTAGAGTGGAATCGGCACGGATGTCAATTCCAGAGTGAACAATCCTCTGGAACGACTGCATTGGTGGTAGCGTGAACCCGGAGCGGTCAGATCGCAAGTTCAACTCTATACAAGCTAGTGTCCCTCGCCCACCCCCATCCCTCCCTCTACCCTCAGCAGAGATTTAAGGACGGGAGGGGGAGGAGGGACCCGCGAGAAATGACGAAAAGTGTGTGTGTGCATTTGTGTTCTTATGTATATTATTCATGTGCCGTTGATATTGATTACCGAAATGGGTTTGTGTTTGTTTTTTTTCTTTGACAAAACTTTTGTGTGGGTAACTGGCATGAGGAGGAACGGAGAGGTGGGGGGGTGGGGGGGAGAGGGAGAGGATGGCTTGGCAGAGAGAGGCTTTGTGTGCTTTTATATACCTTTACTTTTCAAAACTTGTATTCTCTCTCTCTCTCTCTCTCTCTCTTCCTCTCTCTCTCTCTCTCTCTCTCTCTCTCCTCTCTCTCCTCTCTCTCTCTCCTCTCTCTCTCCTCTTCTCCCCTCTCTCTCTTCTCTCTCTCTCTCCCTCTCTCTCCTCCTCTCTCTCTCTCCTCTCTCTCTCTTCTCCTCCTTCTCCTCTCTCTCTCTCTCCTCTCTCGACAGACAGACAGACAGACAGCAGACAGACAGACAGACAGACAGACGACGACAGACAAACAGACAGACACATGCAAAAACCCACCCCTCTCAGGACTGCATTTTCTTCAGGCATACACGATGAGGCATTTCTATAAGGAAGTAAAGCTTTTCAACACAGGACGTGGAAAAATCCATCAAGTTGAACATGGTACATTTCATTGTCATTTTGCTATTAATTTGTCATTAGTGCTAGTCTTGTAAAGCTTTAGGCAAGAAGCAAACCTTTGAAAGCTAAAAGAAAAAATTGGAATAAAAGAATGACGTGAAACTCTCGCAACTTTGTGTGTGGAGGGAAAATATGCCGATTAATTTTTCAAAATAAAAAGAAAAATTATCCTGCCCTACCCTACCCTCCCTATCCTGCCCTACCCTACTCTACCCTACCTTACCCTCCCTACCCTCCCCTACCTTACCCTGTCTACCCAACCCTATCCTACCCTCCCCTACATTACCTTACCCTCCTCTACCTTATCCTACCCTACCCTGCCCAAACCTATCCTACCCTCTCCCCCCTCCCCTTACCCTATCCTAGCCTACCTTATCCCAACTCCTTACCCTACCCTACCCTACAACACAATACCATATCATACCACATACTATACCATATCACATCAACCACGCCATACCATACCTACCTACCATACCATACCATACCATACCATACCATACCTATACCATACCATACCATACCATACCATACATACTATACATATCATACCATACCATACCATACCATACATACTATACTATACTATACATATACTATACTATACTATACTATACTATACTATACTATACTATACTATACTATACTAACCATACCATACCATACCATACCATACCATACCATACCATACCATACCATACCATACCATACCATACATATCATACCATACCATACCATACCATGCATTTCACGCTACTCATAACATTACCATTTGTGAAGAAAACTGTGACTATTTAGTATCACCTTCTCTCTGCTAGCATCAGTCGCTAGTTTCTATTCATAGTCTTTGCTTTGTATCACCCATCGTGGTTCAAATATTGAAAGTGTACAATGAATGAACATAGTTTACAATTTTCAAGATCAGCTGATACCCAGACACTGCCAGTGCCTTGCATTCATACTGCTGTTTGTAGAAAAGCAAAGGTGTAGGTTACAGATTTCGTTATTTATTTCCATATTTTACAGTTTGTGGAAACAGTGTACACCTGGCTTTCATCTGTAGCTTTACTTGTTGGGTTACACAAGGGGTGTACGTCCCTTAGACCTAGCTACTAACTACGTGTGGACGCATGTTTATGAAAACATTTACACTCTGCAAAACTTTCTTGTGAAGAAAAATAAAACACTACAATTCTAGTGATGCACTGTTTTATCAGACTTTTTGTATGGAGTCAAAAAAGCTAAAACTTTCTTCAGCAACATGCATTTAGAATATCGTGGCAAGAGATGTGTCCCTGGTGAGGCCTTGCCTGAAAAAAAACCACTGTCATAAGTGAAAAGAGAGAGAAGGACAGAGAGAACTAAAAGAAGAGAACAACACATAACGTGCTACACCATAACTTCATGTTTGGCTCTGGGAAACAGCTCAAATTCTTCCACCGAAAAAAAAAGCTCATATCATGATAATAACACTCTAAAATACAACGCTAGCATTTTTGTCTACCTCACTTTTTTCCCTCTAAAATCAGGCACTAATGCATACTTTTTGTTCCCCCCTCTCTCTGTTTTTATCACTAAAATCAAGAAAATGTTCCCTAGACAAGTTTTACTATTGTCTTCATACCCCTGAGGATATAGAACATGATGTTTTCATTGCCAATCTTTTCCTTTAAAATGCTAAGAAATCTATAGCAAAGGTGTAGGAAATACAAAGAAATTGAGGAACAAGAAATCCTGTTCTGAAATACAATAACATTGCAGCTAGGATGTAAACATGCTACTGTACACAAGAGAGCTGGTTTCTTATTCTCCAAAAAGGGATAGCATTTTAAAGCAACATGTGGATCTTTCTTCTTTCTTTTTTTTTGTGCTCAGTTGAAAGAACTCATGCATGATATATCTATCTGCAGCACAAAAGCATAGTACGGTTTGTTTGATAGCAAAAGAATAGTGCATACCGTTTATTTTTGCTAGGCTCTAAAATGATAAAAAAAGAGAGATTATTATAATGTTGAATTACAGATTTTGATTTATTTTCCAAATAAAATGAAAAGCTACCATACCATACCCCTACCATACCATACCATACCATACCATACCATACCACATACATACCATACCATACCATACATACCATACCATACCATACCACCAACCACACCACACCACACCACCACACCACACCACACCACACCACACCACACCATAACATACCACCTTTTTTTGTTCATTACTAAGCTTTTTGATGTGCGACTATAACGCTTTTTTGTACTTTTATAATTGTTAAAATATCTCTCAATGGGATGGCGTATCTACAAAGTGTTGGCTTTTGATGGATTTCACATGCAACTTTTCCCTCACATATAACTCTATTCTAATCACAACCGTCACAGGATTACTTAATCTTACACAGTGTCTGAACTTTTAAGAAACATCCCTCCCCTGCCAAACCCCCTCCCCACAAACAATCCTCACTCTGAGCTGACGAAGCCTGACTCCCGCTGTCTGCTGGGATCAATCCCTCAGCTGTTGACCTTTCCTTTGGCCACTGGACCCTGACCTTGCTCCTGTCCCCAGGGGCTTGCCGGCACAAATGGACCCAGCATCCAGGAGCCACTACAGGGAGAACAGCGTCATCAGGAGGAGAGAGACCTAGAGGGGAAGAAGCAGCACACCAGGACTGGGGAAGAGGAGGAGGGGGGAGAGGAGAGGGAGAGGTGTGTGCCACCAGACAAACTGGTTTGTTCCACTACAGGGTCCAGCTAAAAAGGTTTGGGATAAAAGCCAACTTGTCATTGTGTGGACGCCATTTTCAGAGGGATTGTTTGCTTCCATTTCATTTTATGTCTGCTCTGTGATTATTTTTGTTTCTTTGTTCACTGCCTTTTTCCTCTGAGAGAGTTTTTCTCTATTTCTTTACGTTAGACATTTTCTGAAATGTTGTTGGTAAATGGATAAACAGGATAAATGTGATGACAGGAGATTTATTCTTATGGGATTTAAACCCACGACCTTCCAGCTTAGGTACTAACCCGAGTGCCATGGTGGTTGACGACATTATTTATTTTCTTTGAGCATCAAATATCTAGCAAATTCTTTCTTTTTATCTTGTTTTCTTTTCTTTTTTCAAGTGAATATCTAAATCTCTGCTCAACAGGAATGGTGTTATTCTTTTCTGAAAATAGTAAAGTTAAATATTACCAAATTAAAAAAAACAACTAAGATATCAAATAAAGAGAACGTTCCTGTTTCCTACTCCACAAACCAAAAAAGCAAGTAAAAAAGCAAAGCAGACAATGGCTGTACATAAAAAAATTCCGAACCACAACCATGAATATACAAACATACCAGACTTTGTTTATTTAAACAGCACACCGTCAAACTCTACCAAATTGAATACATTTTTATGGAAAAAAGGGGGAGGGGGGGGGGGTGACAGGAAGAGAGTGGCAAAAAGGAGTTGTATTTCAAAGGTCATATTGTCCAAAGTGCACAAAGTGAATAAAAATAAGGAAAACAAGCAAAACAAACAAAATACACAAATAAATAAATGATAAGTGTCATACATCATGTTTTTTTTAATGTAAACAATGCTACAGCCTGAATCAAATCTTTGGATAAACTATACAATGCATTCAGGTTATGTGCTATATCATTTTTCAAAATAAATGATGTGGCTTAAAAACAGGGCATTTGTCTCTGTTTCAGCAACGTGTACATACTGATACATTCAGCTCTTTCCAGAGCAGTGTTGTTTGGGGCCTTGTCCTGCCACGTGACGTTCAGGATGCGTCAGAGGCAACGCATGTGAAAAGCAATGAGCTTTTGCTCTTGGTGGACACGCAAAGTCCAGGACGTGCTGCCAACCAGGAGGGTGCTCAGGACACAGGCTCTGTAGATCTGGATCTCTGTGTGCTCAGTCAGCTTGCTGTTGTTCCGTGCTTTCTTTGTCAGTCTTGTCAACATGAATGAGTTCGACAAACCCTTCATGAATGGGCCAATGGCCTTTTGCATGAATAAATCTCTCTCTCTCTCTCTCTCTCCCCTCTCTCTCTCTCTTCTCTCTCTCTCTCTCTCTCTCTCTCTCTCTCTCTCTCTTCTCTCTCTCTCTCTCTCTCTCTCTCTCTCTTCTCCCTGCCAGTGTCTCAGTGAATGTCCTAGCAAGGAAGAAAGTGCCTCCTAAAATGGGTTGATGCATTTGCTGTAAACTAAGAAAACCAAGGAAATCACTGATCTAATAAACAGCTACACCAGCCTGTGATTAAAGACCTACAATACCATACCATAATTGTTTATAGGGGCAAATGTCACCATGAGAGAGAGACACACACAGACAGACAGACAGACAGACAGAGGCGAGAGCGAGAGAGAGAGAGAGAGAGAGAGAGAGAGTATAAATTTCACGTAAGGCATAACAGAGAAAACCAAAGTGATGCATTAGGGAAAGCCTTTGTGGACCTATAATTCCAAACTCGTTCACAAGATTTGGTTCCCGTTCTCTCTCCAATAATGTGGAAAATAGTGGTAACGGCTGTTTTCTTCCACATTGATGTGGTTTTTGTGTTTTTCCCTGTTTGAACAGATATACCGGCCTTGCTGTTTAGATACACTTCATCTGAAATACTTTATCATGTCTCCTGATCAGTAAATCTTCTGCTGTTGGGTTTGTTTTGTTTTGTTTTCTGTTTTACTTGACACCTGCTGTAAAAATTAAACATTGTATCTAGTGCCCATAAACACTGACATCCACTTTTAAAAAAAGGAATTGTCAGAAGAAACCTCTGAGCTTGCCAATTTGCTTGGCAGTCTCTGCCAATTTCTCACCTTCACTAAAACTTCAGACTAACAGCAAAGTAAGTGTTAAAACTTCACGGTTCATCTGTCCATCATGCCTTTACAAGAGAAGGGAAGAACTAGAGTCACAAAGTCTTTTGACTTTTCCCCCAGGCTTTTCTCGCGCGTACGAGTGTGATTGCTGTGATATTTTTATTTGAAGCGTATAATGTTTGAACAAATCTGGAATGTAGCTATCATGAGTCTTTTGATTATGATTCGTATCAATATGCCTGTCAGCATTGCAATTGCCCTTCAAGGATGATTAAAGTGCTTCTGACTTGACTTGACTTGTCTTGGCTTGAAGCAATCATACTCAAAGTGAAGTGAAAAACCAAGATGGCAGCGGCCTACCCCCTAAGGACCCGTATGTAGTGGTGCCTCATGGATAAGGTCTGTCACCTGCCAGTTTGTTTCATTAATCTTATGTTTGTCCTGTCTGTTAAGGTAAATTCAGTAATCTCCACATCTGAAGCAGAGAGGAGAGAGAGAGAGAGAGAGAGGAGAGAGAGAGAGAGAGAGAGAGAGAGAGAGAGAGAGAGAGAGAGAGAGAGGAGAGAGAGAGAGAGAGAGAGAGAGAACAAAGAAGCAGAAAGAATGGTAAAGCAGAGACAAAGAACAACAAAAGAAAAAAGAACTTACAAAGAAGCAGAAAGGTAAAACAGAGATAGAGAACAACAGTAGACAAACATTGAGTGTGAAAATTGGTAGGCCTACCTACACAACCATGAAGCTAATTTTTCCTCTTGGACATTTTCTGGACCCTGCAAGCGGAACAAACCAGTTGATCTGGTGGCACACACCTCTCCCTCTCCTCTCCCCCCTCCCTCCTCTTCCCCAGTCCTGGTGTGCTGCTTCTTCCCCTCCAGGTCTCTCTCTCTCCTGATGACGCTGTTCTCCCTGGAGTGGCTTCTGGATGCTGGGTCCATTTGTGCCGGCAAGCCCCTGGGGACAGGGGCAAGGTCAGGGTCCAGTGGCCAAAGGAAAGGTCAACAGCTGAGGGATTGATCCCAGCAGACAGCGGGAGTCAGGCTTCGTCAGCGTCAGAGTGAGGACTGTTTGTGGGGAGGGGGTTTGGCAGGGGAAGGGATGTTTCTTGAAAATGCAGGCACTGTGTAAATCAGGTTACACTTTGAGAGTTTTAAGTAAAAACAACAATTTTTTTGTTGTTCTTTTGTTTTTTTTCTCTTTTTTTTTCTATTCCTTGGCTTTCCTTTTTTCTTTCTTTCCATCTCTGTTTCCCTTGGACTGTTTGACTTCAGTTTTTACTTTATATGTTTTTAAATGTGTTTTTAGCATTCTTTTGTCCTTTTCTCTTTATATATATTCTACCTTTCTCCTTCTTTCCTCTTTGTCTACTCTTTGTCTTTCTTTTCCTTCTTTCTTCTTACCGCTTTTTCCTTCCACTTCTTTCTTTTATCTTACGCTTCCTTCCTTTTTCAACCTTCATTACTGGATGAATAAATGGTCGTTTTACAAGAGCATAGATATATCAATTGAATTTCCTGGTATAGATGTATGTGTCCAGAAAAACATAGGTGCGTGTATCCAAACAATTATAAAGAGAAAGAAATAGTCAGTGAGAGATGGACAAACATATGGATGGGAAACAAAATAGACACAGGCTAATACACATACAGATAGACATACAGACATGCAGACAGACAAACTAATAAAAAACATGCAGACAGACAGACAGACAGCCCATGCACACAGACATGTAAACACACAGACATGTTGGAAAATGCATCAAATTCCAAACACTTCTGATTTCAAAGAAAACCAAGATCTGAAAAGATTCTGGAGGAACGTAGAAGCATCAGCTGACATTTGCAGAAATGTATGATGCATTATGTTCAAAGACGACAAGAGGGTGCCATTTTAATGGAGAACCATTGGACAAACAGGTGGAGTGCCCAAGGAAAAAGAACAGAATAATAAACAAGTTGATGCACCACAGTAAGTTTGCAAGCTCTTTCCTTTTATTTCTGTCTTAGAACTTAGTTTACTGATGTACACTTCAGCAGTATTGACCATGTTGGACTACTATTGTTAAAGATCTTGCTTGCCTGTTTATTTGGGAAGATTTTCGTGTTTTTTTCGTTGTTGTTGTTTAGTTGTTTTCATTATTGTGGTAGGTTGGGTGGGTGGGTGCTGTTTTAGTGAATATGCTTTGGCTGATAATCTTTTTTTTCAAATTATCTTACTCGAAGAAAATAATGGAAGAGACAGATGGTATCTTGAAAAGTCAGCATGTGTATTTTTTGTGTCCATGTATTCATCATTTCGGTTTTTTGTTTTATTTGGCTATTTATCATTTTGATTTTTTATTTGTTTATTTGTTTCTCAGATATTCCTGTATTTATCAATTTTATTTTATAATTCAAACGTTCCTGTTATCACTTCTTCACATCATGAAAACCAAGACATCAGTTTCTTATGATAGATTTAATCAGAATTGTACCACCACCCACTACCACCACCATCCTCATCACTATTACTCTTTCTGCTATTATATTTACTACTACTACTACTACTACTACTACTACTACTACTACTACTACTACTACTACTACTACTACTACTACTACTACTACTACTACTGCGCGCTGCTGCTGCTTTGCTGCTGCTGCTCTTCTACTACTACTACTACTACTACTACTACTACTACTACTACTACTACTACTACTACTACTACTACTACTACTACTACTACTAACTACTATTTCCACTCCTTTTCTACTGCTGCTTCTTTTAATACTACACACACTACTACACTACTACTATACTACTACACTACTAACTACTACTACTAACTACTACTACTACTACTACACTACACTACTACTACTACTCTACTACACACACTACTACACACTACACACTACACCACCACCACTACTACAACTACTACTACTACTAACTAACTACTACTACTACTACTACTACTACTACTACTACTAACTACTACTACTACTACAAGGTCAGATGCAGGTCAGCAGAGTTCCTGTTAGGTTTGACCAATGAGGGAAAAAGCTAATAACTCCATGAGAATCACTGTCCCTGCCAACAACAGATGTCTTCGTAACCCAGCTTTAAAGGCCTGAAGAAGCCAAATTACTGGGGAAAAATGTGTTAGCATCTCTCTCTCTCTCTCTCTCTCTCTCTCTCTCTCTCCTCTCTCTCTCTCTCTCCTCTCTCTCTCCTCTCTCTCTCTCTCTCTCCTCTCCCTCTCTCTCTCTCTCTGGCTGGAAACATTCACGTCGCTTTATGACAAACATGCTCCCTTTAAAACCCACAGAGTAAAACATAAAGTACGGCCTGAATGGTTAACGAATGAAATTATGACTGAAGCACGTCATCGAGATAACCTACTAAAAGCAGGAAAAATTTGATGAATACAAAGCACAAAGGAACAAAGTTAATTCATTAAAGCGAGCAAGTAAACAAAAGTACTTTCAAAATCTGACTTCATCAAAACAAAATTCAAAATCAATGTGGAAAGCTATCAATCAGCTAACCAACAAATCATCATCAATCCCCATTATTCAGAACATTTCTCCTGATCACCTAAATACCCATTTCACAACCATAACCGACTCATTGATAAAACAAAATAATGTTGAACAAAATTCTCTAGAAAAACTGAAAACTTTTTGTAGATCCAAAAATATCAATTCAAACATGAATATACCACCATTGAACATAGCAGAAGTCTATCAAACCCTCCAACGATTAAAACAAACTAGCAGTCGAGGTCCAGATGGTCTGGATGGAAAAATTATCAAAATCGCAGCACCAATTTTAGCTGATACACTCACTTATATTTATAACTTGTGTATTACAAAGTGTTACTTCCCATCACAGTTCAAAGTGGCCAAAATCATTCCCTTTTATAAATCTGGTGACACTTCAAACCCATGCAATTATAGGCCAATATCAATTATTATCAATTATATCTAAACCACTTGAAAAACATATACACAAATTATCTTAGCCAACATTTAGAACATTATGGCCTTTTAATTGATAACCAATCAGGATTTAGGAAAAATCATTCATGCCACACAGCCCTTACTAGCATTGTAGATACTTGGCACAATAACATAAATGATAACAAAATTTGGTGGAGCTCTCTTTGTAGACTTCGCCAAAGCGTTTGATGTCATTGATCATGAACTGCTATGCAGAAAACTATCGCTCTATGGAATATCTGCTAACAGTATGATGCTGATTAGATTCATTCCCTGCATAACAACAACAATACATTTCAATCAACACCACAAAATCATGTACACTACCTGTAAAATATGGAATACCACAAGGGTCTGTTTTAGGCCCACTTTTATTTTCTATATATGTTAATGACCTCCCACTCTACATCGAAGAATCATGTGAACTTTTTTGTGATGACACTACAATTCATACTAGCCACAACAGCCTAAACAAAATATCTACCTCATTACAAAATAGCGTTAATGCTTTAAGCAAATGGTGTGATTACAACCATATGTCACTTAACCCCCACAAAACCCAAAATCATGCTTATTACAACAAGACAAAAAGACAAAACATGACAACCAGACTTCCACCTATATCAATCAACAATGAAACTATTGAAGAAGTTGATAACCATAAACTTCTAGGTGTAATGATTGACAACAACCTTTCATGGATGATGCACATTAATAAATTATGCAAAACAGTTTCCAAACAAGTGTACCAATTATGCAAAATTAAACACTTTATCAACATACATGCCAGAAGAGTATTCCTACATGCTCACATTTTATCTTCCTTTAATTATTGTTCTACGCTTTTTGATACAGCCAGTGCCAATATCCTAAAACCTCTTAACAGCATGTACAAAAGAGCACTCAAAGCAGTTCTCTTAAAATCATCTACTTTAACTGAGACAGACTATGAAAAACTTGAGGTTCTTCCATTAAAAGATATGTTCACCATAAATAAAGGAATAATTTATGCACAAAATACATGACAGGACTTGCTCCACAAACCCTCCAATCTAAATTCCATATGTCTTCCCGATACTCCAACAAAATTCAACTACCAAAACCTAGAATTGACTTGTTTTTAAATCAAGCCTTGCATACTCAGGTGGCTTACTCTGGAACACGCTTCCGGCACATGTGAAAACATCCCAGAGTAAAGAAACTTTCAAGAAGCCATTTATACCCACCTCAAAAATACTTAATAATATGCTGACACAACAGAGCCCCTACTACATGTTATGAATAGTATGTTTACAAACTGAGTGTTTGTATGTTAATTACACAACAGAACCCCCACTACACGTTTTTGAACAGTATGCTTATGAACTGAACACTTGTATGTTATTTGGAATCCGTGTTATTGGCAATCCTTTTTTTTTTTTTTTTTTTTTTTTTTTTTTATTATATAAATAGTAAAACTTTTTAGTTGCTGAATTAGGATTTGTATCTTATGTGTATTATTATTTGAAAATGTTATCTTGATTTTTCATCATGTATTGCACTATCTGAAAATGTATTAGATTATGTCTAAATACTAGACTTTTTTTATATAAATGTTTTTATAACATACTATTCTTGACGTGTTTTGCCTGCTTGTAGTTACATTGTTGTTGTTTGTTTTTTTCTTTGTCTTTTTGTTTGGGTATTTCTCTTAGTAATGGCTCTCCTTACTATTCCTTTGGAATGTATTTGATTTTCATAATATGAATGTTCTGGTTTAAAAATATGTCGCATTATGTGATGCCTTGTGTACCATGCCCTAAATGATTGTAGTCTTCTTTTTAATAGTATATATGATATTTTAATGATTTGAGTTGATTTAAAACCTGGTTCATATAACTTTAAATGCTGTTTCGTTGCTATTTGATATTTTTATATCTACAGTTTTGTTGTTCTTAGTTCTATTTTGTTTTTTATTTTGCTTTTTGATTGTTTTGTTTCTGTGTTGTTGCTTCTCATGGTGGTTTTTTGTTTGTTTTTATTTTGTTTTTTTTGTTGGTTTTTTGTTTTGTTTTTTGTTTTTTATGTTTTGTTTTTTTCATCTCCTATAGGTTTCATTGATGACAATTATGTTTAAAGAAGTATTTTTATGGATGTTTTTAAATACTTTATTGACTGGGTTTTTTTATGATGATGTAAGCTGAATATGCTCTCTCTCTCTCTCTATCTCTCTCTCTCTCTCTCTCCTCCTCTCTCTCTCTCTCTCTCCTCTCTCTCCTCTCTCTCTCTCCTCTCTCTCTCTCTCTCTCTCCTCTCTTCTCTCTCTCTCTCTCTCTCTCTCTCTCTCTCTCCTTTCCTTTCCTTTCCTTTCCACCATCCACTCTCACATATATACTACCCTAGATTTATCTTTGTATAGGTGTTTGGTTCCTATATTGAACTGAAATGGAATTCTACTGTTTAAATATAGATATGATTTTTAAATAGTTTTTTGTGTTTAAGGGTTTTTACTTTTGTATATGTGTGTGCGTGGTTTTTTTATGCCTTCTTTGCTTGTTCCCCCCCTCCACACACACACACACACACACACACACGCACACACACACGCACACACACAGGTACACACACACACACACACACACACACACACGCACGCACGCACGGAAGCACGCACGCACACACGCACGCACGCACGCACGCACGCACACACACACACACACACACACACACACACACACACACACACACACACATACACACACACACACACACACGCACACACACACACACACACACGGAATATATT
>CM060331.1:12395197-12397697 GCA_030674155.1 Stramonita haemastoma | reverse complement strand
TAATCCTAATAACTATAGGGGGATTTCACTTAATGATATAAGCAGTAAACTTTATGGAATAATTATCAATAAGCGTTTACAAGAATGGGTAGATGAAAACAACATTACAGGTGATCATCAGGCTGGGTTTAAAAGAGGATATTCAACTGTAGACCATATGTTTACCTTACTGGCACTTGTTCAAAAGCAGTTCGCACATAATCGAAAACTATATGCTGCTTTTATTGACTTTGAGAAAGCGTTCGACTCCATTAATCGTAGTATTCTTTGGTCTGTTTTGGATAAGAATGGTATTAAAGGTAAACTTTATAGATGTGTTAGAAGTATGTATAATTCTGTAAAAGCTAGAGTTCGTTGTGGTGATAAATTAACTGATTACATTAATTGTACTGCTGGTGTGAAACAGGGGGATGCTTGCAGCCCAGTTTTGTTTTCATTGTTCATTAATGAGTTAGCAATAGAAGTTATTAATAATGGAAGACATGGGGCTTTATTATCAATAGATGCTTTTGAATTGTTTATACTTTTGTTAGCTGACGATGTCATTCTAATGTCAGAGACTGTGACAGGTTTGCAGACACAACTAAACAACTTGCATCGTTCAGCTGCAAAACTTCAGTTAAAAGTTAATATGAATAAAAGTAACATTATAGTATTTCGGAAGGGAGGTTATCTTAGCGTAAGAAAAAGGTGGGTTTATAATGGAGTGTTAATGCCAGTAGTGAATGTTTATAAATATCTAGGAATATCCTTTTCTACTCGTTTGAGTTTTAGTGGAGCATGTAAAAATCTTGCAAGTAGGGCCAACAATGTGTTGTTATTTATTATGAAAAAGCTACGAACACTTGACAATAATTATTTAAGGTGTTTATTAGGTTATTTGATGATACAGTTCAGCCCATCATGCGGTATGGTTCTGAATTATGGGGGCTAGAAAAAGCTGCAGTCCACTGTGAACAGGTTCATACTTTTGCCTTAAAGAGATATTTAGGTGTCGATAAGCGAACTCCCAATGACTTAGTTTATGGGGAAACAAACCGCCACCCCATTTACATAGTATCCGCTGTTAATTGTATTCGCTACTGGTTCAAATTACTGCATATGACTAGTGATAGAATACCCCGTAAGGCATACGACATGTTACATAGTTTAGATGCTAGAGGTAAAGAAAATTGGGTAACCAAAGTTCGTGTATGTTTGTTTGAATATGGGTTTGGCTTTGTTTGGCAAAATCAGGGTGTTGGCTGTGTTGATAGTTTTGTACGTGTTTTTCGTCAACGTTTAGTAGATTGTTCTTGGCAGAAATGGTCTGATCATATTCAGAATAGCGATAGGTTTACAATCTACAGACATTTTTGCAGCCTTTCTGATTTGAAGCCATATTTAAAGCTGGATATGGATAAACATTTAATGTTTATGACAACAAGGTTTAGATTAGGTGTATCGGAATTGACTGTTCATTATTATCGATATAGAAATGCTAATAATGATGATTTAGTTTGCCGTTTGTGTAAAGAGGCAGAAGAAAATGAAGTTCACTTTGTTCTTTGTTCCCCTCTTCTAACAACGATTCGAGAACAGTTTATCAAGCCCAAATATTATAGAGAGCCATCAATGTTTAAATTAACCTTGTTGATGTCATCATCCTCCCCGGAAGTGGTCCGTAATTTTGCCTTGTATTTATACAAAGCATTTAAGCTTAGAGACCTTGCTATGTCGTAAGAATTTTTCTTTTGTCACATGCAATCAGTATGTATTTTATTTCTGGTGTATTTTGATCTTACTGTATTTGTTTGTATCATGTTCGTATATCCCTTCATAAGGGGCCTTGGCCTATAAATGAATAAACAATCCGAATCTCTCTCTCTCTCTCTCTCTCTCTCTCTCTCTCTCTCTCTCTCTCTCTCTCTCTCTCTCTCTCTCTCTCTCTCTCTCTCTCTCTCCTCTCTCCTCTCTCTCTCTCTCTCTTCTCTCTTCTTCTTCTTCTTCTTCTCTTCTTCTTCTTCTTCTTCTTCTCTGTCTCTGTATCCTTCTGTCTCTCTGTCTCTGTCTCTCTGTCTATGTCAGTCTCTGTCTCTCTGTCTCTGTCTCTGTCTGCTCTGTCTGTCTGTCTGTCTCGTCTGTTTTGTCTCTCTCTCTCTCTCTCTCTCTCTCTCTCTCTCTCTCTCTCTCTCTCTCTCTCTCTCTCTCTCTCTCTCTCTCTCTCTCACCACACACACACACACACACACACACACACACACACACACACACACACACACACACACACACACACACACACACACACACACATAATCCACTGCAGACTCCTGTCAGACGTGACGAAACCATCCATCCACCAATACCTTCCGCCTCCATAACCTACACGGAGTTCGTTGTGCCCCATACTGTAACTAAATTTGGGGATTTAACAAAGCGCGTACGTGCTACTGGCTCTTGCTGTGAAAGTCCTTCGGATGAGACTTTAAACCGAGGCCCCGTGTGCGAACGCACGCAGAAC
>CM060331.1:12357697-12390197 GCA_030674155.1 Stramonita haemastoma | reverse complement strand
TTTTTGTTTACATCCAGTCCCCGTGTTTATGCAGTTTTGCAAATCTTGTCATCTGTTCCCACCATCACACAATGGAATACTCTTACGAAAAGCAGAACAGGATTTAACGTGTGCGCAATAATGTTCTGCGTGCGTTTGCATACGGGGGCTTTGGTTTATAGTCTCATCCGAAGGACTTTTGGGGAGAGTCAACTTCAGGGAAAAATTCCCTTGAACGGGAATCGAACCCAGGTCGACTCAGCAAGGCTTACACCCAGACCCCAGACCCAGACCCCCCCCCCCCCCCCCCCCCCCCCCCCACCACACACCCACACACTTGATTTAACTTACAGCGTACATTTTCCCCTCCAAGCTTACCATCTCTCCACATCCACCACCCTCTAATTTACAGCCTATTAGCCCCCTCCACCCTACCCCTCATCACCTTACAACTTATCCCCCACCCCCACCCCATCCCACCCTCTTTAACATCAAGGTACTTTTCTCTCCCCCACCCACCTGGGGGCGGATAGCCTAGTGGTCAGAACATTGCGCTGGCAATTTGACGACCAGGGTTCGATTCCGGTCGAGGATATTTTTCTCCTGGAGTTAACATCAGTGCTGACTCCACTCTCCCAAAAAGTCTTTCGGATGAGACTGTTAAACCGATGCCCCGTGTGCGAACGCACGCAAAACATCTGCGCACACGTTAAATCCTGTTCCGCTTTTCGTAAGAGTAGGCCATTGTATGCCGGTGGGAACAGAGGCATTTACAAAACTGCATACACACGGGGACTGGATGTAAAAAAGCACAGGCAGTGCTTATCCCATTATCCTCGATATAAAAGAATAAAATAATTAAAACAAAATAAAATAAATAAAACACACACACACACACGCACATACACCTACACACGCACACACACACACGCATGCACGTATGCAGATATGCGACGTACACGCAAACATCCAATTAAGGAAAATTCTAAATCCTTGAAGTGCAAATAAATAAGATTTTGTGTGGCTACTGGTTTTGTTCATAAAAAAGACAAAAAACAACCAGCCACCCACCACCCCAACCTGAAAATGCAAGGGGAGAAACCCAAGCTCTTGTTTCACATAGTTCAGAATAGAGTATTTTCCCTTCCACTGTATGTCGAGTAATGCCTACCCACAAAATATTATTATTATTTTGAGCATAGAAACAAATGTACGTGACGTGTACGAGGTTAACAGGCATTATTTCTGTTTTGTTATTGTTGTTGTTGTTGTTGTTGTTGTTTGTTGCTTTCTAAGACAGTGAGACAGCCCATGTGGATCCTTGTTAGCATTGCGGGATGTTTTTTATTATAAGGCTGTGACCCTCTCTCCCTTCCAGCTTTTCAATTTGAGTCTTTGCTTATCTTATTTTATTTGTATTTTTAGTTCAAGGATAAGCACTGCACTATTGTTGCTGTGTGTTTTTTTTACTGTGCAAAAGTCAAGGTCGAAAGTGGTTAAATCCAGCACTTGATCACATCTTCTCAATATGCACCTTATTTTCATGGTGTGTATATGCACAGCATGCATGCATACGGTAGAGTTTGTGTGTCGTTTTCTTGTGTGTGTGCGTGTGCATATTGCCTCTGCTTTGCACTGTGCTGTGGTTAAGCTTATGTTTTACCATAATTATTATAATGCGTATTACTATAGAATACTGCATACACTGCACAAGTTTTCGTTCTGACAGACTGCTATATTCAACCCAGAATGCCCTTTTCGAGGCTGTGGTGTCGCCACAAGAACGGCGCCACCCATATCAAATGTGCTGGAAAGTCTCTAACATAAGTAGAGTACATTTTGGTACTGTGGGCTCTGCTACTGTCAACCTTTTGGGGTAGGAGGGATTCAAACCGGCGCTTTGTCACATAATCTCGATATGTCTACCTATTCTGTGTGGTATGTATGCTTGTGCATGCATACCAGCTTGTGTTTGATTGGGGTGGGGGTGGGTGTTGTTGGGTTTTTTAGAGTGTGCATATTCCAGTGGCTATTGCACTTTGCTGCGGTGCATCAATTGATATGTTATCTTTAATATTATGTGTAATACTATGTATTGTATTGTTACCAATATTGTACCAGTTTTTTTTTGAAAACCTTGCGATACTTAAACCCAGTCTACTCTCTTCAAGGCTGTGGTGTCGCCACATGAATCGTGCTACCCCATAAAGATGCTTGAAAAGTGTGTAACATACAGTAGAGGACTGTGGTGGATGGTGGTCTAGAGTAACCACCAGCCTAGAAAGCGAAACATTCTGCATCGGAGTGTGTGGTGGTTCGAATTCCCGTTTGGGCCAAAACTTTTACCCCCACCTTAGACATGAGCGGTGGTCTGGGTGCTAGTCTTTTGGAAAGACGAAAAACCGAGGTCCCGTGTGTTACACATCATTATTTAGCGCACGTAATAGAACCCACAGCAACACAAGTATTCCTGATAGGAAAAAAGCCACTCTGATAGGAAACAAATAATAAGTTGCAGACAGGAAAAACAAAAAATAATGGGTGGCACTGCACTTGTGCGACGCACTCTCCCCGGGGAGAGCAGCCCGAATTTCACACAGCGAATTCTACTGTGACATAAAATGGTATAAATGAATAAATAAAAGACTCTCTTGTTACTGTGGTTCTGTTACTGTGCAAAAGTCGGGTAGGACGGGACTCGAAGCCCTACTCAAATCCATTGTCTCAAAATCAAGAATTAAATGCTAATGAATAATGCTATATATGCATAATGCTAGTCATAATAATAATAATAATAATAATAAATAATAATAATAATAATAATAATAATAATAATAATAATAATATAATAATAATAATAATAATAATATATAATATAATCATAATCATACATCATAATCACAGAAACACAAACAGATAAAAAAAAGAAGAAGAAACATCAGTGAACTCTTTTTTAAGTGTGGTGCTCAACAAGTTTTCTAATACTGTCAGTACAAGAGGCTTCGATTCCCTGATGCACGTGAAACCTGAACACACTGTCTCCACTCACACACAGGGGTCAGTCAAGTGAGTAGCATTGAATGTTGTGCCCATCACTTCACTTCATTCTACATAGGAGCAGGGCGAAGCCATTCGTCTGTATGCAGGCATTGTAATTTGATATACCATCACTTTGTCGCAGTGTCGCCATTTTGGGGCAGTTTTTGACCTGAAGCTAC
This sequence comes from Stramonita haemastoma, assembly GCA_030674155.1. Lineage (NCBI taxonomy): Eukaryota > Metazoa > Mollusca > Gastropoda > Neogastropoda > Muricidae > Stramonita > Stramonita haemastoma. The sequence continues at coordinate 12,387,000 of CM060331.1, read as the reverse complement.
AGGTATAACTGATGATTGTTTGTGTGGAATTATGGTGGTTTTTTTTGCGTATGTGGGCGGTGGTTGGTTGGGGGATTCACTACTTATTTGTTTTGGTACTTTTTTTTGGAGGGTTTGGGGAGTTGGGGATGGGGTTGTGTGTCAAATCAAGCCAAAATGTTCTTTTTTGAGGGTCAAAGATGATATGTTCACAACTTTTTTTTTAAATTCTCCGTAATATATATATATATATATATATAATATATATATATATATATATATATATATATATATATGTGTGTGTGTGTGTGTGTGTGTGTGTGTGTGTGTGTGTGTGTGTGTGTTTGGACTTTTTGGGGGGCGGGGATGGGGTGGAGTCAACCAGTGAAACATTCTACATACTAACACTACTACCTTTGAAATAAAAGAAGGAAAAGAAAAAAAAAACACTTTAAATCGGTGAATTGCCGTTTTTCAGGTCAAACCCCTCCTCATCACTGAGTCATAATATAGTGTCCACTGTTACGCTACAAAGTGGTCACCACAACTGATCATCCCCTACTACTGTGTCTGAAATACAATGTCGTCTGCTGGCTTCTTCAGAAAGACAATGGCCCATTTTTTCCCCCATGAGAAGTGAGTAGTATTCTGTAGAATCCAAAATATCTTATGAGCTTATTGTTTATGGTTCTGAGGTGTACTCGTGCTAGACAGCTGTCAGTCTTGTGAAAAGAGAATTCTTCTTCTTCTTCCCCATCAAATGCTCAGACTACGGTCTGTCATATGAGCAAAAATGCGTCGCACTGCTTTTAATCACCTGAAAAAATTAGGCCCAGTACATCCAACTTCGGCATAGGAGAGAATTTTTTCTTTTAAATCTATCTGGAGAAAAAGACGAGAGAATGGACCAGGAAAGTGGGCAATAGACAAGGAGGTGACAGGAAGAAAACTAACAATCTGAAACAGAGAGGGATAGAAAAGAGGGAATTACAAGAGTAGCATGTCCAGAAGGCGAGGATGCTATTTATGCTAACATGTACCTGGCATCCCCACGAGAAGAGTCCAAATAATTTTAGGGGAAAGGGAGTGGTTACTGATGTTAACTCTAGGGGAAAAAGAATCTCTTGAACAGGCGCCTGGGTGGTGATATAATATCGGGCCATGAGATCACAATAAGCTATACGGCGATTTGGAGGACCTGCAGCGTACTGCTGCCTTCACTGCAGAGACTGAGCTGTCTGTTCACTGAGGGACTGCAAAGAATAGCGGGACTTCAACCATCAACTGAATGTGAGTACTATGAAGTTTATTATATTTTGTAGACAGTCGATACACTTGGCATCATATGTCTGCCTCAAATTTTTTTTTAAACAACTCTCTGTTTCTGTCTCTGTCTGTCTGTCTGTCTGTCCGTCCGTCCGTCCGTCCGTCCGTCCGTCCGTCCGTCTGTCTGTCTGTCTGTCTGTCTCATTCTCTCTCTCTCTCTCTCTCTCTCTCTCTCTCTCTCTCTCTCTCTCTCTCTCTCTCTCTCTCTCTCTCTCTCTCTTCCCTCCCTCCACCCCCCCTCTCTCTCTCTCTCTCTCTCTCTCTCTCTCTCTCTCTCTCTCTCTCTCTTGGGGGGGCCAATTACGTGATGTGAAGACGAAGACGTATTGAAATCGAGCTGGTGTTTTTGTGATTCAAAAACTAGTTTTTAAGTGGCTTTAAATCTTCATTGATTGCATATAGATAGATCAGGAGGATGGGCATATCCGTGCAGTTGTACAGAGCTGTGTGTGGGACATTTGCCGCAGTGTTCGCCTCCTTCATGTCTAAACGGGCAGAATTTAAATCAACTATGAGAAACGCCATTCTGACGTTGAGAAACCGGCGAGACGGTGTCCTGTTAGGACTGACCCTCACCTACTTATTTTGGGGGGGGCTTTTATTACGGTGTGGCGATGTGGAGACCAACCCTGGACCCACAACCCCTGGATCCACTGGCCGCAAGCTGAGGCAGACCAGCTTGGTTGGTGGTGCTGGTGGTCGGAGCACCATCACAGGCACAGCATCCAGGAACACCAGAACGAGGGCTGATGTGACTACCTACACCAACACGCCTACGACCATACACCGTGGCCAGGACTCCTCTTCTACTGGATCTCCTAAGGAACTGTCCTTCAACACCATGACGGCAAAAATCGAAAAAGTGGAAAACTTGCTGAAAACAACAACTGACAGTTTTAACAATGAGATCAAATTGTTGACAGACAGTGTTAGTGCATTGAAAGATGAAATGTGCAGCCTGAAGAAAGACATGGACGTTCTTAGAACTGAAAATGAAGACTTAAAACAGTCAAATACAAAACTGATGGATAGGGTTGGAAAACTAGAAAAGAAATCTGATGATTTAGAAGGAAGGTCCAGACGAAACAACGTCATTTTTCATGGTTTAGATAAAAGAGCTGATGAGACTGGAGCTGACTGTGAGAAGATTGTAAAAAGTCTTCTCTCAGAAAAAATGGATATAGCAGATGTGAAATTCGATAGAGTGCATAGGATAAACTCTAAACCCAGCTCTCCCATTATTGCTAGGTGTTGTTTTTATCAAGATAAGCTTAGCATACTGAAGGCAAAGACTCGGCTGAAGGGCTCAAAGATTTTTGTAGACGAAGATTTTTCCCAAGCTGTTAGAGATATTAGACGCAAACTGACCCCATTTTTGAAGAGTGCCCGAGCAGAAGGAAAGAATGTGAGAATGATCTTTGATCATTTGATCATTGATGGTGAAAAGGTGACCCTCAATGATCTCGAAAGAAACAAATAGCTTGTTGGCCGGCCCATACACACATCTGTCTGTAGAGGTAATTCACAGGGGGGTAGGAAAAGTAAACTTACACCGGGCGTAAAGTCTCAGTTAGATAGGACTAGACCTAGACCTACTTCAGTAAAGGGGCTTTGTGCTGTAACCAGCAAGACTGGGCTTTGTGCTGTAACCAGCAAGAGGGGACCTGGCTTTGCCGGGCGAGGAGACAAAGACAAAGACCGCAGTACGCTAGCCCTAGACCTAACCCTACATAGGCCTAATGATTTGTCATCTGGCTTTAGACCATGTTTAAATAAAGAGTCCTCTTTAAATAATGATTTTGGTACAGTTGATAGTATTAATTTGATGTCTTGTCATATTAATGGAAGTAGTGAAAATGTGAGTTTAGATGATGTAGTAGATCAACCAGAGTGTAGCAATACAAATCAAGCAAATAAAACTTTTTCATTTTTGTCCTGGAACGTAAATGGATTATTTTCAAAACTGGCCGATGGAGATTTTGTATCTTATGTGCGTAGCTTTGATTTTATTTGTCTGACAGAAACATTTTTGGAAAATATCCAGCCAGATGTTTTTAGTGGCTATAAAGCCTTCTGTAAGGCGGCAACTAAAGTTAGCCATCAAGGGAGACGATCAGGGGGAGTAGTTTGTTTGATTAAGAATGAGTTATCTGCTCTTGTAAAATATTTAGATGTTCCATACCCTAACATTTGTACTTTTCTCTGTGACAAATCTTTATTGTGTACCTCAAGAAATGTTTTGCTTGTATGTGTGTATATCCCACCTGAAGGCTCTCCTTTTTATAACATGTTTGATAATGATAGTGGGATTGCTATGATGGAAGAATATTTAGCCGATTGTGTGGTTGCTTTGGATGAAGTTGATATAATATTGTGTGGAGACTTAAACAGTAGGACATCAAACTTTTCTTGCCATCATGTGGCAGATGATTTTATTTCAGAGTTTCAAAGTAAAAGCATGTCTCTTAGTGGTAATCGTTATTCTGAAGATTCTGTTATAAATAATTATGGTAAATTATTATTGAATATGTGTATTACATTTAGTTTACAAATTCTGAATGGTGTATGTAATGGTGATCAGCAGGGTCGCTATACGTACATTTCTGATGGAGGATGCAGTGTTAATGATTATTTTTTAGTGTCAGATGATTTGTTCTCTCAGATTTTTGACTCATGCCGTTTGTTTGTTGCTGAACGTTCTGATTCAGATCACCTTCCTGTGGAATTACATATTAATCCATTGTATAAAACGTATGTAACAGCCGAAGAGCCATCTGTTGTGGAAAAGTTTGTGTGGGATGAAAACAAACTCTCAGCTTATAAAGATAATCTTTGTGAGGAAGACATGTGTGTAACTTTTTCAAATGCCTTACAGATGATTGATGAGAACATTAATGAAGCTCTAGATTTGTTTAATAGTTGTATAAAGTCCAGTGCTGAATGTATGAAGAAACAGGTACATGTAAAAAAAGGTTTATCAAATGCAACATGGTTTGATAATGAATGTAAAAGTATGAAGTACAGGGTAAGAAAATTATTAAAGACTTACCGGAAAACGTTAAAGAACGAAGACAGAAACTTGTACTGTGTTTTAAGAAGGGAATATAAATACATGCTAGAAAGGAAAAGGAAACAGTATAATATGACATTACTTGCAGACATGGTGTCTTCAATCTCTTCTCAAGTCCAGTTCTGGAAATGTGTTAAGAAGGCGTCATTTAGAAATAGTCAGCCAAAGAATAGTATATCAGTTGACAGTTGGTTTCAACATTTCAAAACCCTGTTGGAGAAAGACTCATCAGACAACTCCATGAATACTAATGTTGACTATGATGAAAGTGAGGAAGATTTTGATCGTCCAATATCTAAAGGTGAAATATATTGGGCACTTAGAAAACTAAAGAATGATAAAGCAGCAGGTCCTGATCAAATCATTGGAGAATTGCTGAAAAATGGAGGTGAAGACGTTGTGCTTTTCCTTCTAAAATTATTCAACAAAATCTTTGAGGATGGCCTTTTCCCAGATAACTGGACTGAATCTATAATCCTAACATTACACAAAAAGGGCGATGTTGATAACCCTAATAACTACAGAGGAATTTCTCTTAGTGATATAAGTAGTAAGTTGTATAGTACTATCATTAATAATAGATTACAGGAATGGGTTATGAAAAATGATATTACAGGTGAACACCAAGCTGGTTTTAAGAGAGGATATTCCACTATAGATCATATGTTTACTCTGCTTGCGTTTGTACAGAAACAGTTTGCTCTTAACCGTAAGCTCTATGTGGCATTTATTGATTTTGAAAAGGCATTTGATTCTGTTAATAGAAACTTGTTGTGGCCTATTCTCCTGAAAAATGGTGTGAAGGGTAAATTATTACGATGTTTGAGAGCCATGTATCAGAATGTCAGAAGCAGAATAAGATGTGGTACTAAACTGACTGATGTAATATACTGTACCACCGGTGTTAAACAGGGTGATGTATGTAGCCCTTTACTGTTTTCGGTTTTTATTAACGAGTTAGCCAGAGAAGTCATCAATAATGGTAAACATGGTGCCACTTTCCCCCAAGATGCCACAGAATTATCTATTCTTCTACTTGCTGATGATGTTATCCTGCTATCTGAAACAGTTGTTGGCTTACAAAAGCAGTTAAATAGCTTGAGCAGTGCTGCAGTGGCACTTGATCTTAAGGTTAATCTGAATAAGAGCAATATCGTTGTATTCAGAAAAGGTGGTCATTTAGCTGCTCATGAAAAATGGTTGTACAATGGTAAAGTCATGCCTGTGATTAATGTATATAAATACTTAGGAATCTGTTTTTCTACAAAGCTTAGTTTCACAACTGCATGTAAAGATCTGGCAAGTCGAGGTAAACGAAGTTTGTTATTGGTTTTGAGAAAATTACGAATATTGAATAATAACTCCTTTGATTTGTTCATTAAGATATTTGATGCCCAAATACAACCCACTGTGTTATATGGTGCAGAAATTTGGGGTTTGGATGCAGCTGCAACACATTGTGAATCGGTGCACCTCTTTGCTTTAAACAGTTTCTAGGCTTAGATAGACGTACGCCCAATGATCTTGTGTATAGTGAAACTAATAGATATCCTCTCTCCGTTAATGCTGCTGTAAGATGTATTAGATACTGGATTAAGATTCTATATATGGATGAGAACAGGCTACCTTTTAAGTCTTACAAGATGCTTTATGATCTAGACCTCAAAGGGAAAAACAACTGGGCTACACAAATACGCACCTGTTTATGTGAACTCGGTTTTGGATTTGTTTGGCTTAATCAAGGTGTTGGAAATTGTAGAGAATTTATAAACGCTTTCAGGCAAAGACTGATTGACTGCCGATGGCAGCAATGGAATGACCATATACAAACCAGTGAAAGATATCAAATGTATAGACAATTTATAAGTACGCATGATATCAAACCCTATCTCAAGCTTGATATGGACATTCATTTGAAAAGAATTATGTCTAAATTTAGACTTGGTGTATCAGATATAAATGTTCATAATTTCAGATACAGAGGATATGATGTTGATGACCCTAGGTTACTATGCCCATTATGTAAGCAAGCACCTGAAGATGAAGTACATTTTGTGTTATGCTGTCCAGTGTTAGAGGCTGTTAGGCAGAGTTACATCCCTGTAAAATATAGTAGGCAGGCTAATTCTTTCAGACTCTGTTTACTCATGGCGTCAAGTCAACCTGAAGTTGTGCGCAGCCTCACTTTATATTTGTGTAAAGCTTTCAGAATAAGAGATATTTTATTATCGTAAGTCATATCTTTGTAATTGATGTTGCTGCTGTATAATAATTCCTTTTGTTGTTATTACTGTTGTCTTAATCCAACAACAAAATACCAAAGCAGTTTGGCAACCCCCTTCATGTATGGGCCAATGGCCTTTTTGTGAATAAAGTTTTCGAGTTCGAGTTCGAGTTCGAGTTCTCTCTCTCTCTCTCTCTCTCTCTCTCTCTCTCTCTCTCTCTCTCTCTCTCTCTCTCTCTCTCTCTCTCTCTCTCTCTCTCTCTCTCTCTCCTCTCTCCCTCCACCCCCTCTCTCTCTCTCACTTTATCCATCCCTCCCTTCCTTTCACACACAAACGCATACGCACGCACGCACACATACACACACACATGCACATGCACACACATACACAAATGTAAACACTTTCTCGCCCTCCCTCTTTCCTTCTCTTTTTCTATTTTCTATTTTCATCCCCCTTACTTTTTCACACACACACACACACACACATACACACACGCACGCGCGCGCGCGCGCGCACACACACACACACACACACACACACACATACACATACACACGCACACACATACATACACACACAATCCCTCTGATTAGACAAATTGAATTGTATTTACCACATTGGTTTTTTTTTCGTCCCTCAGCTAGAGCTTTGAGGTTCACCAATGGTGAGATATTTGCGTATGGGACCGTTTGTTCCCACCTTGAAGGTAGCTGCATTTCGAGTTCGGGAATATATATATATATATATATATATATATATATATATATATATATTATGTGTGTGTGTGTGTCTTTTCTTTCAGATACTTCACAGCAATCCTTGACCTCCCTACCCATAATCCATGACCCCATGACTCTCATTGGTTAGGCCCGTGTTGGTCGATAAAAGGGGAGGGAATGGAGACACAAGAAATGCAAGGAAGCTTCTGCTTCTGTTTCGTCTTAACTATCTCTCAGACAAACAACTAGTGCCGTTCTTGTCAAAGGAGCAGAAAAATACCTTGCGCCGCCGTTAAGTGCCTGACAAGTCCGGCCCCGCGCATCCGAAATTGACATATAACAAAGCCTTGACGGTTTTCTGAGGCCTGGGACTACAGGAAAATATCGGATCTTCTTCGTTCCATGAAGATTCCATCGAATGCTCAGACAGCAGTCTTTGTTGTCTGTCATATGAGCGAAAACGCGTTGCGCTGCCGTTAAGTGCGTGACAAGTCAGGCCCAGCGCATCGGACTTCAGCATACCAAAAACACAACACAATTGGCTGTGAAACATCTGGACAATGGTCACCACACAGACACCTGTCTCACCTGCACATTTTCCTCCCTTTCACCTTCACCTATCCCGTAGTCTTGGGGCACTCACCCCTGAGGATTTTGCAACTGGCTTTCTCCTCCTCCAGTCCTCGCGCACGCGCAAATTTGAGCTTGTTCCCGTAGCAAGTCGGGGCCAGTCCAGTCCACTCGGTCGCGTTCATTTGCTGGAATTTGTACTGACTACCTGGTCAGTAGCCTGCCGTCAAAGGATCACTGGGCACCACACTTCTGATTGCATCCTAATTCTTGCTAAATGATAAAAGTAGACAAAATAAAACATAAAATAGGGAATAAAATGAATGAAACAAAATCTAAAATAAACTAGGGAATAAAATAAACGAAACAAAATCTAAATCATTTTATTAAACGAGAGCTGGAATAGGAAAATTAATAGTGTATAGAAATTGAATAGAAATTTAAAAAAATAAACCATAGAAATAAAGCAAAAATAGGAACTAAAATTAAAGGCAAGAGATGACAGAAGCGCAATCTGGTGACAGTGATCTTGGTGTCCGTAAACACCACCACCTACCGTGTTCCTGGTGTCCGTAAACACCACCACCTTCCGTGTTCTTTGTGTCCGTAAACACCACCACCTTCCGTGTTCGTAGTGTTCGTAAACACCACCACCTGCCGTCTTCCTGGTGTCCGTAAACACCGCAACCTACCGTATTCCTGGTGTTTGGTAACACCACCACCTACCGTGTTCTTTGTGTCCGTAAACACCACCACCTAAAGTGATCTTGGTGTCTGTAAACACCACCACTTACAAACACCACCACCTAAAGTGATCTTGGTGTCTGTAAACACCACCACTTACAAACACCACCACCTAAAGTGATCTTGGTGTCCGTAAACACCACTACTTACAAACACCACCACCTAATGTGATCATGGTGTCTGTAAATAGCACCGCCTACAGTGATCCTGGTGCTGGAAAACACCACCACCTATAGTGATCTTTGTTGTAAACACCACCACCTACAGTGATCTTTGTTGCAAACACCACCACCTATAGTGATCTTTGTTGCAAACACCACCACCTACAGTGATCTTTGTTGCAAACACCACCACCTACAGTCATCCTTGTTGCAAACACCACCACCTACAGTGATTTTGGTGTCTGTGAACACCACCACCTACTCAGTCTTTGAGACAGTGGTCACGAGGGATTGGCCATTGGGACTTTTGTCACCTTTCACATGTTCACAGCATTTCCTAAGGCTTCTTCCTTCCCATACTTTATTCCACGCGGGTCCTAATCTGGTGAGTGGTCGTGTGGGTCACCTGAGAGTCCTCTTCTATCGTGAGTCATCATGTGGATCATCTGAGAGTCTTCTCCTGAAAGCCATCATGTGGATCACCTGGGAGCCGTCTCCTAAAACAAAAAGCCATCGTCTTGAAAGCTGACATCAAAATATGCTCAGAACGTGTAAGTATAATTTATAAGTGTATAGCTGCAGTGAAAAACTGACTTCATCAAATGCTTGGGACGTGTAAGTATATATGTATAAGAAGTGCACGGCGAAAGTGGAGGGGCATTCATATACATGGTTCAGGTATGGGATGTTTAGCTAAGTCTTTGAGTAAAATATAGTTCCTTCTGGTTGACCATGATATCATTTAGGATTTTTTTCTATATTGCAAAGAGTTTGTTTGTGTTTTGACTTGTTTGCTGCTTATTGTGTTGAAAGAATGCCTCCATTCTTGGAATTTATTCAGAAAATCATGTGGCCAAATCGTGTACTTGATAAATTTACTTTTGGAATTTATTCAGATACAAAGATGTACACTCACTCACTCACTCACTCACTCACTCACTCACTCACTCACTCACTCATCACTCTCTCATTCATATTCTCTCTCTCTCTCTCTCTCTCTCTCTCTCTCTCTCTCTCTCTCTCTCTCTCTCTCTCTCTCTCTCTCTCTCTCTCTCTCTCTCTCTCTCTCTCTCTCTCTTTTCTCTCTCTTTCTCAAGCACATCGTCTTACTAATAATGATGACTTTCTGCTTTCAGGGCCTGTGGGTCTGGAACCAAGGGCCAGAGACCTAACCTGACAGCGATGTGTGAGGGCAGCAGTATTGACCTGCCTTTTCTACAAGGGGAGAGCATCAGTATTAGCAAGGCCCATAACCAATATGGTCGTCAGGGGGGACATGAGGGACGCCACACGACAAATGATCAAAGACATCATCGGAGACAACACGGCAAATCATCGAGGACAACATCAAAGACAACACAAATCATCCATGACAATGACAACATCGAGGACAACATTTCAAATCATCCATGACAACATCGAGGACAACACGGCAAATCATCATTGATAACATCGAAGAAAACACGTTACGGAGAACAACATCGAAGACATCACGGTAAGTAGGCTAATAGTTACAACATTGAGGACAACACTTCAAATCATTGATAACATCGACGACATCACGGTAAGTGATCAGTGGCAACATCGAGGACAAAACTTCAAATCATCGAGGACAACATCGAATAAATCATGTTAAATAACCAGTGACATCATCGAAGATAACATCGAAGACAACGCGGCATTATAAGTGACAATATCCAAGACAACACGACAAATTATCGAGGACAACAAGGACAAAATCGAAGAAAAAACATCATCCTTGAAGACAACACGGCAAATCATCGGACAACATCGAGGACAACACGAAATACAGTACAGATGTTACTTATTCTTTGATACGAGTTTTTTCATCAACCAGGACTATATCATGAACAAGGCTATGGGATGATCTACTATTGATATGTCGATCTGAAATGCATGTAGTATTACACAAATATGCAAGTTAAACAGAATGACCGTTTAAAATACTTTTAGGTAAAAAAAAAATCCTAGATTACATGCGTGTTGTATACATTTTCTTTCTTTCTTTTATCATTTTGATAATGGAGTAAGCGCTAGTGTGCTTTTATACATCCAGTCCCCCTATGTATGCATATTTTTCAATTTTGTCAGCTGTTCGCACTGGTGCATAAAGGCATACTCTTCCGGAAAGGGGAACAGGTTTTTAACGTGTGCGCAAGGTGGTGGTGGTGGTGGTGGGGGTGGTGGGTGTGTGTGGTGGGTGGGGGGGGGGGGGTGCGCGCACGCGTGCGTGCGTGCGTGAGGGAGGATAGGTGGTAGTGAAGAAGGGGCACAACTTTTGGTAGATATATTTTAAGGGAAAGGGGTGCTGGGAGGAGGGGGTAGAATACACGTTTTGATCAGTGGGGACAGGACAAAAAGGGGGAAGGGGGTTAGCTGGCAGATTGTTTTCACGGGGTTCATTTTCGGCGGATTCTTTAAAAAAACAATTCTTGCGTAGGTTTTTTTTGGGCGTAATGGTTTCTTTGAAGAAAAATTTTCAAAAATGATCTTAAATGACTTGGCTGAATTTTTTTTTTTTTTTTATAAAATAATCTGAACACTAAAATCTAACCAAAACTGTTAATGTTGACAGGACTTGTAATTGAAATAATTTGATTAAACTTCCTCTTCCGCGTTCCCTGCTATGCTGAAATTTTAATCCAGTGATAAAAACGATCTATGCCATTGTGTCTAAAGCTACACACCATAGTGTCTACCTGTTCTTGGGTCCACATGCATGCATGCAGACAGACCAGTCAACGGGCTGACAACCCTTACCCTAATATTAACCTTTAACACTAACCCTAACCCTTTACAACTAACCTTTACAGTTACTCTAACCCTGGCCGGTCATGTGGACACAAATGGCAGGTAGATTCCTTGGTACATGCTGACACTATGGCAAAACACTTTTGGTTGTAGAACTTTTTATTTTTCATCGTCGTCGTTCTCTGACAGCAAGTACTGTTCGTCATATGAGCGAAAATGCGTTGCACTGCCGTTAAGTGCCTGACAAGGCAGGCCCAGCGCATATATCAGCGTAGGAGAGAATCGCTATCGTGTCTATTTGTAATGGCAGGGAAATGGACCAAAATGTAGAAAATAGACAAGAAGACGACAGGAAGAACAGGAACAAGGCAGAAACATAGAGAAAATATGAGGGAATTCCTAGCACAATTTCCCGAAGGTGGGGATACTATTTTTACTTAATAGTAATTGGGGGGGGGGGGGGGGTTGCACCGTCAGTATCAATAGTGGGAGGATTGGGGTTAGAATTTTAATAAAAGATGTTATGAAAGTGGCGGTTGTTACGATGTTTAAGTCTGTGGGAATACTTATGAAGACTGAATATGTGAATGTCGATAGGGGATAGGTAGTCATCGTAAGGGGATAGGTAGTCATGGATAGGGGATAGGTAGTCATGGATAGGGGATAGGTAGTCATGGATAGGGGATAGGTAGTCATGGATAGGGGATAGGTAGCCATCGATAGGGGATAGGTAGTCATGGATAGGGGATAGGTAGTCATCGATAGGGGATAGGTAGTCATCGATAGGGGATAGGTAGTCATGGATAGGGGATAGGTAGCCATCGATAGGGGATAGGTAGTCATCGATAGGGGATAGGTAGTCATGGATAGGGGATAGGTAGCCATCGATAGGGGATAGGTAGTCATGGATAGGGGATAGGTAGTCATGGATAGGGGATAGGTAGCCATCGATAGGGGATAGGTAGTCATCGATAGGGGATAGGTAGTCATCGATAGGGGATAGGTAGTCATCGATAGGGGATAGGTAGTCATGATAGGGGATAGGTAGTCATGGATAGGGGATAGGTAGTCATCGATAGGGGATAGGTAGTCATCGATAGGGGATAGGTAGTATCCTAAGCTGGGGAGGGAGCAGTTTTGGGAAAATATTTTTGAAATATTTAGAAACAAAAATAGAGGGTGCAGATTAAAAAATGCACGATTATTATAATGGGGAATGGCGGATCGATGGAAAATATAGGGTGGGGCAGGGGGAGGAGAATGTAAGGGATGGGAAAGTAGGGGGTGGAAGGGGGTGTATTGTACGACAGGGGTGTTTAAGTATAGGTAGAAAGTATGTTTAGGTGTGTAGGAATCAAAAACGGAGATTGCATGTATGTGTGTGTATTTGTGCATGCATGCGTGCATGCCCGTGTGTGTGTGTGTGTGTGTGTGTGTGTGTGTGTGTGTGTGTGTGTGTGTGTGTGTGTGTGTGTGTGTGTGTGTGTGTGTGTGTGGTGTGAATACAAGAAATACAATAGTATTTTTTTTCTCGTATCATTACACTAAAATTGAACGCAGCAAATACAATGGTATGTCTATTTTTATTGAAATTCAACACAAGAAATACAATAATGTATTTTTGCTCTATGATGAAATCAAATGCAAGAAATACGATAGTATACTTTTTTGCTATTTTTATTCATAATGATATTGAATGCAAGAAACACAATAATTTTTGTTTCGTTTTATTTATAATGAAATTGAATTCAAGAAATAAATTAATGCACTAGTATACTTTTCGTATTTTTTTAAAGATTGAATTCAAAAATCACAATCAAAATCTTTTTTAAGTGTTTCCAAGAGTTTGATTTAATAAAATGTCAGATGGAAAAATAATCTAGTTCTGCGATAGCCTTTCATATTGGCAAGGATGCCATTAGTTCATACAGAGGTGTGTGAAGTATAATATGTGGGAGAAAGTAGCTTTCATTTTTTCTTTTCATTTATTTTTGAAATGGCATTCCAAGTAATATAAAAGGTACAAGGTTCAATGCTTGCCTTTTCATTGATAAGGATGTTAGTGTGTATTTGTGGCAGATTTGTGTATTGATTTTTCGCTAGCAAATCAATAACAGATTTTACATCAATACAGTTCATGAAAAATGAATGTATCAGAAAGATTTCATGCTATACTCTTGTAGTCCATTAACTGTACCTGTGTGAGGGGCTTGTAACGGTTTTTTTTGGTTGTTTTTTTGTTTGCTTTTTTAAAAATTGTTGAATCTAATACCATCACAGAATTGAAATCTTGTCAAGTACTTGCCTAACTAAGGCAGGTATTAGAATAAGAAATTATTTATTGCCGAAATTATTTTAAAAGTTATAGCCAATCAAGTTATATGTGTGTGTGTGTGTGTGGTGTGGTTTTAAAGAAATCTTTATAAAATTGCTGGGTTTGCAGCGTCATGTTTTTTTGTTTTTTTTTTAAATGATGTATGAAGAGGAAGTATTGAAATGGTACTTTAAAATTGGGTGTGTGTGTGTGTGTGTGTGTGGTGTTGTGTGTGTGGTGTGTGGTGTGTGTGTGTGTGTGTGTGTGTGTGTGTGTGTGTGTGTGTGTGTGTGTGTGTGTGTGTGTCTTGCAGGCATATCTATGAATGATATAACATTGGTATTTAAGTATCACTTCATTAGGTATATTATGAAACCAGGGAAAAAGTTGTGTGTGTGCGCGCTTGGGGGTGTGTGTGTGTGTGTGTGTGTGTGTGTGTGTGTGTGTGTGTGTGTGTGTGTGTGTTGTGTGTGTGTGTGTGTGTGTGTGCACCCAAGGGTGCAGTGTTTTTTTTTTGTTTATCTGTTTTAAGTGGGAAAATCCCTTAGGGTATAATGATTACTGCTTGTTACTCTTGGATGAATGCTTCCTGTATGGTTAACCACTGGTGTCTTAAATTGTTTTTTTTTCTTTGTTTCAGTTTTTTAAAACTTTCTTCTTGACATTGATTCCGAAATAGTATCAGAGAAAAATAACCTGGTTCTGTGACTATCACAAGAATAGCAATTTTGTTTCAATTCTATGCAGATGGCAAAGACTGTCATATGATTTATGCTATACACATTATTTGAAAAAAAAAAACAGAAGAAATCTGATTTTATGTTTGTAGTTCTTTAAATGGAGGTTTTGAGAATTGAAAGATCTCTAGGAATACTGTTAGTGTGGTAGTGTTTGCAAAAACTGTTTGATAGAAGGGTTATTGTCTTTTTGCTTTTTTTTAGATGAGGAAGAGGAGGGAGGAGTAAGAAGGTTATAGCAATGTTACGGAGGAATGGTTATCCACGTTCAGATCTAAGAATTTCGTTTGAGAGACAGAGCAGGGGGGATTATTGAAAGACTGGGTGTTCTTTCTTTACATGATATAACTTTTCATTTTTTTATAAAGTTGAATGCAAGAAATAGAAAAGTATTATTTCCCTTTTTTTAACTTCGAAATTCAATCCAAGAAATACAATGGTATATTCTTATTCTTCATTTTTTCTTTCAGATTGAATGGAAGAAAGACAGTAGAATACTTTTTGCTGTTTTTATTCATGATAAAATCAAAAGCAGGAAATACACTTTTTTTGGTGGTTTCTTTTTTGTTTTGTTTTTATACTGAAATTGAATGCAAGAAATACAATAGTATTGTTTTCGTTTTTCAATAGAACAAATACAAGAACTACAGTAGTGTATTTTTCATATGAAATTTTGTTATAGAATTAAATCAAGAAATACACAAGTATATTTTTGTCTTTTTAAAGATTGAATTCAAGAGTTACAATCAAAGATTTTTTAAGTGTTTGCAAGTGTTTTATTTAATGAAATTTTAGTTGAAAAAATAATCTAGTCCTGCAATAGCTTTTGATGTTGGCAGAGATGTCATTTGTTCATACAGTGGTGTGTGAAGTATAATTATATGGGAGAAAGTACCTTTCAGTTTTTTTCTTTTCCGTTCTTTTGAAATGGCATTCCAAGTAATATAAAAGGTACCTGGCTGTATGCTTGCCTTTTCATTGATAATGATGAGGTTAGTGTGTATTGGTGGCATATCTGTGTGTTGATTTTTCTCTAGCTGATCAAAACAGATTTTACACCAGTACAGTTTTTTTCAATTGAACTATCAAAACGATTTCATGCTTTAGTCTAGTAGTTTGGTAACTGTGCCGTGTGGGGGGCTTGTTGGTTTTTGCTTTTTTTTTAATTGTTGAATCAAATGCTATTACAAAAATGAAATTGTGTTATGTACTGGCCTTTAACCAAGACAGGAATCAGAATCAGAAATTAGTTATTGCCAGATTTATTTTAAAAGTTATGGCTATTCAAGTTCTGTGTGTGTGTGGTTTTAAAGAAATCTTTGTAAAATTGCTGGGTGTGCAGCTGTAATCAAAGTTTGACTTTAAAAAGCCTTTTTTTCTAAAATGTATGAAAAGGATATGAAATGTTAGGAAGTATTGAAATGTTTGTGTGTGTGTGTGTGTGTGTGTGTGTGTGTGTGTGTGTGTGTGTGTGTGTGTGTTGTGTGTGTGTGTGTGTGTGTGTGCGCGCGCGCATGTGTGTGTGTGTGTGTCTGTGTGTCTGTGTGTCTTGTGTTGTGTGTCTGTGTGTTGGTGTGTTGTGTGTGTGTGTGTGTATGTGTGTGTGCACCCAAGGGTGCAGTGTTGTTTTTTTTAAGTGGAAAGATCCCTTAGGGTATGATGATTACTACTTGTTAGTTTTGGATGAATGTTTCCTGTATGGTCCAACAATGGTGTTTAGTTTTTTTTCAGTTTTTTAAACCTTTTTTCTTTACATTGATTCAGAAACAGTGTCAGAGAAAAATGACCTTGTTCTATGACTATCACAAGAATAGCATTTTTTCAATTCTACGCAGGAGGCAAAGACTGTGGTAGAATTTATGCGATATACATTATTTGAAAAAAAACCTGAATAAATGTGATTGCATGTTTTTAGGTCTTTAAATCGAGTTTTAAGAATTGAAAGGAATACGGTTAGTATGGTAGTGTTTGCAAAAAATGTTTGATAGAAGGGCTATTGTCTTTTCGCTTTTTTTAGGTGAGGAGGAGGAGGGTTATAGGAATTATAAAGAGGAATGGTTATCCATGTTCAGATCTGAGAATCTTTTGGAGAGAGAGAGGGAGGGGGGATGATAGAAAGATTGGGTGCTTTTTTCTTTACATGGTATGACTTTTTATGAATTAGAATGCAAGAAATATACAAGTATTTTTTTAACTGTGAAATTGAATGCAATAATACAATGGTATATGCTTATGTCTTCATTTTTATATTGAAATTGAATGCAAGAAATACAATGATATATTTTTATGTTTTTATTGATAATGAAATTGAAAGCTAGAAATAAATATTTTTTCTGGGCTTTTTGTTTGTTTGTTGTTGTTTTGTTTTTACTGAAATTCAATGCAAGAAATACAATAGCATCGTTTACGTTTTTTATGATATCAAATGCAAGAAATACAGTAGTGTATGCAAAAAATATACCAGTACAGTTTTCGTTTTTTTAAACGTTGAATTTAAGAACTACAATCAAATTCTTTTGTAAGTGTTTGCAATAGTTTGATTTAATGAAATGTCAGTTGGAAAAAGATAATCTAGTCCTGCAATAGCTTTTGATATTGGCCAAGATGTCATTACTTCATACAGTGGTGTGTGAAGTATATGTGGGAGAAAATACCTTTCAATTTTTCTTTTTAATTTATTTTAAAACCAGCATTCCAAGTAATATAAAAGGTTCCAGGTTCTATGCTTGACGTTTCATCAATAATGATGAGGCTAGTATGTATTGGTGGCAGATCTGTGTATTGATTTTCCACTAGAGATCAATAACAGATTTTAAACCAATAGTTGTTTTTTTTTTATTGAACTATCAAAAAGATTTCATGCTTTACTCTAGTAGTTTAAGTGTGCCTATGTGGATGGGTTGTTCGTTTCTGCTTTTTTTTAAATTGTTGAATCAAATACTATTACAAAAATGAAATCTTGCTATGTACTGGCCTTTAACAACTGCAGCAATCAGTCAGAAATCAATTATTGCCAGATTTATTTTCAAATTTATGGCCAAGCAGGTTGTTTATGTGTGTGTCTGGTTTTAAAGAAATGTTTGAAAATTGCTGGGTTGTAGCTGTAATCAAAATTTGACTTCAAAAAGCCTTGTTTTTTTCAATGATGGATATAGAGCAAGTTTTGAAATGTTAACTTCAAAATTGTAGTGTGTGAATGTGTCGACTCTACATGTGTGTGTGTGTGTGTGTGTGTGTGTGTGTGTGTGTGTGTGTGTGTGTGTGTGTGTGTGTGTGTGTGTGTGTGTACTGCAGGCATATGTACAGAATGGTATATCTGGACTCTGTAACCTTTGTAAGGGTTGTAAGCATTCCAGCAGTCCAGATATACCAAGTATTCAAGTGGCAGTTCATTAGGTATATTATAAAACCAACAAAAAAAGTGTGTGTGTGTGTGTGTGTGTGTGTGTGTGTGTGTGTGTGTGTGTGTGTGTGTGTGTGTTCTCACTGTGTAGGGGTTTTTTTTTGTTTATTTAAGTGGGAAAATCCCTCAGGGTATGATGGATGCTACTGCTAGTTTTGGATGAATGTTTTGTGCATGGTTGACCACTGGTGTCTTAGGTTGTTTTTTTTTTTTTAAACTTTTTTGTTACATTGATTCAGCAACAGTGTCAGAGAAAAATGACCTGGTTCTATGATTATCACAAGAATGGCAAAGTTTTTTGTTTTATTTTTAATTCTATGGAGGAGGCAAAATCGTATTTTCAGACTGCTGTGATTGCGTGTTTGTACATCTGTAAATGGAGGTTTTATTAATTGAAAGTAATGCTTTCAGTGTGGTAGTGTGTAAGAGACAGACCTGAGGCATGTGTGTATGCACATGTGCATGCTAGTGTTTTCAAAAAAGTTTGACAGAAGGGTTATTGTCTTTTAGTTTTTTTTAGAGGAGGAAGGAGGAAGATGAGAAGGAGGAGAAGGAGGGTTATAGGAATGTTAAGGAGGAATGGTCATTCATGTTCAGATCTGAGAATCTTTTGAGAGAGAGAGAGAGAGAGAGAGAGAGAGAGAGAGAGAGAGAGAGAGAGAGAGAGAGAGAGAGAGAGAGAGAGTGGTGTGTTTTTTCTTTACATGGTATATTTATTTTTGCTTTCTATGAGATTGATTATAAGAAATACAATGTTTTTGTTTCTTAACAGTAAAATTGAATGTAACAAATACAACGGTATATTTTTCTGTTTTCTTTATTTATAATGAAATTGAACGCAAGAAATCAATATTTTCGGGTTTTTTCTATTATAAAATCGAATGCATGAAATACAGTGTAATTTTTGCTTGTTTTTATTCATAATCAAATTGAACTCGAGAAATAAAATAGTAATTTTTCGGCTTTTTATTTGAGATCAAATGCAAGAAGCACAATAGCGTATTTTTCCAATGAAATTTTGTTATGGGATTGAATGCAAGAAATGCACCAGTATATTTTTCGATTTAAAAAAAATGAATTCAAGAATTACGATCAGCTTCTTTAAGTGTTTGCAAGAGTTGGATTTAATAAAATTTCAGTTGGAAAAAAATAACCTAGTCCTGAAATAGCCTTTGATACTGGCAGAGTCGTCATTAGTTTATACAGTGGTGTGTGAAGTATATGTGGAAAAAAGTACCTTTCACGTTTTCTTTTTCTTTTTTTTAATAGCTCCCAAGTAATATAAAGGGTACCATTTCTATGATTGCCTCATCACAATAATGATGTTAGTGTGTATTGGTGGCAGATCTGTGTATTGAGTTTTTCCCATAGATGATCAATAACAGATTTTACACCAATACAGTTTTTTTTTCATTGAACTATCAAAAAGATTTCATGCTTTAGTCTAGTATTACAGTGTGCCTGTGTGGAGGGCTTGTGGCTATTGCGTTTTTTTGAATTGTTGAATCAAATATTATACAAAAAATTCAATCTTGTCATGTACTGGCCTTTAACAAAGGCAACAATCAGAATCAGAAATTATTTATTGCCAAACCTCTTTAAAAAATTATTGGGCCAATCAGGTTCTGTGTGTGTGTGGTTTTAAAGAAATCTTTATAAAATTGCTGGATTTGAGCTGTAATCAAAATTTGATTTTAAAAGCCATGTTTTTTTTTAAATTATGGATGAAGAGAAAGTATTGAAATGTTAGTTTAAAGTTGTTGTTGTCGTGTCGTGTGTGTGTGTTGTGTGTGTGTGTGTGTGTGTGTGTGTGTGTGTGTGTGTGTGTGTGTGTGTGTGTGTGTGTTGTGTGTGTTGTGTGTGTGTGGTGTGTAAGTGTGTGTAAGTGTGTGTAGTGTGTGTGTGTGTGTGTAGTGGTGTGTGTGTGTGTGTGTGTGTGTGTGTGTGTGTGTGTGTGTGTGTGTGTGTGTGTGTGTGTGTGTGTGTGTTCAGGCATATCTATATCACTGGTATTCAAATACCATTCATTAGGTATATTACGAAATCGCTAAAAAGTGTGTAGTGTGTGTGTGTGTGTGTGTGTGTGTGTGTGTGCGGTGTGTGTGTGTGTGTGGGGTGTGTGTGTGTGAGTGTGTGTGTGTGTGTGTGTGGTGGTGTGCGTGCTGGTGTGTGTGTGTGGTGGTGGTGCGTGTGTGTGTGTTGTGTGTGTGTGTGTGCGGCTTGCAGTGGGATTTTTTTTGTTTATCTGTTTTAAGTGGAAAAAATTCGTTAGGGTATGATGATTACTAGTTGCTTTTTGGATGAATGTTTGTGCAAATCGACCACTGGTGTCTTAAGTTTTTTTCTCCTTTTTTGGTTTTTTAAAAAAATGTTTTACCTTGATTAAGAAAGTGTCAGAGAAAAATGACTTAGTTCTATGACTACACAA
The DNA here is from genome assembly GCA_030674155.1 of Stramonita haemastoma. Taxonomy (NCBI): domain Eukaryota; kingdom Metazoa; phylum Mollusca; class Gastropoda; order Neogastropoda; family Muricidae; genus Stramonita; species Stramonita haemastoma. Next base: position 12,366,552 of record CM060331.1, on the reverse strand, counting down.
GGATGGTCAAAGTTGTTTCTTTTTCAATTACTATTCAGGAGGTAAAAATGGTATTTGCAGACTGCTGTAGAATTAGGCTAAACACATAGAAAAAACTGAAGAAATGTGATCGATGTTTGTACATTTGTAAATGGTTTTAAGAATTGAAAGGAATACTGTCATTGTGATAGTATTTGCAAAAAATGTTTTACAGATGTGTTATTTCTTTGCGTTTTTTTAGATGGAGGAGGAAGATGAGAGAGAGGTATAGGAAATGTTAATGAGGAATAGGTTATCATGTTTCAGATCTGAGAATCTTGTCAGAGAGAGAAGAGACGGAGGGTGGGTGATATGAAAGATGTGTGTGTTTTTTTTTACATGTACAATTTTTCATTTGTTATTAGGTTGAATGCAAAAATATAAAAGTATTATTTTCTCATTGTTTTTAAACTGTGAAATGAATGCAAAAACACAATATTTTTTCGTGATTTTTTACACTAAATTGAATACAAGAAATTACAATAGTATTGTTCTCAGTTTTTTATTAGATCAAATGCATGAAATACAGTAGTGTATTTTTCATATGAAATTCTGTTATGGGATAGATTGCAAGAAAATCGCCTGTACAGTTTGTTTGTTTGTTTTTAAGATTGAATTCAAAATTATAATCGAAATTTCTTTTTTAAAGTGTTTGCAAGAGTTTTGGTTTAATGAAATGCAGTGAAAATAATAATATCTAGTCCTGCAATAGACTTTGATATAGGCAAGGATGGCATTAGTTATTGTGGTACTGGTGTGAAGTAATGTGGTGAGAAAGTACCTTTCATTTTTTTTTCATCTTTTTAAAATGGCATTCCAAGTAATATAAAAGGTACCAGGCTGTATGTTGCCTTTTCATGGATAATTATGAGGCTAGTGTGTATTGGTGGCAGATCTGTGTGTTGATTTTTGCTAGCAGATCAATAACAGATTTTCATCAATAAGGTATATGAAAAAATGAATGTATCAGAAAATTTTATGCTAAGTTTAGTAGTCTATAAAGTGTGCCTGTGTGTGGGCTTGTCAGTTTTTGTTTTTTTGTGTTTAATTGTTGAAACGAGTACCATCACAAAATTGAAATCTTGTCATGTACTGGCTTTCAACAAAGGCAGGAATCCGAATCAAAAATTAATTGCGGAGTTGTGCGTCACAGGCACACTTTATGGACTACTAGACTATAACAAGGAAATATTTCTGATACTTTTATTTTTTAAAAACTGTTTTTGCTACATGCCAATCAAGTTCTTTGTGTGTGTAGTTTTTTAAAAAAATCTTTGTAAATTGTTGGGTTTAAAGCTGTAATCAAAGTTTGACTTTAAAAAGCCTTTTTTTTTAAATTGATGAAGAGGAAGCATTGAAATGTTACTTTAAAATTGTGTGAGTGTGTGTGTGTGTGTGTGTGTGTGTGTGTGTGTGTGTGTGTGTGTGTGTGTGTGCCTACAGAATGGAATATCACTGTATTCAAGTGCCAGTTCATTAGGTATATTATGAAACCAGCAAAAAAGGTGTATGTGTGTATGTAGATATGTGGATGTGTGTTTGCCTGTGTGTTCCCACTGCAAGTTTTTTTTTTCTTATTTGTTTTAAGTGGAAAAATCCCATAGGGTAGGATGAATGCTACTTTTTACTTTGGATGAATGTTTTTGCATGGTTGACCACTGGTGTCTTAGGTTGGTTTAAAAAAAAAACACTTTTTTCTTTTCATTGATTTAAAAACAGTGTCAGAGAAAATGACCTGGTTCTATGACTTATCACAAGGATGGCAAAGTATTTTTGTTCTTTTTATGTTAATTCTATTCAGGAGACAAATTTGATATTTGCAGACTGCTGTAGAATTTATGCTAAACACATATGAAAAACTGAAGAAATGTGATTGTATGTTTGTACATCTGTAAATGGATGTTTTAAGAATTGAAAGGAATACTGTCATTGTGGTATTGGTTACAAAACAATGTTTTACAAATGTGTTTTTATCCTTTTGTGATTTTTTTAGATGAGAAAGAGGAGGAATGAGGAGGAGGTTATGGGAATGTTAAGAAGGAATAGTTACCCATGTTTAGATCTGAGAATCTTAGAGAGAGAGAGAGAGAGAGAGAGAGAGAGAGAGAGAGAGAGAGAGAGAGAGAGAGAGAGAGAGAGAGAGAGAGAGAGAGAGAGAGGGGTGATAGAAAGATGGTGTGTTTTTTCTTTACATGGTATTATTTTTCATTTTTTGTAAGGTTGAATGCAAGGAATATAAAAGTATTATTTTCTCGGTTTTTTTTTAAACTATAAAATTGATTGCAAGAAATACAATGGTATATTCTTATCTCTTCATTTTCATATTGAAATTGAATGCAAGAAATACAATAGTATATTTTTTGCTTTTTTTATATACATTATGCAATTGAAACCAAGAAATACAATAATTTATGTTTTCGTGGTGGTTGTTTTGGTTTTTTTAACTGAAATTGAATGCTAGAAATACAATTGGAAGAGGGAGTGAAGAGAGAGAGATTTTCACATTTTAAAGCTATTTTTAATGCTAATTCAAGCCTGTGAGTAAAGTGAACAAGCACATGCACGATTTGCAAATCTAACAACTGTGGAAAGGAGAAATGCAAATAGTTGACGTGAGGATATTGTGACTTGATTTATCTTTCCATCTGTATTTCTTTATCCAACTTACGATGTTTTGTCATTAATGTTGTTTTTGATGTTATTAGTGATTGGATTATTAGTACTTTTACCATTGTTAGTAATTTGGTGGACTGTGATCTTTATTTTTTTAAAATTGTTATTATGCAGGGGTTCTTGATTGTATGTATTTTTATATCATCATTGCTTTTGTTTGTTGTATGTACTTCTCTTCTTCCTTGACACCCCCCCCCCCCCCTTTGTCCTTTTCAATGCTGTTTTTGGTTATTGTTGTGTTATTGCTCTTAGTGGTGATGGGTGATTATCATTTTGTTGTAACAGGTTTTTTCATTGTCATTAGTGTTGATTCACTAGTCTGAAATTTTGTTTGGTTTGATAAGAAATGAATATGAATTTTGGGATGTTTTGTTCCTGTTTTGTTTAATTTTCGATTGTTTTGTGTTTTTGACGTTTTTATATAAAGAATGAACGTGAAAGCATGGATAATATTGTAACCTCGTTTAACTTATTTGACATTAAATTATTTTTAATATGTTTTTGGTATCAGTGCGTGGATATGGGCGCGCGCGCCGTGCGTGTGGTGTGTGCGCGTGTGTGAGTGTGTGTGTGTGTGTGTGTGTGTGTGGAGTGTGTGAAGTGTGTGTGTGTGTGTGGTGTGTGTGTGTGTGTGTGTGTGTGTGTGGTGTGTGTGTGTGTGTGAAAGTCAGTGAAATGATTTTTTCAGATGATACATTGAATAAGCATTGATTTTCTTTCTTTTATCAATCCATCTATCTCGGGGGAATAAGAGAGAAAAGTAAACAATGCACCAATATTTAACTAACATGATTTCAATAGCCTCAAAATTAAGGTATATCTATACATAAAGACAAACAAAAAGACCCCCCCAAAAAAAAAACCACACCCAAATGCACTCAAAATTCACACTTGGCACACACACACACACACACACACACACCACACACACACACACACACTCACACTCTCTCTCTCTCTCTCTCTCTCTCTCTCTCTCTCTCATCTCTCTCTCTCTCTCTCTCTCTCTCTCTCTCTCTCTCTCTCTCTCTGCTTTCCCCAAAGTCATTTGGATGAGACTATAAACCGAGGCCCCGTGTGTGAACGCACGCAGAACATCTTGCACGCACGGGAACAGATGACATTTACAGAACTGCATACACACGGGACTGGATATGTAAAAAAAGCACAAGAGTGCTTATCCCATTATCCTTGATATAAAAGAATAAATAATAAATGATAAAAAAGTAATAATTACATGCGCGCGCGCTCGCCCACACGAGCACGCATGCCATACGTGCACACATTTAGAGTTTAAAAAATCATAAAGTGTTGAAACAAACAAATCAAATCAGCTACAATTTCACTAATTCCATTATTAAAAGTTGTTAAGCCCACGAATTGTCAATGAAACAAACTTTATCAGGTTACAATATCTCCATACTTTCAATCATACTTTATATATAAAAAGGAGGGAAAATAACAAAATTCAACAACAAAAAAAGCAGATAGAAAATAAACGACTACAATAACAAACTAATATGATAATACCCATCACCACTCGGGAAAAAAAATCCACAACACTAACATACAAAATGGTTGGAACGACGGGAAGGGGGGAAACACAAACGGCAAACACAATTATGATAATGAAAAATGGCTATACCAATAAATAAAAACCCTACACATAAAAAAAAAACCCAATAAAACAAAACCAAAAAAGCCTTAACCACTAACCAAAACAATATAAATGTAATAGTGCTATTAATACCATCAACACTAAGATAAGATATAAACAGTTCATGTTGAAACCTATTGAACTAGGTAAGAAAAAATGCATGGAAAAAAATCATCCTACTAGCCATCAGATCAGCCATTTGGATCCTTATCAACTGTTTTGTTTATATCTATGACTTGCTATTTTGCCTTTTTTTCCAGTCTTGCATTATGTATTATTATAATATTTAAAATCAATATATTGATTTATAAATCTGTCTCTCTGTCTTTTTTTTTCTTTTATATCGAGGATACTGGAATAAGCACTCGTGCTTTTTTACGTCCAGTCCCCGTGTGTATAGAGTTTTGTAAATGTCATCTGTTCCCACCGGCTCACGATGGCCTACTCTTACGAAAAACGGAACAGGATTTAACTTGTGCGCAAGATGTTCTGCGTGCGTTCGCACACGGCGCCTCGTTTAAAGTCTCATCTCTCAGTCTACCTGTCCATTTTTCTTTTCAGTTGGTACCAAACCTTCTGTTACAATGTAATGTTATCTTTGTCAACAGTTTTTATGGTTTCCATACTAAATGGGATTAATATGATATGTGTTCTTACTCAACTTTGCGTATTCTGTTTTTATTCCATATGATTGTTCATGACGATTATTGATATTTGCTTATGGTCTAATCTAAATTGAATATGATAGAGGTAGATGGTTTTAAATTGTATATATCATCTTTAATTATGTTATTCTTCTTTTTTAATATATTTCTTCTCTTTCTTGTTGCTATTGTTTTTGCTTTTCTTTTTCAATGTGCGTTAATCTGAAAGCGATCATTTGCATATGTAGATGAAATTTTGAGCATGAATGTGTGTGTATGTGTGAGTGTGTGTGTGTGTGTGTGTGTGGTGTTGGTGTGTGTGTGTGTGTTGTGTGTGTGTGTGTGTGTGTGTGTGTGTGTGTGTGGTGTGTGTGTGTGTGTGTGTGTGTGTGCGGTGGTGTGTTGTGTTGTGTGTTGTGTGCGAATGTATGTTTTATGTGTGTATGCTAAGTAAGTTTGAATGTATGAGGTCTGTTTTGCCTGACTTGCATTTTTACTGTCTTTATGTAAGATAAAATGTATGAGATCGTTTTTTGCCTGAAACGAATTCTTTTGACAATCATTGACTTGAAATGTTTGACTGATATTTTGTTTTAAGGAAGGGTTTTTGTGTGGTGTTTCATCAGGAAGGTAGCAGGATGGTTAGACATTCGCCTACCAACAAAGTAAACCGTGAGGTTCTGGGTTCGGTTCCCAGCCTCGCTCTTTCTTCCCAGTTTGACGGGAAAAAATCGAACTGAATGTCAGTCATTCGGATGAGACTATAAACCGAGACCCCGTGTGCAAACACACGCAGAACATCTTGCGCACACGTTAAAACCCCGTTCCGCCTTTCGGAAGACCAGGCCATCGTGTTCCGGTAGGAGTGGATGACAAAATCATATATAAAAAAAGAGCATGCACACAGGTGTCGTGTTTAGACACCATCCCTGAGGAAAAATCGGGGAGTTGGAGTCCCCAGGGCGGTTCGGGGTTGTACATGGCAACGTTCTGGAGGCTTTTTGCGATGGTACTGGAACCATTCGTATCAGAGACTGCCTTTCCAATGGACCATTCCAGTGGCGTGGAGATGGGGGGTCTGCTGCATGGGTAACAGCTTGCCCTCCATACTTACTTATCCAGGCTTTGTGCTCTAAAGACTAGAGCGCAACTCCATAGTCTTCCGAGACTGATCGGTGCCTACTACTACTACGTCATACTATGTCTACTGGTCTGTTTTGTTGAAGATGTCACCTGAGATGTTCTCTCTCTCTCTCTCTCTCTCTCTCTCTCTCTCTCTCTCTCTCTCTCTCTCTCTCTCTCTCTCTCTCTCTCTCTCTCTCTCTCTCTGTGTCTGCTCTGTCTGTCTGTCTGTCTTCATATCTCGTCTGTGTAATGCCTGGTTGTCTGTGTGTCCTGTCTCTCTTCTTCTGTCTCTCTGTCTGTCTGTCTCTCTCTCTCTCTCTCTCTCTCTCTCTCTCTCTCTCTCTCTCTCTCTCCTCTCTCTCTCTCTCTCTCTCTCTCTCTCTCTCTCTCTCTCTCTCTCTCTCTCTCTCTCTCCTCTCTCTTCTCTCTCTCCTCTCTCCTCTCTCTCCCCAATGAGGAATTCCTGCTGCAAGTGGACAGCAGCAAAGATGGGCTGGGAGCAGTGATCCTACAGAATGGACGCTCCTTAGAATATGCTCCTGAGCACTTACTGAGGCAGAGAAGCGTTGGGCATAGATTGAGAAAGAAACCTTGCCCCTTGTGTTTGGCCTGGAACGTTTTAACCAATACACCTTTGGACGTTCTGTACATGTGCAAAATGACCACAAGCCACTAGCGACGATTCTGAAGAAACCTATAAGCCAGGCTTCCCGTTGCATTCAGGCACTGATGATGAGACTGTACAGATACGACATCTAAATACCAGTACAAACACGGTACGCAGCTGTTCATTGCGGACACAATGAGTCGTGCGTTCCTTCCCCACCATGGGGACGACATATGTGTGCTGACGCTGAGCTCTCTGTCTGACGTGCCTGACAAGACCAGGGATGAGGTACAGGAAGCCACCCAAAACGATCCAGGACTACAGTCTCTCCTCTCAGTCATCACTGAAGGATGGCCGGAGAAGACGAGAGAAGTTCGGAGTGTGTTTGCATGTACTTCGACATTCGCGACACTTTAAGCGAACAGAATGGCATCATACTGAAAGGGGAAAGAATTGTGGTACCATCTGCACTAAGGGCACAGCTAAAGAAGAGACTACACGCAGCACACCTGGGCTATGACAGCATGCTGCGGAGAGCCCGAGAACTGCTGTATTGGCCTGGGATGGTACAGGAAATTAAACAGATGGCTGACAGCTGTGAGGCCTGCCAGCAATTGAAACTGCAAACTTAGGAGGAGACATTGAAACAGCACAGTAAAGGCCATGAACCATGGATCAAGATTGGGGTTGACCTCTTTGAGGTGAATGGACGATAATTATCTAGTGACAGTGCTGAGTGGGTTTCTAGGACAGTGACTTGATGAGGGAGTGTTGCTGAGAAAGAAGAAACAGTGTTGAATGAGTTTTCTTTTTCCACTTTATGTTTGTCAAGACATGAGATATGCTAGTCATGTTTTTTTTAATAATTAGATTTGCTAGTCATGGTTTGTGTATTGATTAGATATGCTAGTCATGGTTTGTTTACTGACCTTGTAAAGAATTTTAGATTTTTTTCTTTTGATAGATTGTTTCACTTCAATTGTTTGTATTTCTTGTTTTTAATTCTCCAACGGAAAGGGAGATGTTGATGTACTTTAAATAGTAGTTTAGGTTACGTTTGTTTTGGCAGTTGTCGCCCCTGGATGGGAGTAGAGGGCGTGAGAGCTGTCAAGATGCTGTATGTACGATCATGTCAATAGTAAACCTGTAACCCCTCACTGATCACCTGCATGTAATGTATGCAGTGAGCACGAGTTATTAACAATGTTGTTGATCAAATATTTGTTTGCTGTTAGTTTCTTTTCTGTTTTTTTTTTGTTTGGATTTTTGTTTTATGGGGTTTTTTGCTTTTGCTGTGTTTTTTTTCTTCATAATATTGCTTTAAAGTAAGAAAGATTCGTCATGTTTTAATATGTATCTTTTTGTTCCGGCTGCTCTCTTTTCTGCTGTCACTTCTCAATTTTAATATTTTTCAGTATTTTATTTAATCAAATTGGAACATTGAGTAAGCAATAAATTTGCTTTTTTTATCAAGCTATCTATCTAGCAAAAAAACAACAACGCAAAACAACCCCCCCCCAAAAAAAAAAAAAAAGAAAGAAAAACAACAACACTTAAACAAAAGACAAACTAACAAAAATGAAGCAGCAAGCAAACAAGCGAAATAAAACCAAGAAAACCCAACCCAAAAAGATTTAGCCACAACATCGTTACAGCTCATAACAACAAAATAAAGTCAAAAGGAACTAAAAACAATAATAATAATAATAATAATAATAATAATAATAATAATAATAATAATAATAATAACAACAACAACAACAACAATAACAACAACAACAACAACAACAACAACAACAACAATAACAATAGTAATAATAATAGCAATAATGATAATGCAGTGTAAAACTCACTCTTTCACTAAGACCACACACACACACACACACACACACACACACACACACACACACACACACACACACACACACACACACACACACACACACACACACACACACACACACACAAACGCGCACACACACACACACACACATACTCGCGCGCGCACCGGCAACTTACTCACTTCCTCACTCCCTCACTCCCTCACTCACGCACGCACACACGTTCGCACGCACGCAGGTACGCACACTTTCCACACACACACACACACATATTTACACAGGCATATATC
>CM060331.1:12345197-12352697 GCA_030674155.1 Stramonita haemastoma | reverse complement strand
AGCATTCCAACGATGAAGCATATTTCACCACAGCAATAGAAGAAAAGCCCAGAAGGTAAAGCGTTACTTTCACATTTCTACCAACCAGCGGAACCTATTCGCTACGTGACCTCGCCTAATGAGATCCAGTGAACTGGAAGCTTCACGGGGAAAATGACAGACACTGGTCAATGTAGCACTCCTTCGTCAACTTGTCAGTGCTGCAGTAAGGAGGGCCTAGTGGTTAGAGCGCAGCAGTCATGATTAGGTGGCGAAGGAGTTGCCAGTTCCAGTCGCTGCCGAGGTGACAGTTCAAGAAGATTTTGTTCCCATTGGTGGTGACTGATTATGGAAAAGAGCTGTTTGACACCAACACCAGCACTGCCGGTAGTCTGACCTGAAATATAGATCGCAAGATCTGAAACTTCAACAACTCAAAGATTTTTGTCTAATTTCGACCAGAAGGACCTCCAATATGCCAGATACAGTCTACCTTTGTATTTAGAGACGACACTCAAGACGTTTCTACAAGAAATGTGTCCGACGTCTTTCAAAATAGACGGAAGAGAAAGTCAGACAGTTATTGTGCTTCGTCTGTCACCAACCCAGCAGCCTCCTGCCGCGCAGAGACGAAGTGACAGTGTGGTTTTCCGAAGAAAATCTGTGTCACAACTTGCCAGAGACAAATCCAGGGCCGAGACACACAAGGTGGGTTTATTGAAGAAACAAAAAAGTCTTCACCCCCTTCAGATTTGTTTCTGCCAACACCCCCCAGTTTATTTTACAGTAGGCTACACAAAATGCCACTGCACTTGACACATTCACAGAAGACAGGCCAGCTGACACTCCACACTGGGCTGTACAGTTTTCACGTGCAGCACGACCAGGCAGCCAGTCGCCTACAGATGTGTGCAGTGTGGATCCTATGTCAGTGACAGTGCCGCCTTGTGACTTGGAGCTTGAAAACGAAAGTGGCAATCCCGACATTGACAACGATGTTGAAAATGACAACTGCTTCTTCACAGCAAACACAATACCATCTGTGACACTGACAAAGGAGGATTCTACTGTAAACGTGACTGAGGACGAACAATGGAGAAATACAGTGGACAGTGCAACTTCAAACAATGACTCAAGAAATGACAGCACTTTATCCACTGACGACATGAGGGCAATCATGGAAGCATTTCAAGGAGCCAACAAGTTGAGTCGCAGCTTGTGGTCACAAATAAAAACATTGGCGAGGATAGACACTCTCTGACACACCCAGTGACCAGTCAACGCGGAACGGTACAGCCACATCGATAGTGACATTTTGTGACAATTCCATACTTACCGCTGTGGAAATAGCGAGTAATACAAGCTCAAGCATTTTGTGAAACTGTGCATAAACTATACATTTCCGTGTTTGGGTTTCCATTCCCGAAGATAACTATTTGTACAATGTTCCATTTTGTTTTGTGTACTTTTCGATTTCGGTCCCTACCCCCAAACTCCTATTGTAAATGGGTTGTAAAAACCTCACACAATAAACATTGTCATTCTCTCTCTCTCCTCTCTCTCTCTCTCTCTCTCTCTCTCTCTCTCTCTCTCTCTCTCTCTCCTCTCTCTCTCTCTCTCTTCTCTCTCTCTCTCTCTCTCTCTTGTGAGTTACAGGGGAGAGTAGTATTATCACTGACCTTTATTATTATCTCTCTGTCTGTCTGTCTGTCTCTGGAAATAAGCACAGTCCATTACTCCAAAAATTGCACCCACTGCACACACACACACACCACACACACACACACACACACACACACACACACACACACACACACACACACACATACACACACATGCAAACACCCCGCATGGGGCGCATGGTCGCCACAAGGGCGTGGGCACAGCACACTCTCTCTGGAGACGTCATTTTATGTGGGGAGATAATCAGCAGCTGAGAAACCAAGGGAGCCAAAAGTTTTTTGCAAAAGAGTTAAAATGGATGCAGACAAGAAGTGTTAGTGCACACACAATCTTTACATGGATGTGATCTTGGAGCAGAAAGAAGAAATCAGCTGAGCAGTCCTCCAAAAGGGCTACAGAAGAATCTGCTAAATGTGACGCTCCACCACATAAGGAGTCGATTGCACATGAGGTCAATTTTTAATTAATGACATGGTCTTAATTTACAATGAAGGGCTATAGAATACAAAAAACAGATTGAAAATCTGGCTATTCTATCAAAGTTATTACAACTTCAAATGATAGACTGCAGGAAATGACAAAATGAGAAATTGACAAGTTAAGCATCCTATTAGGTAGCTAGCATGAGGGCTTTGATATTTTTAAAACACGTTTAAAGGAAAAAAATAAACAAAATTATGCCTTGATATTTCATTATAAGGTAGAATAGAAGCTCTAGTTCTATTATCAATCAAAATCTTAAAATCGACAACTTGAAACCTTCTTCTTCTTTCACCACAGCACAGATCTACATGAATGGCCAGCAGCTGGAAGAAGTAGATGCTTTCAAATATCTTGGCACTACCCTCACGAAAGATGGACACTCCACCACAGAGATCAAGACCAGGCTAGCCATGGCAACTTCAGCTATGGCAAAACTAACAAGATATGGAGAAACGACAACATCAGCTTCAAAACAAGTCAAATTGTTCAGATCCCTGGTCATCTCTATCTTGCACTATGGCTGTGAAAGTTAGACAATGACCACTGAAACCACCAAGCGGATCCAGATGTTCGAGACAAAAGGCTTCAGTGGACTGCTTGGATTCCTGGAAGGATAGGAAAACAAACACCTTTTGTGCAAAGTCAAGTCACACTGATGGCTGGCCCTCAGGAACCCCTACTAGCCACTCTATGTGTGGAGCGTGGCAAATATTAAAATTGGAAGTGCAATGGCAAACAGCCTTTCTACTGAATCCCCAGTCACCACATGCCACCAGACCACAGCGCTTCTTTCCACAGAGCAGCAGCTGACTGATGTGTGACACAGCTTCAACTATCAACACTGTGCCACCCCATCTCTTCCCTGGAAAAATCAGTGGAAGACCAGACCAAAATGATCAAAGAGCTGAAAGCCCCAAGTGTTTCGATGGCAACCAAAGAAAGGCAAACTGACTTTACCCTGCTGTACACCAACTTACCTTGCTGAAGAAGCAAGAACAGCCATCATCAAAACAGAGATTGCTGATCAGTCGGCTGCTGGCAACCAAAGATCACACCACTGGTGACCAGTGTAAAGAAACAAGAAGCAGCAACTCAACAGAAAGGACAAAACAAAGTTTTGACCTCAGTGTCAATGACAAAAACACCAAGAATGACGTCCAGACAGCAGAACGTAGAGGCTTCATGTTCTAAAAAGTGTCATGTTGATAATCAAAATCTGCCCAATATGCTGATTCTTCAGGATTCCAAAATGAAAGGTGTAGCCTACAGGGCAGAAGACTGGGGAATTCATACAACTTCACGACTTGATGCAGATATTATTTATTCCATCAAGGATGTATAAAAGTCCCTGCAAGAAAAAAAAGACAACCTTACCAAAACCTGATGCAGTGTCCATACACTGTGGTTTCAATGACTTAAAATCTCAAAACCCCTCAGATCTAGGAAAGTCATACCATCAGTATTGAGAGAAATGGCCAAGAAACATTCCCATGCCAGGTTTATCTTCAGCAAACTTCTGACAACCCGAGATCAAAAGTAAGATATTTTTAGGGCAACTATCCAATGCTGTTGTCACTTCAGAACTTTTCCACGTAACCTAATAATTTTCTTTCATTGAAAATTCTAACATCAAGTCTTTTCACCTCACCTGATGGGCAGCAGTCTTCTGGCAGGCAATCTGGGATGCCATCCTTGTAATTTACTGTGGAAGACACCCAGGAAGACCTATGGCCTTTCCAGTGGCTACTTCCACCGGCAATGCCCTGGACCTGATTGCCACATGCCTGGATCAACCGATTGTATGTCCTGGGGACTGTCCCACGTTTTAACCATTTGGGGAATACTTTTTGCTATCAAGTGTCAAGAATTTTCGTTTGCTGCAAACAGTGTTGATCTGCTGAGCCTACCCCTCTGTGGTTTGATATCTTTTGACTTTACCTTTCTGTATCCTTTGTCTGGACTAACTGCTGTAGTGTACTTGTTATCTCATCTTTCAGATCGTTTCATTTAGATAGTTTTTGCATTCCTTTTTTGTTATATGGTGTTTTGCATTTTTATATATGCTTTTTCATTATTACCTTAATATTGTTTATGATCAACTGTTCACTATCATTCTCATGTCAGTGATAAGTGGAAAAATGTTTAAAGATATTTCAATGGAACTTTCCTTCTATTGCTACAAATTATGAACAAATTATGGGGCATTGTGAGTATGATGTGTTAGCCCTTCAATCACTAAATGGAAAAAGAGAATAGCTACCAGAATAAGTCATTATTATTATCCACCAATATATCAATAGGAAGTTTCCAATGGAAAAGTCTATACTGCTATTTACCTACATGAAGAATTAAGTACACTCCATGCCTAAGTCCTGTTCCATCAGGTATTCCTGGCATATATTCTTGTGCTGTGACAGTCTCTCTTAATTCATCTCTATTAATTGTCATTTCTGTTTACCTACCACAGGGACCTAATGATTTCAACACAGAATGGATTCAATCTCTTCAAACATCAGATCAGGTTAAAAAATTCTTATAGCAGGAGATTTAAATGTTCATTCTCCATTTTGGAAAAAAAGACTGTCGATCTATTACCAGCAATGGTTTCATTAAAAATCTGGTTGATTCCTCTTTCTATCTGCTCAATGACAGCTAGAATCACTTGGATTCCTGATAATTCCATTCATAAACCCTCTGCAATACATCTAACTTGAATGTCTCCAATCTAGCATCAATCTGTGACTGGAACACTCTAGAAGACCCTCTCAACAGTGATCTTATTCCTATTGTCTGTTTTTTTTTAACTTAAGGAATCTCACTCTGTAGATCTGGCTGAGGATAAGGTCCCAAAATTCAATTATAAAAAAGCAGACTGGATCAAGTTTTCTGCACTTTTGTCATCATTACACATAGGAGATCCGACTTACAGGATATCAACAGCTTATACTCACTATTCAGTGAAGCAGTGTTGTGTGCTGCTAATATTTTGTATTTTGTACCACTTTATGTCAAACAGATTTCTCTGAAATTCGGGCTGTTATTCTCGGGAGAGTGCATGCCACAAGTGCAGGCCTACCCATTTTTTTTTTCTTTTTCCGCATGTAGATGTATTTGTTTCCCTAACAGAGTGGCTTTCTTCTACAGAATTTTGTCAGGGTCAACCCCCTTGTTGCCGTGGTTTCTTTTATGTGCGCTAAATAGTGATGTGTAACACACGTAGGGACCTCGGTTTACCTCTCATCCAAAAGACTAGCACCCAGATCACCACTCAGGGTCTAATGGATGGGGAAAAAGTTTTGGGCCCAAACCACCCGCATACTCAGGCCCGACTTTTTGCTTTCTAGGCAAGGTGCATTACCACCTAGACCACCATCCATAAGTCTATTCCTGGACATAAATCAGTAAAATCTAAGAAGCATGCTGGGAATATCTGGTGCAACTCTGCATGTGACCATGCCAAATATATGAAAAAGGTAGCATTTAAAGCATACCTTAAGGGAAAGTCAGCTAAGAATGATTAAGAGATGGAAGCAGCCAAAAATAATGCTAGTAGATTATAATATGCACAAGGAAAGCTCATTATTGGTCTTCATACTGCATTGATGACGTAACTACCTATAGAGATCTTCCAAAAGTCTGGGAAAAACTAAAAGCAATGAAAAATGGAATTAATTGACCCCAATGCCCATCAGGGTACACCACTGTGACTTACCATCAAATTTTGAAAAGGCTGAAACATCTGCTGACTTGTTTGCAAATAATAGTTGTAATAAAGGACTGTAAGAAAAAAGCAGAGTGTATAAAGAGGAAAAGAAAAAAGAATATATATATATATATATATATATATATATATATATATATATATATATATATATATATGGATCCAGAACTCATAAATGTCCTTCTTAATGCTTAAAGTTAGAAATTTCTTAAAATTGTTAGTAAGCAGCACTGGGGACATGATACAAAAGCACTTATATCCCTTTCTTCCTCGCTTTTTCGTTGGAGGTTGACATATGCACAAGAAGTTTTCTTTAATGCACCTAAAACCCTGTACAAAAAGTTAGTGTCGATTCCAAAGCTTATAAATTTGCACTGGGAGTCCCAGCTCATTCAGCGTCTTGGGAACTTGCAGAGAAGCGGTGTTCTACACTTGATGAGCTTAGAAAATCCTCAGCTGCAAAGTTAGTATAAAAAATGTTGCTTACGATGCTTTCTTTAAATGCAAAGTCCACCTTAAATCTGATAAAAATTTTGGAAAAGGGCTGAAACGATCCAGTCTTTGAAATCTCTGCACACGTTTGCTTCAGAGATTCTTGGTCATCCCAAAATCAAATGAAGGTCTATTGCTGTTAAACCAGTATTTTCTCCAGTTCCGGCATGGGAATGGAATAAACCAACTTTATATATATATATATATATATATATATATATATATATATATATATATATATATATATATATATATATATATATATATATATATATATATATATTTATCAAACATGATTCACCAAATTTGTTAAAAAGTTCAGTTAAATGGTATATGGATTGTCATTATAAAAACTATTTACATATATTCACAGACAGATCTGTTCTCAAAGATGGTAGAGCAGGTGCTGCTTTTGTAATCCCTGCACTAAAATATGTAAAGCAATATTACTTGGGTAATTATGTATCTATCTTTACTGCTGAACTAGTAGCCATTCTCATGGCTTTAAACCATGTCTACTGTGCCCACGAATGCACGTCAAATATTATGTGTAGATTCAAAGTCGGTGTTATATGCGCTTAGATCTTTAAATCAAAAGACAAGACGCGAAATGATAATTGAAATAAAATACCTCTTGCATCTTTTGTCAGATAAAGATATATCAGTAATTTACTTCTGAGTTCCTTGCATTGCGGGATCATTCCCAATGAAAGGGTGGATTAAGCTGCCAGAAAAGCAGCTCACAGTTCTGATAGTAATATCAGTCTTTCCATTCCATTAGATCTCCAGGAGTGTTACAGACTCATAGAGAACATATCTTCTGCTCGATTCCAAAGTTCTCTGGAGAGTTCAAATTTTCAATATATCAATAACTGCATAAAAAGTACTACTACAAAAAAGACCAGTAGCCCTCATGTTTTAATCATTTGTCTTCAAGTCCTAGACACATCATCAGTTTAATGTATCGTTTTTGCTTAAATGCTCTCCGCATGAAATATTGCAAAAATAGTAAATGATTGTGCAGTGAGCAAATCACAATGAATCATGTAATTGTTCACTGTCCATTTGTTGGGTGCTGGGTTTTACAAAAGTTGGGCGATTATCATTCCTAAAACAGCCCCTTTTCTCTAGAGCACATTTTG
>CM060331.1:12330197-12335197 GCA_030674155.1 Stramonita haemastoma | reverse complement strand
AGACTTAGCTATTGAGTTCTGGATAAAGACATTCACTGAAATCTATAACAAACATGCCCCACTAAAAACCATTAGGATCAAACACGTCCCCAAACCCCCTTGGCTCACAAAGGAACTAGAGGAAGCATGTTACCTTAGAGATTTCCTAAAAGAACAAAAATATTATGAGGAATCAAAAAAATTAAGAAACGCCATCAATCTCACAAAAACGGCGTGAACAATTTTTTTTTCAAGACTTACTATCTTCCAAACAAAATTCAAAGACAGTATGGCGAGCTATAAATCAAATAACAAAAAATCAATCATCCTCCAAATCAAATGTAATCAAAGACATCTCTGCTGAAAACCTTAACAACCATTTCATCAATGTTTCTTCCAACGTAATTAGCAATGATAACTCAGAGTCCAATGATCTTAATGAATTAAAACAATACTGCCAAGAAAAGCATATTCCTTCAAAACTTCACATACCTTTCATGTCTGTCTCAGAGGACTACAACTATCTGACTTACCTCAAACAATCAAGAACGTGGTCTTGATGGAATAGACAGCAGTATATTAAAACTATCAGCTCCAGTTATCACAGACACCCTAATATATATATATATATATATATATATATATATATATATATAATATATATATATATATATATAATACATATATAATATACAAAATATAACCTCTGCCTTGATAAGAACTATTTCCCCAATGCCTTCAAATGTTCTAATAGTAATCCCATCTACAAATCTGGCGATACTTCTGATCCTTCAAACTATAGGCCCATCTCCATTATACCGATCCTTTCAAAACCATTGGAAAAACATATGAATAAACACTTAGTCCGTCATACACAAATCAACAACTTACTTCATCCTAATCAGTCTGGATTTAGATTAAAGCACTCGTGTCATACAGCACTAACCAGTCTTGTAGATAATTGGCTATCAAACATCAATGAAAATAAATGTTGTGGAGTACTATTTGTTGATTTCAAAAAAGCATTTGATACAATTGACCACAAACTTCTCCTTAAAAAACTAAACCCCTATAACATTTCTACAAAAACCCTAGGACTACTGATTCACATCTTACAAATAGGCACCAGTGTGTCTCAACAACTACATCAACATCCAAACTAAAGCCCATTCATTATGGAGTACCACAGGGATCCATATTAGGCCCTATTCTCTTTTCATTATACATAAATGACCTTTACATATCAATGCCAAATGTGAACTATTTGCAGATGACACAACCCATACATACGAGCCATAATGAAATTGACTATCTTACAACCTTACTACAAAAAAGCACTGACGACCTTGTGAAATGGACTTAACTGAACCACATGTCTACCCACCCCCAAAAAACAAAATGCATGCGTATCACCACCAGACAAAAGCGACAAAATTTACCACATAAACTATTTCCAATTCACATAAAAAAGGAAGCAATCGAACAAACCTCTCACCACAAAGTTCTAGGAGTGACAATTGATGAAAATCTCAGCTGGTTCTACCACATATCTCATCTATGCAAATACTTGTCCAAAAAGTCTACCAGTTGATTAAAATTAAACACTTTCTCGATTACCATTCAAGGAAACTTTTTTCAAGCTTATATACAATCCTCAATAGACTATGCTACAACCCTGTGGGACTCTGCCAGTGCAAATATCATGAAACCGTTACTAAGTCTGTATAAACGGGGTCTCATACTGGTCCTTCTGAAGAAAACAACCTTGCTAGATGGGGATTATACTCAGTTAAATATCCCTCCCCTACACCAAAGACTAAAATATAACAAAGGCATCATGATGTTTAAGATACTGACAGGAAATGTCCCCACATCCTTAAAAGACAATTCCCAATGAATCATTCCAGAAATACGTAAAGCCAAGTGTCCCAATCCCAAGAATAGACTTGTTCAAAACTAGTTTACTATACTCAGGCCCTTCGCTATGGAACCCCCTCCCTGACTCAATTAAACAGCATCAATCATTAACAACCTTCAAACATCACCTTCTAATCCATTTGATGCATCAAAAATAACAAACCACACTTCTCCCCTCTCAAACTATCTGCCCTCTCCCTCCTCACTTTCTCTGATTATGATGATCTTATGACCTTCAATCATAAGACTAAGTGATGTGTGTGTGTGTGTGGGTGTGTGTGTGTGTGTGTGTGTGTTGTGTGTTTGGTGTGTGTGTGTGTGGTGGTGCGCGCGCGTTGTCTGTGTGGTGCGTTGCGTGCGTGCGTGCGTGCGTGTGGTGTGATGAGAGAGAGAGAGAGAGAGAGAGAGAGAGAGAGAGAGAGAGAGAGAGAGAGAGGAGAGAGAGAGAGAGAGATGGGGCTTTTTTGTTGAAAAACTTATGTTTTATAGGACTTATTTTGATGATAGATGGTAGTGGATTGATATCTTCAGTCATTTAACCTCATCATATTCTCATGTTTGCTCTTTAATTATTGCGCCTTTTTTTGTTGTTTTTTTGTTTTGGTTTTTTTTTTGCTTTGATTGGTTTTTTTTTGTTTTTTTTGTATTTAAATCAAATCTTCATTGATTCTTACTTCATATTTTCGTTTCTGAATGAATGCCTTTTTATAACATTACCTTAATATTGCATCTATGTCTTATTTCTTACCTGTTGTTGTTGTTCTTCCCCACCTTTTATCAAAATATTATGTTTTAAGGGACTTATTTGATGATAGATGGTGGTGGATTGATGTTTTGAGTCATCTAACCTCATCATATTCTCATGTTTGATCTTTAATTATTGCGCCTTTTTTGTTTGTTTCGTTTTGTTTTGTTTTTGCTGGGAGGGGGGGGTGTTTTGTTTTGAATGTTTGTTTGTTTGTTTTGCTTTTTTTATTCAAATCAAAATGATCATTGATTCTTACTTCTTTTTTTTCGTTTCTGAATGAGTGCCTTTTTTTTATAACATTACCTTAATATTGTATCTCTGTCTATTTCTTACCTGTTTTTTGATACTTGGTAAGTTTTTTTGCTCTTGGTAATTGGATCATTATAATTGTTCTTGTTTAGTTGAGGCTATCTTTTTATCTTGATGTTATCCCTGAAAGGGCGGGGACTGGATGTAAAAAAGCACATGAGTGCTTATCTATTATCCTCGAATAAAAGAATTTTGCTTCTTGCCTTGCCTTGCCTTGCCTTGCCTTGCCTTGCCTTCTCTCTCTCTCTCTCTCTCTCTCTCTCTCTCTCTCTCTCTCTCTCCTCTCTCTCTCTCTCTCTCTCTCTCTCTCTCTCTCTCTCTCTCTCTCCTCTCTCTCTCTCTCTCTCTCTTTTCACCATGGTCTTTCTCTTCTTTTCTTTCTTTTGTGTCTTTTAAATTGACACTTCTCATAAAAAAGTCTGTCAGCCATAGTTTCTTAATAATTATCCTCACTCTTTTTGTGACTCTTAGAGGTTAATTGGCCACGTGAAGGAGCGAATCTAGATTAGCGTAAAGTTGATAAACGGCGAACACAGGTGCAGAGAAGACTCATACAGTAGGTGGTGGGAAGCCGTGCAAGTCCATTTGAAAACAAATAGAGATAGTTATTATTGCTAGCTGTTGTGGAGGAGGAGGTTAACCGCCATGTCGACAGCCATGCAACAGGAGATAACTGAAGAGGGTAACAGTAATACATCTGCCGGGAAACCCCATCTTTTTCCAGGTATGGTCAATAAATTAATGTTGGGTTCGTCAGTTTGTCTGTCTCTTTGTTTTTGAATTGAAAATAGGTTTAAGCATATACATTTTTTCTTCTTCTTTTTAGCTCTTTCTCCTTCCCCACCCAACCCAACACTTCCCCTCCCTCCCTCTCCTTTTCCAAAAAAAAGGGGAGAGAGGGGAAGGGTGGATTTAAGCTCAGGAAGCACAAAATAAAACTATGGCAGAATTAATGTGGCTTCATATATGATAATATATAAATATAGTTATACAATATATATATATAATAATATAATTATATATATTATTATATATTATTATATATATATATATATATATAATATATATATATATTTAATAATTTTGTTTTGTAAATATATTTTTACATTTGTTTCGACAAAACACGCATTGTTATCAGGCAACAAAACTATAATGTATAAATGACAATGTAACAATGTTGTAACAAGCACCAGAATTAAATCCATCGGTAAAAGTAGTGTATGATAACATTGTATTGAACCACGAACCATTTTCAGTGTATTGGAAGTACTTGTTGCAAATCTATCAAGGTTTGATCCTCCTTGTCTGTTCATCAGGATGTTAAATTGGATGCATTTGGATAAAACTGAAAATACTTCAGTAAAAAGTCGGTAAGATCAAACATAAAGGTGTTCCATAACCTATGTGGTCGTTGGGGAGTGAGGCATCAGAGTCTGAGCTTTCTAGGGGCCAGCGTTTTGAGGGTGACGCCTATCTTCTCTCCTTCGCTGGTTTGCCTTCCCTGACCCTGAAGAGGGCAGGTACCCATTTACAGCTGGGTGGACTGGGGACTGTAATGAAGCCAAGGCGCACAAATGGTCACCCATCCAACTGGTAACCATGCACGATGCTGCTTAACCATGGCTAGGGGAAAATAGTGCTGTGACCACTGAGCTATCCCGTCCATAAACCTTTTGTATTCTCAGTAACAGGGTGTGGACAGATGAACAAGTGATGAAATTCATATGTATGATATGGAGTATGGCTGCCTATATTGTGAGGTACTTGAAAACCGTCATACACCCAAGCTTCTCATTCAGTGTGCAATTTCAATCTCACAGTGATTCCCAGGTGGGATGAGTAAGCCAGAGTGCATATTCTGGGTGACCCCCAGAGTGTTTAGCTGTGGGACCACAACAACATCACAATGTAATTTCTGCAATTTCGCAACGATCACATTTGTGTTTATCTCTTAGTGAATCATTTGATTATACACTCTAGACAGAACAGGTATCCTGACACAATCTAAGTGTGATTGAGGTTTTACGAAGAACTGGTAAGGTTTACA
>CM060331.1:12315197-12325197 GCA_030674155.1 Stramonita haemastoma | reverse complement strand
AATTTTTGTGTGTGCTGTGTGTATTGCTAAGTGTGGCTATATAATGTGTGTATTGCTAAATGTGGCTATATGTTGTGTGTATTGCTAAGTGTGGCTATATGCTGTGTGCTGTGTGTGTTGCTAGATGTGGCTATATACTGTGTGCATTGCTGAGTGTGGGTATGTTCTAAGTGCTGTGTGTATTGCTCAGTGTGGCTATATGCTGTGTGTATTGCTGTGTGGCTTTATGATGTGTGCTGTGTGTATTCCTAAGTATGGTTATGTGTTGTGTGTATTGCTAAGCGTGGCTATGTGCTGTGTGTATTGCTAAGTGTGACTCTATACTGTGTGTATTGCTAAGTGTGGCTATATACTGTGTGTATTGCTAACTGTAGCTATATCCTGTGTGTATTGCTAAGTGTGACTCTATACTGTGTGTATTGCTAAGTGTGGCTATATGCTGTGTGTATTGCTGTGTGGCTATATGCTGTGTGTATTGCTGTGTGGCTTTATGATGTGTGCTGTGTGTATTCCTAAGTATGGTTATGTGTTGTGTGTATTGCTAAGCGTGGCTATGTGCTGTGTGTATTGCTAAGTGTGACTCTATACTGTGTGTATTGCTAAGTGTAGCTATACACTGTGTGTATTGCTGTGTGACTCTATACTGTGTGTATTGCTAAGTGTAGCTATACACTGTGTGTATTGCTAAGTGTGGCTATATGCTGTGTGTATTGCTGTGTGGCTTTATGATGTGTGCTGTGTGTATTCCTAAGTATGGTTATGTGTTGTGTGTATTGCTAAGCGTGGCTATGTGCTGTGTGTATTGCTAAGTGTGACTCTATACTGTGTGTATTGCTAAGTGTAGCTATACACTGTGTGTATTGCTGAGTGTGGCTCTATATTGTGTTTATTGCTAAGTGTGGCTATATACTGTGTTTATTGCTGTGTGGCTATATGCTGTGTGCTCTGTGTTTTGCTAGATTTGGCTACATACTGTGTGCATTGCAAAGTTGGTATGTGCTAAGTGCTGTGTGTATTGCTAAGTGTGGCTATATGATGTGTGCTCTGTGTTTTGCTAGATGTGGCTACATACTGTGTGCATTGCAAAGTTGGTATGTGCTAAGTGCTGTGTGCATTGCTAAGTGTGGCTATATGATGTGCGTATTACTAAGTGTGGCTATATAATATGTGTTGTGTGTATTCCTAAGTATGGTTATGTACTGTGTGTATTCCTAAGTATGGTTATGTGTTGTGTGTATAGCTAAGTGTGGCTGTATGCTGTGTGCTGTGTGTATTGCTGTGTGGTTATGTGCTGTGTGTACTGCTAAGTATGGCTATATGCTATGTGTTGTGTGTATTGCTAAGTATGGCTATGTGCTGTGTGTATTGCTAAGTGTAGCTGTATGTTGTGTTTATTGCTAAGTGTGGCTGTATGTTGTGGTTTATTGCTAAGTGTAGCTGTATGTTGTGCTTATTGCTAAGTGTGGCTATAGGCTGTGTGTATTGCTAAGTGTGGTTATATGCTATGTACTGTGTGTATTGCTAAGTGTGGCTATGCGTGTTATGTGTATTGCTAAATGTGGCTATATGCTGTGTGTACTGCTGTGTGGTAATGTGCTGTGTGTATTGCTAAGTGTGGCTGTATACCGTGTGCTGTTGCAGGGAATGAAGTTTCCCCTGGTAAATGAACAGCTTTCCTGGTGGGCTCCGGACAGTGAGAGAGTCACCATGCTCACTTTTGCTTACGCTGGTACCGTTATGAGAGAGAGAGAGAGTGAGAGAGAGAGAGAGAGAGAGAGAGAGAGAGAGAGAGAGAGAGAGAGAGAGAGAGAGAGAGAGAGAGAGGTGTGTGTGTGTGTGTGTGTGTGTGTTGTGTGTGTGTGTGTGTGTGTGTGTGTGTGTGTTGTGTGTTGTGTGTGTGTGTGTGTGTGTGTGTGTGTGTGTGTGTGTGTGTGTGTGTGTGTGTGTGTGTGTGTGTGTGTGTGTGTTTGTGTGTGGTGTGTGGTGGAGGTGGGGGATGGAGGTGGGGAATGGAGGTGGGGCAGTTGCAGTAAAGACAAGACTCGTAGATGTTCTTCTGCTGTTGCCCCGTTAAAACAAGTAAACATGTTTCTATAAGCACTCCCCCCCCCACACACACACACGCATGCACGCACGCACGCTCGCACACACGCACACATATAGATTTATATTTGAATATATATATATATATATATATATATATA
Source organism: Stramonita haemastoma (assembly GCA_030674155.1). Taxonomy (NCBI): domain Eukaryota; kingdom Metazoa; phylum Mollusca; class Gastropoda; order Neogastropoda; family Muricidae; genus Stramonita; species Stramonita haemastoma. The sequence goes on along the minus strand of CM060331.1, from coordinate 12,322,993 downwards.
TATATATTTATATATATATATATGTATGTATGTATGTATGTATATGTATATACATATAGAACTGTATCTGTATGTGTATGCTTGTAAGCTTATCTACATGTCTATACAATAAAAACAACTCTGTTTCGATGCAGAGAAATGCTTTATTGCTTAGTACGTGTGCAGAAGGCAGACCAGCCTTATGCTTAAGCCCTACTGTGGCCCATATGGCACAGTTGAAAAGCCTGGTATCCCAAATTTAGGACCACGGGACTGAGTAACTAAGTGTTATAGGCTTCGAAATGAGATCTGAACAAGTTAAACGTATTTCATGTTGCCTTTAATGTATGCATAAGTGTAGACTGGTGTATGCGTGCATGCAAATATGAACTACATGCGAACTGATAAGCACATTTGAGCCCTCAATTTACGGTGTGGATGTGTGTTCCTTTTTGTGTTGAATTCTTTTTATTCTTTTGTTTTGAGGATAATGGAACAAGCACTAATGTGCTTTTTTACATCCAGTCCCTGTGTAATGGGATGTAAGTAGAATTCCTCCCATGCGATCAGAGCCCTGTCGCAGGGTTGTGTTACTAAATCCGGACACACCTGCGAATTGTGTGATGCTCTGTTTCCTTGAGTGGTGGTCGAAAGCCCTCCATTGCATACTCTTTGCCTTCATGGTGAACGGTAGAATTTATGCAACCCCTTTTTAAAGGTCATGTCCTAACTGGCTAACTGTATCCACCCGAGAAGCTGTGCAGAGATGGGACATCACATGGGCTGATGTCCACTCTGTTACACCTGTGTGTATGCAGTTTTGTAAACATTGTCATCCGTTCCCACCGGCACACATGGGCCTACTTCCCAAAAGGCAGAACGGGTTTTAACATGTGTGCAAGATGTTTTGTGTGCATTCCCACACGGCACCTCAGTTTATAGTCTCATCCGAAAGACTTTTGGGGGGAGTGGAGTGGGCACTGATTTTTTAACTCCTGAGTGTGTGTGTGCTTGCACATTACGGGGCACCAGTTGCATTTATGAGGCTTTCTTTCATCTGAACCACTGTTAATGCATTGTACACCATGGAAGGAATGACACATGACCTTCCTACTGCTCACCCATACACCTTTTTTTTGTTTCAGGTACTTACACAGCCAACATGGTCGTCTCCCTTACATCCGGGTACCTGTGTTCTGTTCCTGTGGACAATGGCTGGCCTTTCATCTTCTACGTGCACGGTAAAATATGGATGACAGCATGCATGACAAAAGTTTTTGCATACAGCTAAGTAGGCATGAAAAATGTAGACAAGATAGATACAGAATGTTTACTGCCCAAAGAAAGCAGCTCCCATTTATGTTCCTCAGTGCTATCATTGCCTATTATCAAAAGCAAAATAATGTATTCTGCTCCCCCCCCCCCCCAGCCCACCACTACAAACACATAGAAAGACAGACAGACAGACAGACAGGTAGACAAACAGACAGACAAACATGCATACACACACACATCGCACGCATACACACACTTACCCACGTACCCGCGGCCACCCACCCACCCACCTAGCCACCCCCTTTCCCCCCACAAACAAACACACACACACACACACACACACACACACACACACACACACACACACACACACACACACACACACACACACCACACACAGCTAAACAAAACAATACAAAGCAAAACAAAACAAATATAAAAACAAAACTACCCAAAGCAAGCCTTTTTTTGTTAATATTGAAAGTCTGAGTATCTCTTGTTTCGTGTTTGTAGTAATATGTTAACTAAGCTTTCAAACTTTGATGCGAAGGAGAATAAGAATGTGAAGAAGACTGCAAAGAATGACTGAAGAAGAAGAAGAAAGAAGAAGAAGAAGAAGAAGAAGAAGAAGAAGAAGAAGAAGAAGAAGAGGAGGAGGAGGAGGAGGAGGAGGAGAAGGAGAAGGGGGAGGAAGAGGAGGAGGAGGAGGAGGAGGAGGAGGAGGAGGAGAAGGAGGAGGAGGAGAAAGAAGAAGAATGCGAACTATGCCAAGAAGAAGAAAAAATGAGAAGAAGAAGAAGAAGAAGAAGAAGAAGAAGAAGAAGAAGAGGAAGAGGAAGAAGAAGAAAAATGAGAAGAAGAAGAAGAAAAATGAGAAGAAGAAGAAGAAGAAGAAGAAGAAGAAGAAGAAGAAGAAGAAGAAGAAAGAAGAAGAAGAAGAAAGGAGTGCATAATTTACTGCAGCTTTCCCTCTGTCCAGGAGCCCTGGCCTTGTGCTGGTGTGTGCTTTGGCAGTTCACAGGCAGTATCAAACCCGAGGACCACCCGTACATATCGGAGGACGAAAAACAGTACATCATAAAGACCAGGCGCGGGATGGACAAAATGCAGGTTGGGTATTCAAACTGTCCCTAATGTCACGTGTGCTGCATCGTATTGTGATGTATTGTATCGTATTGTATCGTGTCGTATCGTATCGTATCGTATTGTATTGTATTGTATTGTATTGTATTGTATTGTATTGTATCCTGTTGTGTTGTATCCTATTGCATCCCATTGTATTATAGTATATGTCATTGTTTTGTGTGATATTGTATTGTACCGTATAGTATTGCATGATATTTGACCGTGTTGTGTTGTATTGTATTGCATTGCGTTGTGTCGTATCGTATTGCATTGCGTTATGCTGTATTGTTTCGTATTGTGATGCGTTGCATTGTGATGTATCTATATTATTCTAGTGTGTCGTATCATATTGCATTGCACTGCATTGTGCTGTATCGTTTTGTATTGCGTTGCATTGTATTGTATCTACATATTGCATTGTACTTTGTTGCAGTAAATCGTACTGTGTTGTAATACAGTTTATTACTTTGCATTGCTTTATGTTGTATCCTATTGTATTGTGTTGTGTTGTATTTTATCGCGCTGTATTGTAGTGAGTTGTATCGTACTGATATTGTATTGAACTGTATTGTACTGCATCGTATTGTATTGTCTTGCATAGTATCACATTTATTTGTATTGATAAACGGTATTGCATTGCCGTTGTAGTGGATAGAATTGTATCGTTTTTTTGTTGTACAGTCCTGCGTTCTATTGAGTTTTATTGAATTGAATTGAATTGTAGTGTGTTGTATTATTCCCCCCTCTCTATCTCTTCCTATCTCTATTTCTCTATGCATATCTCTGTTTCTGTCTGTTTCTCTCTGTCTGTCTGTCTGTCTGTCTGTCTGTCTGTCTGTCTGTCTGTCTGCCTATCTGTCTGCCTATCTGTCTGTCTGTCTGTCTGTCTGTCTGTCTTTCTGTCGTGTTCTGTCTGTCTGTCTGTCTGTCTGTCTGTCTGTCTGTCTGTCTGTCTGTCTGTCTGTCTCTCTCTCTCTCTCTCTCTCTCTCTCTCTCTCTCTCTCTCTCTCTCTCTCTCTCTCTCTCTCTCTCTCTCTCTCTCTCTCTCTCTCCACACACACACACACAAAGTGTGTAAAAGGGAAAAAAGCACTAATAAGTTTAATTAGAGCATTTCAAAAAAACAAAGATATTTCTTACCAGGTTTATTTTAAAGTTTTTTTGATGTAAAAATCACGCCAATATTGCTATATGCATCTGAAGTATGGGGAGTAAATCGCTTAGAACATGTAGAAAAAATACATTTGATGGCTTGTAAACATGTTCTGGGACTTCCTGTTAAAACACCAAATAAAATGGTTTATGGGGAAGTTGCCAGATATCCTTTATTCATAAACTCATATATTTGTGCAGTTAGATATTGGTTAAAATTACTACAAATGAGTAATCAGAGGTTGCCAAGACAGGCCTACGAAATGCAATTAATTCTAGATCAGAAAGGTAAAAAATGTTGGGTAGCAAGTGTAAGGGAATTGTTGTGCAATTCAGGGTTTAATATTGTTTGGCTACAACAGGGTGTGCCGCCGCTGTGGCCTAGTGGTTAGGGCGTTGTACTCGTAATCTAAAGGTTGCGGATTCGATCCCAGCTATTCCGCTATGGCGTTGTGCCCTTGGAAAAGGCACTTTACGGCTATTTTCTCACCCCACCCAGGTGTAAAAGGGGTACCAACCTTGTGTTGGGGGTTAACCCTGCGATAGACTGGCGTCCTATCCAGGGGGGAGTCTATGACTCTCAGTCGCTTAACGCCACAGAAACCGGGATAAGCACCGGCCTGATGAGCCTTATGGCTCGGGACAGACTTTAACTTTTAACTTTTTTTACAACAGGGTGTTGGTGATATTCAGGGATTCCTTAGCGCATTCAAGCAAAGATTAATTGATATGTTTATTCAGGAGTGGTCAGGTGTCATGAGAGAGAGTAATAGGTATGCAACATGTAGATCTTTCAAGACTGTTTTTGAAAAAGAATTGTATCTTCATAGTATTGATATTTATTGTTTCAGAGTTGCACTGTCACAGGCCAGAATGAATGTTCTTCCTTTAAATAATAATCTCAATAGATACAGCAACAACAATCAGGATAAAAACTGTTCTTTGTGCAAAAACGTTATTGAAGATGAATACCATCTAATATATATTTGTCCATTATATACAGATTTACGAACCAGTTACCTGAAAGATCTTCTTCATGTGCCTATGCCTTTTCTTCTCCAGGCACATAGTAGATGTGGTTCAGTGCAGCTAGCAACATTTTTATTCCGTGCTATTCGAAGAAGACAGACAGTGGCAGAACTTATGTAAAGTAAGTAGATCTAGATCTAATAGTGAAAAAGATGGTTGTATCAAGTGTGTACCGTTGCTTTATGATGAGACTTTGAACAAATTTGTTATATGCACATACATCCACTCCCCCATCTCCCACTTCGTTTTGAATTGTGGTCTAAGGCTGATGTTCAATAAAAACATTTTCATTTCATTTCTCTCCCTCTCTCTCTCTCTCTCTCTCTCTCTCTCTCTCTCTCTCTCTCTCTCTCTCTCTCTCTCTCTCTCTCTCTCTCTCTCTCTCTCTCTCTCTCTCTCTCTCTCTTTCTTTCTCTCTCTCTCCCCCTATCTCTTAGAAATATTAGCTAAGAACTAGATATAGGATAACAAAATTCAACACCAGAAATTTGGACTAATGTCTCTACAACCAGACTATCTGATTCCTGATAGCTTAGTCTACGATTGTGTGAAAGGACAGTGTAAAGAATGGGAAAGTTTGGTCTCCTTCAGAAGCGCTCCAAGCCTCCCTATAGAGAGATCTTCACCAGCGTGCCCATGTGGGGGGGCTTCATGATCATCATGGCCGTACATACCTGCTCCTACACCGTCATGATGGTTTTCATGCCTGTGTACTACAACACAGCCTTGAGTTTCAGTGTGGAAAAGGTCAGTAATAATTCACAGTAAGACTCACTCTTTCACGTAGGCTACACCACACACCACACACACACACACACACACACACACACACACCACACACACACACACACACACACACACACACACACACACACACACACACACACACACACCACACACAACACACATTTACACATACATGTATCCACGCACGCACATGCACTAGATGTTTTGTTTGTTTGTTTAAAGTCATAGAAAAAAATCATAAAGGTAGACAAATTATATCAGGCTACAATACCATCTATTCGTTTATATCCATACTTTATATAAAAAAAGAAATAAAAGCAAACAAGCAAGCAAATAAAAACAAAAAAGACAGGAACAAAACATCTTAAAAATGTATATACAATCCATAGCACTCAAACCAACCAAAATTTCAAGCTAATGAATAAATCATGATAATGATAAAATTTACAATAACATGATAATCACCCATCACCACAAAAAGCAATAACACAACAGTAGCTTTAAAAAAAACTGATTGAAAAGGACCAGGGAAAGGGGGGTATCAAGGAGGAAGGGGGAACATAAACAATCAGCAAAACAAAAAATGATAATAATACAAATTTTGCAAACAGTCAAGAACCCCGGATAAATAATAAATTTGAAAAAAAAAAGTCAGCTAGACTAACAAACCAAGACAGTAACAATTATAATAATACTTATAATCCATCATTAATAACATCAAAAACAACATTCATAATAAAACCTGTTAAACTGGGTTTTAAAAAAGGACATGTGAAACAAAAATTCAGTCTTAATATTATCACTTCATCCACTTTGATTTCTCCTTTCCCCACTTGTTAAATTTGTAAACTATGCTTGTACATGTTTAAATTACTCACGGGCTTTCATTAGAATTAACAATAGCTTTTTAAATCTCTTACTCTTCCCCTTTCTTCCACATAAACACAGAGCATGTAACATTGCAATATTTCCAGTCCCTAAAAATCACATCTGAAATATGTTCAAGGATGCAGAAAATGCTGTTTCATTTGTTGCAATCATGATTAATTGATTTATATTTTAGTTCCTAAACATTTACTCATTAAATGATTTTTCATATGTGTCTTGAACTGATTTTTCCTTTTGACACATTTTAAACTTCTTAGGAGCTTGTTCCATAGATCACTTCCTGAATATAAGAAGCTTGATTTGTAGAGATTATTTCTGGTTCTCGGAAATGTTAGTAGCTGATTATGTCTGTTCTCGAAATCTTAAAGCAATTGGTGATTTTCAGAGGGACATTTCCATTAATAACTTTCTATACAAATATGGCTTTATTGAAATAAAGTCTGTTTTGGAAATTTAGAATATTTATTTTCTTATAATCGTTGATTATTTGGGAGCCTGATTTCAATAGAACAAGTTTTAGTCCTCTTGATATAATCGATGAATGAATTTCAAATTTGTTTCACTACAGCTGTCCTAAAAAGATGAAGCATAGTACACGATAGGCAAAATATGGCCACGAAAAACAGTTTGCGTGAATGGTTATTCAGGAAGTGTTTTATTTTATATAACTGAACTATCTTGTTGCCAAGACGTTTTCCTAGGGCCATTACATGCTCAGTCCAAGTAAGATTTTTGTCAATAGTGACACCCAGAATTTTGTCGGAGTCAACTTCTTTGATTACTCTTTTATCTATAAACAGAAATAAGAATTTATTCTTCTTTTTTTGCCTTTTCTGTCTTGCCAGTACAGACATACACTTAGTTTTTCTGTGTATATTTAAGGAAATGTGGTTTAATTGAGTCCATGTAATCAATCTGTCAATAATGTTTAAAGTTTGAGTGTTGGTCTGTAAGGGTCAAAGTCACTACAATAGATGGATGTATCCTCAGCAAGCATTTCACAGCTACATTTCAAAAATGAAAGTAAGTCTTTTACATAGGCTGAAAATAAAAGTGGGCCTAATACTGATCGTTGTGGAACTCCATGTTGAACAGATATCATTTCTGATGTTTGATGTTCAGTCAAAAAACTTTCTAAAAGATTGATCATTTCTGGTGTTAGTTTATTCAGGTGAAGTTTTTGTGATAGCAAGGAATGATCAATAACATCAAATGCTTGATGGATAATTGACGTAACCAGTAAGCAATGGGCTTTCCCAGTGACAAAATGTGATCAGTCCAAGTCATGTTTTCGTGAGTGGTGACACCTAAATGTTTATGAGAGTCAACTTCTTCAACTATTCTGTTATCAAATAACAGAGGTTGGAACTGTTCATTCGTTTTTTGTCTTTTCTGTCTTGCTGATACATACATGCACTTTTTTGTGCATTTAAGGACATAATGATGGTTTAATTGAGTCCAAATAATCAATCTGTCAATGCTACATTGGAAATATACTGCAGGGGTATAAATCACTTCAAAAAGGAGTGGTATCGTCAGCAAACATTTCACAGCTACATTTAATAAAACAGGATAAGTCATTTACATAGATTGAAAACAAG
>CM060331.1:12292697-12310197 GCA_030674155.1 Stramonita haemastoma | reverse complement strand
ATCATGGTTGATGTACTGGAACACCATAAAGGATCAGTCAGCATTAGTGGCAGAACGATCACAAGCCTCCTCTTCGCAGATGACATTGACGGACTAGCAGGATCAGAACAAAAGCTTGCCAGCCTAACAGAACACCTGAACAAGGCCTCTAAAACATACGGCATGGAAATCAGTGCAGAGAAGACCAAACTGATGACCAAAAACGCCAAGGGCATCAGCACTGATATCAGGATCAATGAGGAGAAGCTAGAAACTGTTCAAACCTTCAAGTACTTCGGAGCCGTTGTATCACACAAGGGGTCCAAGCCAGAGGTAGTATGTAGGATTGCATTGACAATAACAGCACTGTCAAAACTAAACACCATCTGAAAGATAGAAATATTTCACTCAACTCCAAGATCAGACTAAAGTGCTCCCTTGTCATATACATATTCCTGTATGCCTGTGAATCGTGGACCCTGACTGCTGATTCAGAGATAAGAGTACAGGCGTTAGAGATGATATGCTTCTGGAGACTTCTTGGCATCTCCTACAGAGACCACATAAGCAACGAAGACGTGCATAACAAAATCCAGGAAACCATTGGTCCCTACGAAAATCTTCTATCAATTGTAGAGGAGCGTAAACGTAAATGGTATGGGCATGTCACAAGATCAAAAGGACTTGCAAAAACAATACTACAAGGCACTGTCCAGGGAGGAAGAAAAAGAGGCAGACCAAGGAAGAGATTAGAGGACAAAATCATCGAATGGACAGGCCTAGAACTCAACAAAACTCTGGGAAAGGCAGAACAGAGAGAGGGATGTAGGGACCTGGTTGTCAAGTCTTCATGGGTGCCCCCACGGTCGCCAGACTATGGGATAGATAGATAGATAGATAGATAGATAGATAGATAGATAGATAGATAGATAGATAGATAGATAGATAGATAGATAGATAGAGACAGACAGACAGACAGACAGACAGACAGACAGACAGACAGACAGACAGACAGACAGACAGACAGACAGACAGATAGATAGGGATTATAACTGACATGTTTCAGGTATGCAGGATTTCTCACTGATCTGTTTCAGGTATGCAGGATTTCTGACTGTGATGTGTTTCAGGTAGGCAGGATTTCTGACTGTGATATGTTTCAGGTATGCAGGATTTCTGACTGTGATGTGTTTCAGGTATGCAGGATTTCTGACTGTGATGTGTTTCAGGTACGCAGGGTTTATAACCGGTTTTGCAGTGACTGTGTGCAGCGCTGTCGTCATCCCAGGTCTCCTGGCCACGTCTTATATTGTGGGGAAAGTGAGTGTTGAAAATGTAGGGGGTGTTGTTCTGTGTGCCACCTTCAGTCATGACAGATTTCTCTGCAGGAAATTCGGACTTTTTCCCTTAAGAAAAATGCGTTGGCAAAAGAGCTATGACATCCATTAAAAAACAGCAACATTAACAAAACAACAACAACAATAGTAGCAAACACCAATGCAACAACAGCCTCACCTACCCTGCTTCTGTGTGTATTTATTTCCCCTGGAGAGGGAGTTTTGTCAACAGCCAGGGACGACTCTCTTAATGCTCTGGGTTCTGTTCTTGTACGTGGGATAATGCTTGCTGCACATGGAACCTCAGTTTATCGGTTTCATCTGAAAGACTAGCACCCCGACCACCTCTCAAGTGCTCGTGGACAGAGTGAGACTTAAGGTTCAAATGGAGGTTGCGCCTGTGACTTTCCTATTGTCAAGCCTTGTGGTCAGCCATGCATGCTGATTGTTGTCGTGATTTTCTGTGTCGTGGTCATCAGTGAGTGTTGTTGTCCTCGTTAGAGTTCCAGCATTGATTCCTCTCACCACTAAAGGTAGGCATGGCAGATAGACAGACAGACAGACAGACAGACAGACAGACAGACAGATAGCTAGCTAGATAGCTAGATAGCTAGATAGATAGAACAGACAGACAGACAGACAGACATATAGATAGAAAAATTGTACACTGTGCGATAACACGATGCAATAGTGTGCCATGTATCATACTATCCTATACTTGTGTGTATCATGGATCAGGCCATGGATTGCAAGTAAAAACCACCCCCAAGGTGACGCTTAGAAAAGGGCGTCCTGTATGTATGTGTTGGCTCAAATAAAGCTTCACTGAACACCACCAAAGTTACCCATTTCCTCTTATTATTCAACAGACCGAAACTGAGTATGGCTGGGGCAGGGAGACTAAAATAAGCTGCTTGGGTATAGCAGGATAGGAGTGTCTCAAAAGATGAGGCAGAAAAGTCCCCCCCCCCCAAAAAAAAAAAAAAAAAAAAAAAAAAAAAAAAAAAAAATAGTTCACTGTCAGACAAACTGGTGTGTATTAATTACACAGACGGTCTAATGTTTTATTGCATGCATTCTCTGACCATTCTAAACAATGTACGTCACAGCACGCACATTCAGCATAGCTCAGTCAAGGGTCCAGGGCCCATGCTAAACTTAGCCCCTTCCTTTTACCAAGTCTCAAGTATGGTCAGTTCCTGTTATGATTAGCACCAGCTGGGATGAAATGGATAGCAGCTGAGAGTAACTGAAAGTGGGGAAACTTACAGCTGTAATGCACATACATTGATCACACTGTGTAACACGTTGTACCGTTCATCGATAAATGTGACTGTAGAGACTGTGTAGTATACATCCCTATGCCATGTTCAGGGCACGTTTGAGGAATGGCGTAACGTCTTTCTTGGTTTGGGAGGGGTCGCTTTTGTGGGTGCCACCTGTTTTCTCCTCATGGCCAGTTCCGAACTGCAGGTGAGATATTCAAGATTTATTTTGTTCTGTTTTTGTTTTGGCACATTTTTTCCCATAACACACTAGAACAGAACAAAACAAAAAAGAACCAAAATCATGTGTGAGACCCTCCTCCGTTTTCGTTGTGTGTGTTGTGTGTGTGTGTGTGTGTGTGTGTGTGTGTGTGTGTGTGTGTGTGTGTGTGTGTGTGTACATGCGTGCATTCGTCCGTGCGTAGGTGTGCCTACGCGAGTGTGTGCTTGAGTGTGTGAGGGGGGGGGGGATTGTGCATGCGTGCGTATGTGCATTTATGCGTGTATGCGTGCTTTAGTGGTGGAACTATTTCCCCATAGTTAAATGACCATTGGCTATGAGGTCATTTCAAAGACAGTCTAAATGAAGCGCCAACAATTGTGTCACGTGCTGACACTCACAGACACAGACACAGACACAGACATAGACACACACACACACACACACACACACACACACACACACACACCCCACACACACACACACACACACACAGACTGTCTGTGCAAACTGAAACCCCATCCATTTCTTTGTAGAAGGGTAGGCAGCAGGGAACAAGCTCTTCATTGGCACCCCTTGCTATCACCAGTTGACGCTGTCACCACTGGACCATGCCATCCCCTAGGTAGGACATTGGAAACTCCTGCCGCCACCTAACAGGCAGGGACACTGACCACTCAGGTGTTGGTGACCTGTGAACTAACGGCACCTGAATGGTCACTTTGTGTTGAAAACATCAAGAGTTGATAATGAACATGTTCATTTGTCAAAAAAAAGGAAAAGAAAACCTTTTGAAAATATTACTCCCTGATATAATCATTAGAAAAAGAAAGAAACTTGGTTGAATGTTTGTTTTCGCTTTTTTTCCCCAATAATAGCTATAAATGGGTACCTGCCCTGTTTAGGGTCAGGGAAGGTGGGAGAGGAGATGGGCGCCGCCCTCAATATGCTGGCCCCTAGAGAAACAAATGTCTCTGATGCCTCGCTCCCCTACGACCGCCAAGGTTATGGGACACATTGACCTTTACCTATGCTACATACTGATGTTTTTTCAGAGCTGGGCAAAACCAGGAGACAGGACAGAGGACGACAGAGGAAGTGTTGTGAAGAGAAGGAAGGAGGAGAGGCTGTGATGAGTTTGGAAATCCCTGCCTCTCCATCCAGGAAACAGAGGCGGTATGGACAGCACAGGCATTGTGCTCAACACACAATAACAAACAGAAAACAAAACAAAGCATAACAAACAACAATGCCACACACACACACTTACACACTTACACACTAACACTACACCTAGACCTTGACAAAATTGATAGTCAAATATTAAAAATCAGTGCATATGCTATAACTGACACTCTAACGTACATATTTAACTTGTGTATTGAAAAGAATTACTTCCCAAGTTCAAACAAGCAAAAGTAATACCCTTACACTAAGCAGGAGACCAAACCAATCCGTCGAACTACAGACCAATATCCATAATGTCAGTCCTATCTATTTTCATGGCTTGGCTTCGCGAACGAAGATTAAGGGCACTGTCCACGTCTGGTGCAGGCTCGCTGGTGGCTATTCAGTCCAATGCGTGACAAACAAACCCGGCCGCAGCGGCTGCAGGGGAAAGTCGATTCTGGGGTTGATGTAGGGGGCACGCGGTTTTTCCTCCTCATTCTCCTCTCCTCAAGGGCCGCTCTGCGATTGTCCTCAAAGGAGGAGACCGATTGATGTACAGTGTGTCGCCAGGCCTGCCGTCAGCAGCAAGGACTGACCACTGGTTATGGTCTATGAGGCAGGCTGACAGAGATTTCTTCAGAGAGTCTTTAAATCTCTTCTTTGGTGCGCCTCTGTAGCGGTGTCCGGTGGAAAGTTCACCGTAGAGAACCATCTTCGGTAGGCGATGGTCCTCCATTCTAGAGACATACCCTGCCCAGCGTAGCTGCGTTTTCAGCAACATGGCCTCAATGCTGGTGATCCCTGCTTGCTCCAGCACCTCAGCATTCGTGGTGAAGTCGCTCCAGTGGATCTCGAGGATGAAGCGGAGACAACGTTGGTGGAAGCGTTTCAGAATTCGCAGGTGGTGTCTGTATGTGACCCATGACTCAGAGCCGTACAGGAGGGTGGTCAGTACCACGGCTCTGTAGACACTGATCTTGGTGTCTTTCTTCAGGTGTTTGTTTTTCCAGACACGGTGGTAGAGTCTGCCAAAAGCACTGTTTGCCTTTGCCAGTCTGTTGTCTATATCTTTATCAATCTTTGCATCAGAGGAGATTGTGCATCCCAGGTAGGTAAACTGCTGGACTGTCTTCAGTTCTGTCTCACCAATTGTAATGTGAGGTGGGTGGTACGCTACCTGAGGTGCAGGCTAGTAGAGAACCTCTGTCTTCTTCAGGCTGACTTCGAGTCCGAAGAGCTGGGCTGCCTCTGCAAAACAGGATGTTACATACTGCAGGGCGGTTTCTGTGTGGGCTACAAGGGCAGCATCATCAGCAAAAAGTAGCTCTCGAATTTGTTGCTCCAGGGTTTTGGTGTGGGCCTGAAGACGCCGCAGGTTGAATAGGCTGCCATCTGTGCGGTAGCGTATGAAAACTCCGTCTTCGTCATCAAGATCTTCTGTGGCCCGCTGAAGCATCATGCTGAAGAAGATAGTGAAGAGGGTTGGTGCAAGGACGCAGCCCTGCTTCACCCCGTTTGTGATTGGGAAAGGCTCTGAGAGGTCGTTGCTGTTTCTGACCTGGCCACGCTGGTCTTCATGTAACTGGATCACCATGTTGAGAAACTTTGGGGGACAGCCAAGACGCTCATGATCTGCCACAGGCCCTTCCTGCTCACAGTGTCAAATGCCTTGGTTAAATCAACGAAGGTGATGTACAGTCCCATGTTCTGTTCGCGGCACTTTTCTTGAAGTTGTCTGAGCACGAAGACCATGTTAGTGGTACCCCTGTTAGCTCTGAAACCGCACTGGCTCTCAGGGAGGTGGTGTTCTGCAACAGCAGGTACTAGTCTGTTGAGGAGAACTCTTGCAAGGATTTTGCCAGCGATGGAGAGAAGAGTTATCCCCCTGTAGTTGGAGCAATCTGATTTTTCCCCTTTGTTTTTGTAAAGGGTGATTATGATTGCATCACGAAGGTTTTGTGGTAGCTTTCCCTGCTCCCAGCAGCAAACAAAAAATTCATGGAGCTTGCAGTGCAGTGTTTGCCCCCCGTTTTTCCATAATTCTGGTGGAATACCGTCGACGCCTGCAGCCTTCCCACTCTTCAGTTGTTCTATGGCTTTAGTTACCTCTTCCAGGGTTTGGGCTTCGTCCAGTTCTTCTTTCACTGGTTGCTGTGGGATCTGTTGGATCACTGCGTCATCAACAGTGCGATCAGCGCTGAAGAGGGTTTGAAAGTTTTCAGCCCAGCGGTTCAATATGGACATCTTGTCTGTGAGGAGTGCCTGGCCGTCAGTGCTGCGCAAAGGACTCAACACTTGGTGAGAGGGTCCATAGACTGCCTTCAAAGCTTCGTAGAAGCCTCTGTAGTCACCTGTGTCAGCGCAGAGCTGGGTTTTCTGGCGAGGCTAGTCCACCACTCGTTTTGGATAACTCTGAGCTGGCGCTGGAGGTTGCTGCATGTAAGACGAAAGGCAGCTTTCTTTGCTGGACAAGATGTTTGTGAAAGGTGAGCCTGGTGGGCACTTCTCTTCTTCGCCAGCAGATCTTGTATTTCTTGGTCATTTCTTGGTCCTATCTAAACCATTAGAAAAACATATACAATTTCACTTACATTTTCATTTTAAAATATATGATCTAATTAATGAAAACCAGTCAGGTTTTCGTGAAAACCATTTTTGCCATACAGCCTTAATACAACTAATTGAGCATTGTCTTTTGAATATCAATAATAATGAAATCACATGAGTCCCTTTTCTAGACTTTGCTAAAGCCTTTGACGTTATTAGCTACTCTTTCCTCATCAACACATTAAAATGCTATAACATTTACAACCAAGCGTTATCAGTTTTAGACTCATTTCTCAGTAATCGTCATCAACTTGTTGAAATCGGGCCCAGGAGATCAACCTTATTACCCGTGAAATATGGAATACCACAGGGATCAATACTAGGACCACTTCTTTTCTCCATTTACATTAATGACGTACCTCTACATATCCATTGTTCATGTCAAATGTTTGCCGATGATACATCAATTCAATGTAACCAGCTTGTGAAGGATATGCAGGCAGATATCAATAAACTTATCGAATGGACAGAACTCAATCATATGTCTCTTAATTCTAATAAAACAAAATGTATGTTTATAACCACTCGGCAAAAAAGACAGAAATTGCGTTCTCCATTCGCGCCAATACATATTCATGGACAACAAATTGAAGAAGTAGTCTCACACAAAGTATTAGGTGCAGTAATCGACAACAATTTGTCTTGGTCAGATCACATAGCCACATTAGGAAAACGAATATCAGTAAGATTATATCAACTGAGAAAAATTTTTAAAAATTATAAATCTACAGTCACGGAAAGTATTCTTTCACGCACATATTCTATCTCTTATAAATTATGTTTCTACCTTATGGGAGTGTGCAAGTGAAGCAAACCTAAAGCACATAAACCGCCTACATAAAAGAGCTGTTAAACTAATCGATTGAATCCTAATACACTGACCACCACCAACTACAAAGAACTAGATATTCTTCCACTCAAAGACAGACTGCAATTCAACAAGTTTCTATGTATGTTCAATATATTAAACGGAAAAGCCCCAAAGAAAATTGTGGAAAAATTTGCTGTCAATAAAAACAGGCCTATCCATAGACTGTTTCTGCCCAGGCCCCATAATAATCTTTATAAATCAAGTCTTGCATATTCAGGAAGAATATTGTGGAATAACCTCTCTCCTTTTCTAAAATCAGTTCCTTCAAAACAAATGTTTAAGAAACTTTTGAAGAAGCATCTGATGGACAAGCTATAAGTCCGCGTTTATGTTCATCTCACATCTCAGTACCATGTCCCAAAGGACGTAGGGGGGACATGAGAGAAGACGCAACAGCGATCTTTTTTCCATGCTTCACGATCCTGTGTGGCTAGTAGTAGGTGTTGCAGGGGTTGGGCGGTCCAGTCTTTGATGTTGTCAACCCATGATTTCTTTTGGCGGCCTCTTCTTCTCTTGCCCTCGACTGTTCCTTGCAGGATGTTTTTTGCTAGGGTGTTGTGTCTTGTGGTGTGACCAAACCACATCAGCTTTCTCCTCTTATTGGTGGAGAGCAAAGGCTCTTGGGGGCCCACACGCTTTTTGATTTCTTCTTTCACATAGTTATTGGTCTTGTGTTCTTTGTATGCTATTCTGAGGAGTCTTCTGTGGCACTTGTTCTCGGATGCTTGGATTTTCCTCTCTAACTCTGCTGTCAGAGTCCATGATTCACAGCCATATAGGAGGATAGATATCACGAGGGATTTGTAAAGGGATTTCACATTTGGCTGCTTGTTGTTATTCATGTCTGTTCAGAAGTAAAACAATTGAGGACATCAGAAGTAGCAATTGTTCTAACTCCATATATACTCCAGCCAATTAGAAGTGTAATATAGGCTAGGACTACAAGAGATCTCAGATAATGTGTGTGTGTGTGTGTGTGTGTGTGTGTGTGTGTGTGTGTGTGTGTGTGTGTGTGTGTGTGTGTGTGTGTGTGTGTGTGTGTGTGTGTGTGAGAGAGAGAGAGAGAGAGAGAAGAGAGGAGAGAGAGAAGAGAGAGAGAGAGAGAGAGAGGAGAGAGAGAGAGAGAGAGAGATTGTTTTGTTGTTGAGAATTTTACTAGCTTTGTATACATTGTGTATGCAGACTTTGTTAAGCTTACACATTACATTACATCATTTTGCTTTCTTCAACCTCGAATTCAGCTTTTCAGTCGAAGCTCCCAACTTCACCGAAGCCAAACTGGAGATGAACGGCAGCCATCCTGCTCTGCCCTCCTCCGCCCCTGATCCCAGCGCTGAAGCTGTCTCCTCCCTCAGTGAAAACATCCCCCGGCCGTTATCAGCAACCACCGGTCAGCCCTCAGCCTGAGCAGTGAGAAAGGGACCGCCACGACAACGGTCAGCCATGGTGAAGAACTGGAATCTTCTGCTGCACACAGAACACAGAGGTCTTCTGGAAGAGCAAGCTGGACAGACCAAGGACACCACCCTTCTCTTGGTTCTGATAGTGGCAGAAATGGAGCGTTTACCAATCTGGGCTTTGACGGCAGTTCAGAATCTAGGGACTGAAAGACACCCCCTCTCCCCCCCCCCCCCCCCCCCCCCCCCAAATAAACAAAGGGAGGACAACGCACCTCGACACAGTTCCAGGAATCGTTGGGTTTTTATGGATAGTTTTCAATACCCGTTACGGTTTTTTTTTTTAAACACATTAAGTGGGTTTGTTTTTTTTTATTAGGGGGGGGGGGGTCTGTTTTGACATAAAATGTTTTGAACTTTTTTCTTGAGGACTTTATTGCAAAAAATTACTCTTATGTTTTGATTATTGTTATTTTTTTTATTTAAAAACCACTCTGGTTTAGATTTGTGTACTCGTGTGTGTGTGTGTGTGTGTGTGTGAGTGCGCGCATGCGTATGTGTACACATTCGAATTTGTTAAAATTACAAATTGTTATTGATCCCTTGTGTGTTGCATAGGTCGAATGTAAGCGCTTTGATTTGTTTTGTTGTTGTTATTTTACAAGATATAGCGCTATATAAATTCCATGTATTATATTATTAGTTTTAAAGAGATTGACCAATGCATTTTTGGCAACAGACCTGCTTTGCCTAACAAAAAATGGACTTTGTAGTCCAGTACTGAAACAGTCCGAATTATAGAACCCGTGCAAGAAAAGCACAATGTCTTTGCTACAAAAAAGAAAAACTTTGTAATGGGCACTGCGATCCAAAAATAGTGTAGGGTTTATCTATTCCTTACCAGAAGCCTAAAGATTTTTTTCGTTTGTTCTAAAAGCATTCTCATGTTTGAATAGGTTGAAAAGATGTTCAGAATGTGATAAAAGACTGAAGTGAAGATATTATATTGATTTTCCATACCGAAAAGAAAAAAAAACTAAGAGAGGTAGGGGCATAACAGTTTCAAGGTAGGGAGGGATCATCACAGTGGACACCATTGAAACCTAGAGTTATTTATCCGGAAAAAATCTATCTCCCCACCAATGCAGCTATTTACTCTTCTGCGCTGATTTCATGATTCGGATCATGTGATCAACATTACTTTATATTTTTTGCATGGTCCAAGCTAAATAAAAATATGACACCAAAAGGTCGCCATGCCTGGTTCATCACACGAAAGTGTCGTGTGTGTGTGGTGTGTGTGTGTGTGTGTGTGTGTGTGTGTGTGTGTGTTGTATGTGTGTGTGTGTGTGTGTGTGTGTGTGTGTGTGTGTGTGCTTGTGTTTGTGTGTGTGTGTGTGCGTATGTGTGTGAGTGTGTTTGTGCGTGTTATTTTGTGTGACATTAACAATAATCCTAGAATGTAATACAATGCACTACAGCATAATGCAGTACAATGCAACACATTGCGGCTCAACACAACACAATCGAACACAATTTCAGGAGCGTCATGTGAAACCGATCTGTATTGATGTGAACTCTGTGGTGCCTGTAGACCTTATTAGAGCGTTTTTTTCCCCACATCATTTTGCCAAGGACAACTCTCGTGTTGCTGTGGGTTCTTTTACATGCAATACATGCGTGTTGTACACAAAACCTCGGTCTATCGTCCATTCGAAAGACTAGCCTCCAGACCACCACTTACGGTCTAGTGGATAGGGAAAAAGTTTCGGGCGCAAACGGGAATCAGACCACTACACACTTCTGACCCATGACTGAAGGACACAAACCTTCTTAAAATCAATAAATATGTGGTAGAGGTCTTGTTGCTGTTGAAGATACCTCTCAAAGAGTATTCTGATGTTGATTATCTGTTCAGTTGTGCTATGCCCTGCTCTGAAACCTGCTTGCTCCTCAGCAATGATGGTCTCTGCTTGTGGCTTCAGTCTGTTCAATATATTCTTCAACATGACCTTGCTTGGGTGGCATATGAGGCTGATAGTGCGATAAACAAACAAAAGAACCAACAAAATCTCATCAAACAAACCAAACTAAAAACAACAAAAGCAGCAGCCAACAAAGCATTAAAAAGGAAACAAACAAAGACACACACACACGCATACACACAGATAGATAGATAGATAGATAGATAGATAGATAGATAGATAGATAGATAGATAGATAGATAGATAGATAGATAGATAGATAGATAGATAGATAGATAGATGGATGGATGGATTGAAGGGGTGGGTGGGTGGGTGGGGTGGGTAGGTAGGTTAGGTAGGTAGTAGATAGATAGATAGATAGATAGATAGATAGATAGATAGATAGATAGATAGATAGATAGATAGATAGATAGATAGATAGATAGATAAACAGATAAATAGATAAATAGATAAATAGATATGGAGAGAGAGAGAGTGTGTGTGTCTGTGTGTGTGTGTGTGTATGTGTGTGTATGTGTGTGTGCGTGCGTGCGTGTGTGTGTGTGTGTGTGTGTGTGTGTGTGTGTGTGTGTGTGTGTGTGTGTGTGCGTTTGTGTTTGTGTTTGTGTGTGTGCATACAGTACCGCACTCTCTTGGTGCCTTGGCATCTGTTACTGTGCAAAGGTTGAGGTAGTACGGGGCTGAAACCGGCCGTTTTTGTCGCATCTTTTCGAAAAAAAAAACGCCCCCAATTTTTGAAAGGGGGTGTGTAAGCGCGCGTACGGGCGCGCGTGTTCGTGTTTGTGTGTGCGTTTTCTCACATGTATGCACGTGGAGGAGGCTCTGCATTTTGCTGTGGTGCGTCATATTTTTTTTTATATTATCATTATGTTTATACATTCTGCTACGTTTTATTGCGTGCATTGTACCAGCTTTCGTTCCGTCAAATGTTATATTAAAGGCAGTCAGCCCTCTCTGTGGTCATTGGTGTCGCCACAAGTCTTGCGCCACCTATTTAAAAGATGGTAATAGAGTGTGTATGCATACAGTACCGCAATCTCTTGGTGCCGTGGGATCTGTTACTGTGCCAAAGTCGTGGTAGGACGGGGCTTTGTACATTGCCAAGTTTTTCGGAAAGAAACCTGGTACAGTGTAGGCAATAATGCCCGCTAGAACACACATCAAATGATAATATCATACAATATGATGCACCACAGCAAGTGCAGTGTGCTCGCCACACGCACACACACACACAAAACGCACACACAGACAACAGCGTGCGCACGCACGCGCGCACGCATAGACACCCGCCATGCATAAGCTAAAGGCCCATTTCAAACAGATGTGACGAAACGGCCGGTATCAGGCCCCTACCACCCCGACTTTTGCACAGTAACAGAGCCCACGACATCCAGACTGTGCTCTACTGTATGTGTACAAACTTCACATTCAGTTTTGATGTGCGTGGCGCTGGATATGTGGCGACACCACGACCCTGAAGACGGAAAACCCGCTTGTACATTGCCAAGTTTGTCGGAAAGAAACCTAGTACAGTGTAGGCAACAATGCCCTCTAGAACACACATCCAACAATAATATCATACAATATGATGCACCACAGCAAAGTGTAGCCCACCCCCCCCCCCCCCCAACATACACACACACCCATACACCCAAAACACGCACACAGAAATACCAGCGTGCGCACGTACGCGCGCGCGCATACTAATCCCCCCATGCATTAGCTAAAGGTGCGTTTCGATTGAGCATTCAAACAAAATTTTAGCTTCATTTTCTAATTTTGTTTTACAAAAAGGACACAGTTTTTTTTCTTGATTAATAACACCATACCTTCGAACATTGTTATTAAGTGGTGAAGCATTTAACCAAGCTTGTGTAATGGCAACTCGAAAGCAATATGTGTCCATGGAGTTATTGTAGTTTTCTTTTCGAAAAATACTTTTAATTCTAAAAAAAAGATCTGTACTTTTCATATCTCTCTTTATCTTTTATAGTTCCATACCACTCTTGCGTAAATATATCAATGATCTCCGTTTGAATAAATGCAAAAGAGCTTTTACATCACCAAAACCTTGTTGCAGCCATGCAATATTAAATCCTGTTTCACATAAAATTTCTCTGATTTTTGACACCCAACATTCTTTTCCATTTATATCTGCTTCCAGCAGCATTTGATAAGCATCATATGGCAATCTGTCTTGACTCAGTTGTAGAAGCTTAAACCAGTATCTAATTACATTTGTACACGAGTTAATTTAAAGTGGATATCTACCCAGTTCGCCATACACCATTTTATTTGGTGTTCTTATCGGTACTCCTAAAACTTCTTCCATGCCATCAAGTGCACTTTTTCAATATCGTTCATTCTATATAAACCCAACATTTCTCAAGCATGTATCAAAATTAGCTGAATTTTAACATCGAAAACCTTGAAAAATGTGCTTGAGCTCATCTCTTTATATCTGCGAGCTGCTTTGTTTAATTGAATTACTGCTTACTCCTTAAGTTTTTAAAGTTTTTTTTTAGGTTTTTGAGGGAGGGAGAGGGAGATAAGAAAACAGACAGACAGACAGACAGACAGACAGACAGACAGACACACTGAGAGGGGGAGAGAAAGAGTGACACAGTAAGAGAGAGAGAGAGACAGACAGACAGACAGACAGACAGACAGACAGACAGACAGAATAAACAGAGATAGAGAGGGAGAGAAAATGGACAGACAGACAGACAGACAGACAGACAGACAGAGAAAGGACAAGGGACAGAGGGACAGAGAGACAGAGAGACTGACAGACCAACAGACAAAAAGGTGTACATGCAACCGAGCATGTACTCTACATTTGCAAACACCCAGTCATTCATCAGTGAACTGAACAAAGATATTGCTCAAATTTTTGTTTTTATTTCTGGCCTTATGTCTCACTTGTAGAACTTTTCAAGTTTTGACAATATTTTCCCGTCATTCTGAATTTTAAAAATCATTTTACTACAGCTGCGAGCCAGCTACCCAACCCTAACTCCAGCTTCTGTTTTGGCTGAAGGGGGAGGTAGGATTTTCCCAGTGCTCTGACCAGCATTGACACAATGACCAACCCACTGACATTTGTTCGCTTGTCAATTCTCACACCATCATTTGACATATCTCCGACCACAGTAACCTGTTCATTCCTTCCTGCTTTTAAAACACACTGGTGACAAAAAGCTTAATTCCCGCTGTTATCTTTACAGCCAGAAAACACAGTTACATTAAATATCATGCCAATATGCCTTTAAAACACACTAGTGACAAAAAAACTTATTTCCAGCCGTGTTAT
Source organism: Stramonita haemastoma (assembly GCA_030674155.1). Lineage (NCBI taxonomy): Eukaryota > Metazoa > Mollusca > Gastropoda > Neogastropoda > Muricidae > Stramonita > Stramonita haemastoma. The sequence continues at coordinate 12,296,053 of CM060331.1, read as the reverse complement.
CTTTACAGCCAGAAAACACCCCGAATAAATAAGTACTACATCATCTTGTAAGTTTTCAAGAAGAGGAAGTGGAACACAGCTTGTATTTTTCTCAAGAAAGTCAGTTGGGTAGTCAAGTGCCAGTGGTGTTATTTTATTTTTTTTATTATTATTCTTTTATATCGAGGATAACAGAATAAGCAATCATGTGCTTTTTTTCATCCGGTCCCCGTGTGTATGCAGTTTTGTAAATCTTGTCATCTGTTCCCACCGGCACGCGATGGCCTACTCTTACGAAAAGCGGAACAGGATTTAACGTGTGCGCAAGATGTTCTGCGTGCGTTCGCACACGGGGCCTCGGTTTAAAGTCTCATCCGAAGGATGTGTTATCTTTATTTTTGTGTTATAAGGATGTGGTGTGTGCTCACCACTTGGTTTCTAAATTGTTTTAAATTGTATAGGGGTGTTACAAAATACAGAAAAATTTGAAGCAATTTGTTAGGAAAAATTGAAGCAATGTTTGTTACAAAAAATATCTTCTTGGTATTCTAAAAAAAACAAGAAAAAAAAAACAATGCAACATTTTCTTCACTCATTCAGATGAACAAGTTTGAATTTTATCTCACAAAATTCTGATAACAGTAATTCAATTGCGTTGCAATTTTACCCATACCATCGTATATTTACAGTTGAGATTCTAGACCAAGTTTAACGGGGCACGAGGCAAAAAGTGAGGGGGGTTGTGGGTTTTTTTGGAATGATGTATACCAATAGAGCCAGGAAACCACTGATAATTGCAATCCTAAAGCAAACACACACACACACACACACACACACACACACACACACACACACACACACACACACACACACACACACACACACAAACACACAAACACACAAATACACAAACACACAATCACACACAGAGAACTTAACATGCTAATGAAAAATGAGGCTTCCAATTCATTTCATGGGAGTAAAGCAATATGTCCTTTGGCAAAAAATTATTTTTAAAGCCAAATTGGTAAAACAACAAACGCGAAAGGTTGTTAAAATGTACACAGATTTTTTAAATCAAAAGATTGCAATTTTAAAGTGACCTTGTATTTCAATACTTGCTCTTTATCATTTTTAAAAAATGGCAATATTTTTAAGTCAGATTTTGATTACAGCTGCAAACCCCACAATTCTACAGAGATTTCTTTAAAACCACGCACGCGCAGAACTTGATTCGCCATAACTTGAAAATAAATTTGAAAACAATTTCTCATTCTAACTCCTGCCTTTGTCAAAGGTCAGTACATGATTAGATTTCTGTAATGGATTTTGATTCGACAATTGTTTTTTAAGGCCAAAACCAACAAGCCCCCAACAAAAGACACACTTAAGGAACTACTAGACTATAGCATGAAATCTACCAGATCTGTTTAATTTTTCATGAGCTGTATTGGTGTAAAATCTGTTATCGATCTGCTAGCAGAAATTCAATACACAGTCTGCCACCAATACACACTAGAGTCATTTCAATGCAAAGGCAAGCATAGAACCTGGTCCCTGTTATGCTACATTGGATGCCATTTCAGAGAAAAAGGAAAAGAAAAAAAGACACCTTTTCCCACATTACTTCACACACACCACTATATAAATAACACTCCTGCAATATCACAGGCTATCGCAGGACAAGATGTTTTCAACTGACATTTCATTTAACCAAAAATTTTCCCACACCAAAATCAAAATTGCATTCCTTGCATTCAATCTAAAACACACAAAAAAAACATAGGCCTACCATTACATTTCCTGCATTCTATCTCATATAATACCAAAAATATAGTATTGTACTTCTATCATTCAATTTCATACAAACAAAAAAATGTCATGGTGAATTGGTTGCATTCAATCTAATAAAGTGTATGAAAAATACGCTATTGTGTTTCTTGCATTTGATCTCATAAAAATTGAAAAATAAACTGTTGTATTCTTGCATTCAATCTAATAAAAACAAAAATATACCATTGCATTTCTTGCATTCAATTTCTTTCTTTTTTTAACCAACGAAACATACTGTTAAACTTCTTGCATTCAACCTTATAAAAGAGGAAAATTTACAATGTAAAAAAAAAAACCACCAGCCTCTCTCTCTCTCTCTCTCTCTCTCTCTCTCTCTCCTCTCTCTCTCTCTCTCTCTCTCTCTCTCTCTCTCTCTCTCTCTCTCTCTCTCTCTCTCGTGTCGGCAGGAACGGATGGTAGAATTTGCAACTGGATGTAAAAAAGCGCACAAAGGCTTATCCCATTATTGTCAAAATAAAAATGAGAATGTGGGATTTGATGACAAAACTTTCCAAAGCACATGTACACGGAGATTGGATGTTAAAAACAGCGCACGAGTGTTCATTCCATTATCTTCAAAACAAAAAATTGAGAACACACACACACTTAAACATACTTTTTACCCCTCCTTTTAAACACCCCTGTCCTATAATATATCCCCTTCACCCCACGTCCTCTTCCCCACCTCCCCCCTCTTCTTCACCCCCCCCCCCCCCCCCTTCATTTCCATCACTCCGCCATTCCCGATCATAAAATTGTGCATTTTTAATATGCACCCCATATTTTCGTTCTTAAATAATTTGATTTTTTTTTCATAAAATGCGCCCTCCCCCAACTTACGATGTGTACCCCTATCCAGACTACCTACCCTATCGATACACCTATCCCTATCAGACTACTATCCCCTATCCATACTACCTATCCCCATCCGATGACTACTATCCCTATCCATGACACCTATCCCTATCATGACTACCTATCCCCTATCCTGACTACCTATCCCTACATCCCATCCTATCCATGACTACCTATCCACGCTACATCCCCTATCGATGAACCATCCCTATCGTATACCTATCCCCTATCGATGACTACCTATCCCCTATCGATAACTACCTATCCCCTATGGCATTCACACATCCAGTCTTAATACGTTTTCCCACAGACCTAAACATTCTAACCCCACCCCCCTTCCTAACATCTCTTCCCTTTGAATTCTAACCCCCAATCCTCTCTTCAATCTCCCTCCCCCCGGGATTTGGGGTGTGGGGAGGGGACGGGGTGCTGTCAGCATAAATAGTATCCCCGCCTTCTGGAAAGTTCTGAGCTAAGAATTCCCTCATTTCTTTATGTTTCTGCCTTGTTACTCTTCTTCCTGTTGTCTTCTTGTAATCTTATACCTGTTGGTCCATTTTCCTGCTATTTTTTCAAAAAAGAGACAAACGATAGCGATTCTCTCCTACGCAATGTCTGGTCAGGCTCTTAACGGCAGCGCAGCGCAGTTTTGCTCATACGACAGACAACAGTAGTTGCTTTCAGAGAAC
>CM060331.1:12275197-12290197 GCA_030674155.1 Stramonita haemastoma | reverse complement strand
TTCAGAATTAAATAAATTGAACTGGGTTGAGATTGCAGACTATTTTACGCTATTCAATAACAAGAAATATTAGAAAACTTTTTTTTTCTTTTTAAAAAGAAAATAATGACCTGAAATCTTAAAAGTGCCTATAGAAACAACAAAAAACTGCAATGCCTCCACCCTCCAGATGCCTGTTACACCATACTTAACTGTTTGCTTACCTTGTCTTGTCTGCATAATGTTACACCATACTTTACTATTTTGTTTACCTTGCCTTGTCTTCATAATTGTAGACCGACTTCGTTGTCTTCGATCTTCTGCTAATTGATTTGCAGTGTTGTCCTCGATGATTTGCCAGTTGTCTTCGATGTTGTCCTCGACGACTTGCTGCGTTGTCTTCATTGTTGTCCTCGATTTGTCAGTTGTCTTCGATGTTATCGATTTGCCAATTGTCTTCGATGTTGTCCTCGATGATTTGTCTTTCTGTCCTCGATGTTGTCATCGATGATTTGTTGTGTTGTCTTTAATATTGTCATCGATGATTTGATGTGTTGTCTTCGATGTTGTCCTCGATGATTTGTTGCGTTGTCTTCAATTGTCCTCGATGATTTGTCTTGCTGTCCTCGTTGTCCTCGATGATTTGTTGCGTTGTCTTCGATGTTGTCATTGATGATTTGCTGTATTGTCCTCGATGATTTACCGTAACGTCCTCGATGTTGTCCTCGATGATTTGTTGTGTTGTCTTCGATGCTACCCTTGATGTTATCCTCAATGATTTGCAATGTTGTCGTCAATGTTGTCCTTGATGTGTTGTCTTCGATGTTTCTCTTGATGATATGCCATGCCGTCTTCAATGTTCTCCTCGATGTTGTCCTCGATGATTTGCCGTGTTGTCTTCGATGTTGTCCTCGATGTTGGCCTTGATGATTTGCCGTGTTGTCCTCGATGTTGTCCTCGATGTTGTCCTCGATGTTGTCCTCGATGATTTGCCGTGTTGTCCTCGATGTTGTTCTCGATGTTGTCATTGATGATTTGCGTTGTCTTGGTGTTGTCCTCGATGATTTGCCATGTTGTACTCGATGTAATGGATGATCTGTGTTATCCTCGATGTTGTCCTGAATTATTTGTTGTTTTGTCTCTGATGATGTCCTTGGTCATTTGTCGTGTGGTATCCCTCATTTCCACCCTAACGACATCTTGGTTATGGGCCTTGCTGATACTGATGCTCTCCCCTTGTAGAAAAGGCAGGTCAATATGGCTGCCCTCACAGATCGCTGTCAGGTTAGGTCACTGGCCCTTGATTCCAGACCCACAGGCCCTGAAAGCATCAAGCCATCATCAGTAAGATTCGAGTATGTGTGTGCGTGTGCACGCACCCTTGTGTGTGTGTGTGTGTGTCAATCAATCAATCAATCAATCAATCAATCAATCAATCAAATTTTTATTTCCAGATGGCACGTGATGGTGTGTGTGTGTGTGTGTGTGTGTGTGTGTGTGTGTGTGTGTGTGTGTGTGTGTGTGTTTGTATGTGTGTGTGTCTGTGTGTCTGTGTGTCTGTGTGTGTCTGTGTCTCTGTGTGTGTCTGTGTCTCTATGTGTGTCTGTGTGTGCGTGTGTGTACGTGTGAGAGAGAGAGAGAGAGGTCTTTACAATTTAAAGAAAAAGCTTTAATGACTCATCGTGCTTAACTAGAAGAGAACTATATTTCACTCAAAGACTTAGCTAAACACCCTTACCTGAATCATGGATAACAAAGTCTCTCCACTATAACTATACACTTCTTATATACTTACTCGTCCCAAACATTTGATGAAGTCAGTTTTCCACTACAGCTGTACACTTCTTATATACTTACATGTTCTGAGCATATTTTGATGTCGGCTATCCAGACGATGGCCTCATTTTTGAGGAGATGGCTCCCAGGGGATCCACATTATGGCTTTCAGGAGAAGACTCTCAGATGAGCCACATGACTCACGATAGAAGAGGACTCTCGGGTGACCCACACGACCACTCACCAGATTAGGACCCGTGTGGAACAAAGTATGGGAAGGAAGATGCCTTAGGAAATGCTGTGAACATGTGAGAGGTGACAAAGTCCCAATGGCCAATCCCTCGTGACCACTGTCTCAAAGACAGTAGGTGGTGATGTTTACAGACACCAAGACCACTGCAGTTGGTGATGTTTGCACCAATATCACTGTAGATGGTGGTGTTTACGGACACCAAGATCATAGAAGGTGGTGGTATTTTCGGACACCAAGATCATTGTAGGTGGTGGTGTTTATGGACACCAAGATTACTGTAGGTGGTGGTGTTTACGGACACCAAGATCAGTGTAGGTGGTGGTGTTTACGGACATCAAGATCCCTTTAAGTGGTGGTGTTTACACGAAGATCAGTGTAGGTGGTGTGTCTACGGACACCAAGATCGCTGTACGTGGTGGCGTTTACGGACACCAGGATCAGTGTAGGTGGTGGTGTTTACGGACACCAAGATCACTGTAGGTGGTGGTGTTTACGGACACCAAGATCACTGTAGGTTGCGGTGTTTACGGACACTATGATCACTGTCACCCAGATTGCGCTCCTGTCATCTCTTGCATTTAATTTTACTTCCCTATTTTTAAATGATTTATTTTTGTTTTATTTTTATTCTATGTTTGTACACTATTTCCTATTCTGTCTTTTTTTTAATGAAAATGATTTAGGTTTTGCTTCAATTGTTTTATTCCCTATTCTATGTTTTATTTCATATTTTATTTTATCTACTGTTATCCTTTAGCAAGGATTAAGGATGCAATCAGAAGTGTGGTGCCCAGCGATCATTTGACGCCCAGTGATCGTTTGACGGCAGGCTACTGACCCGGCAGTCAGTCCATAGTCCAGCAAATGAACGCGACCGAGTGGCCTGGACTGGCCTCGACTTGACACGTGAAAAAGCTCAAATTTGCGCGTGTGCGAAGACTCGAGGAGGAGAAAGCTGGTTGCAAAATCTTCAGGGGCGAGTGCCCCAAGACTACGGGATAGGTGAAGGTGAAAGGGAGAAAAATGTGCAGGTGAGACAGGTGTCCCATTTTGTGTGGAACTATTGTCCAGACGTCACAGCCAGTTGTGTTTCTGGTCATGCCTGTGAAATCGGTTGTAGCAAGGCGGCAGTAGTGTGGTCGGTGGCTGTGTGCATACTGACTGACCTCTGTAGACTTTCCACTGTGGAAGACTGTTGCTCACTGCGCACGCATCCCTTTTGGAAGCAAACGGTTACGTAGACTTACGCCAGTGCATTGAAATATTTCAGCCAGAGCTTTGTGGCTCATCTCTGTGATCGGGAAGCATGCTGGAACTTCCATGAAAACTTGTCTCTTGGACAGAATGATATCCCCAGTCACAAGACTAAACAGTCAGATGCGCTGGGCCTGACTTGTCAGAGGCATAACAGCAGCGCAATGCGTTTTCACTCATATGACAGACAACGGTAGTTGCTGTCTGAGCGTTCGATGAAAAAGAAGATCTGATATTTTCCTGTAGTCCCAGATCCACAAAAACCTTCAGGGCTTCCTTTATGCCGAAATCGGATGCGCGGGGCCCGACTTGTCAGGCACTTAACGGCAGCGCAAGGCATTTTTCGCTCAAAACAGCGCTAGTTACTTCACAGAGAGAGATGGACGAAGAAAGAAGCTTCTTTGCATTCCTATGTCTTCATTCCATTCCCTTTTATTAACCAACACGGGCCTAGACCAGTGAGAGTCATGCGGGTCATGGATTGTGGGGTAGGAGGTCAAAGGTTGCTGTGAAAATGTCTGCAAATTAAAGAGACATACATACATCATACATACTACATACATACATACATACATACATACATACATACATACATACATACATGCATACACACATACACACATACACACAAACACACATACATACATACATACATGCACAACATACACACGTACGTGTGTGTACGTGTGTACGTGTGTGTGTGTGTGTGTGTGTGTGTGTGTGTGTGTGTGTGTGTGTGTGTGTGTGTGTGTGTGTGTGTGTGTGTGTGTGAAATGCACGCAGTATATCCTGCACATACGATAAAAAGCCTGTTCCGCATTTTAGAAGAGCAGACCATTTCGTGCCAGGTAGGAACGCATAAAAAAAGATCAAACAATGCACGAACACTGCGTCATGTCTAGACATCACCCCAACATATCCCCCCCCCCCAAGTCAAATAGGGCTACCTCATGGTCGTAGAAAAACGGTTGCATACGTAAAAATCTCACATTACTGAACCTCGGAGCTCTAGCCCATGAATAAAAAGAGGAAAAAGGAAGTTGGATAGTTGAAATATTGTTAAGGATGAAGGGAAGGCAAGGGAGAGAGGTAAGGGAGGGAGAGAAGAGAAGAGAAGAGACAGAGAGAGAACAGAGAGAGAGAGAGAGAGAGAGAGAGAGAGAGAAGAGCGACAAGACGAGACAGAGAAGAGACAGAGACAGAGAGGTAGAGAAAGATAAAGACAGTCAGAATAGGCGACAGGAGACGGAGACAGGACACACAGACAGGCAGTCAGCGTGAAAAATAAAGACAGAGAAAATGGGGGGGGGGGGGAAGAAGATATCTTAAAAAAAAAAAAGATGCAAAATAAGCTGCTAAAACATGCTACAACCACAACAAAACAAAAAACAAAACAAACGCTGAAATACAGAGGTTAAAGTTATGACGCGACAACCAACAGAGAGAGAGAGAGAGAGAGAGAGAGAGAGAGAGAGAGAGAGAGAGAGAGAGAGAGAGAGAGAGAGAGAGAGAGAGAGAGAGAGAGAAGACAAGAGAGAGCAGAGCAAACATGAAGGACAAGACAGAAGAGAAGAGAGAGAGAGAAGACAGAGAGAGACAGGAGAGGAAGAGAGAGGAGGAGAGAGAGAGAAGAGGAGAGGAAGAGAGAGGAGAGAGAGAAGAGAGAGAGAGAGAGAGAGAGAGAGAGAGAGAGAGAGGAGAGAGAGAGAGAGAGAAGAGAGAGAGAGAGAGAGAAGAGAGAGAGAGAAAGGGAAGAAGAAGAAAGTGCAGAAAAAAAAATTAAAGAAAGAATATGGGTGAAGACAGATGACAAGTAGACAAAAATGATGCCAAATGCATCATGTTAACAAATATTTTAAACTTCATCGTATTCATCCCATGATGTTGAATCATTGCTTTTATTTGCAGTTAGTTACCACAGCTCATCTCGCAGGAAGGCATTCCACGCCATCCCCAGATCTGCAGCTTTTTGGCCACTACAGGGTAGAGGGAGGGTTTAGGTGTCAGCAATGTATTTCTGAAGTGCTTTGTAATGGAGGGGCTTCTGAACGATCTTGTTGCTCAAACTCCTTTTTGAATCTTGATTTAGGGATGAAAAGAATCTAATCTCACAGAATGGAACGTTAAGACTGATGCTTTTTCAAGATAAATGTATGGCGGATTATGACCCACTGAAAAGAGATGGTGGCCCGATTCCCAATGCAGATCTAACAATAAGTTTGGTCAGATGCTGGCATGCGGTTAGGATTCTTACGAGTTGTATATGTTGAGCATTTCTTGACAGTTTTTGATGTGCACCTGCTGTCCTTTCAGGTAGCGGTAAAAGTTTTCTTGATTTGGATTTCTATGTTGCATTGCAATATGGTGTGTGGTGGTAAATCGTTAGGTTCTTGTTTCGCTCTTGTGAAGAAAGAGAACAAGTTTAGGTTTTCTTTGCAGGATGATAGTGCCTGTGGTCTTTGAGTCCATTCCAGAAGCAAAAAATGCAAAACTTGCTGATACAATTGAACACGACACATTTATTCTGTTGTCATCTGCAATAGCTATGGAATTCTTAAATCAAAATTATTAGTAACAGAATATAATGCTGGGTAGGATAAACCGCTTCGTTTCTACCACCAAATTTTTGTGTAGAAAAGAACAATATTTTAACATAACTTGTATTCTGTTTAAAAGTGAAGGAAATATAAGCTTTCATCAAATAGTACAATATACAGTTTCCCTTCATAGCGATCTTAATGAAACAATGGGGGGAGAGAGAGAGAGGAGAGAGAGAGAGAGAGAGAGAGAGAGAGAGAGAGAGAGAGAGAGAGAGAGAGAGAGAGAGAGAGAGAGAGAGAGAGAGAGAGAGAGAGTTATCAGTATAAAAAAAAATTAAAGAAAGATATATAGGGTGACAGACAGACTGACAGGCAGACAAGGATGATGCCAAATGCATCAGGTGTCTACAAAATATTTTAAACTTCCTCGTACTTACATTCAGTTGATGGTTGAAGTCCTGATTTTCTTTGCAGTCCCTCAGTGAACACACAGCTCAGTCTCTGCAGTGAAGGCATTACTACGCTGCAGATCCTCCAAGTCGCTGTATTGCTTCTTGGCCACACGGGGGGGGGGGGGGGGGGGGGGGGGGGGGGGGTTGGGGTCAGGCCAGATGCTTCTTTCTGAGTGTCTTGTGTAGTGGAGCAGGCTGTTGCACACACTCTTGTCTGGCTGCCAGTCTTCTTGAATCTTAATTCTGGGATGAAAACGACATCTAGATCTTCAACAGAATTGGAATTTAAATCCTGTGCTGGTTTCAAGCTGAAAGTATCTGTATGAACATCGTGACCCCTGGAGAAGATGCAGGTGGCCTGATTCTGCAGCTATCTCACTAATGACCTGGTCAGGGCTGGACATGGCCGTAGTGCTTCCTATGCTGTTATATCATGTCGTTTCTGCCTGCTGTCCTTTCAGGAGGGCAAAGTTGTTCCTTGGCTGTAGTTTCTGTGGTGGTGGTGGTTTGGGGTGTGGTGGTGGTGGTGGTGGTGGTGGTGGTGGTGGTGGTGGTGGTGGCGATGGTGATGGTGGCGGTAGTGGTGGTGGTGGGGGTAATCTGTCAGCCGTCTTGATGACACAAGGCTCCTCTGTGAAGAAAAAAAACAAAGTTTAAGTATTCTTGCAAGGATTAGCTGGGAGCATACTGCCCCAGAAAGAAAAAAGTCAAAACTTGCTATTCTACAATAATGCAACACGACCACATTTATTCTGTTCTACTGCTATTGCTATGGGAATCCTTAAATCCAAAATTATCTAGTTCTCAATTATATGTCTGCGTGTGTGAATAATGTCCGTTTCGTTTCTATACTTCCCAAATTTTTGTGTAATAAACCAAAATACCATGCTATTCTGTATTACAACTATGTGAACAATTATGTTCTCTCAATAACAAATTCAGTTCCCTCCTCATACCGTACTTCTTATATGAAACAAATGGGGGCACGGGATGGATGAGCGTTGTGGTTAGAACGTTGAGCTTGTGGTCTGATGGCCTGAGATCGTACCGCCACCCTGGCACCTGGCCAGGAGATTTCCTCCTCTAGAGTTAACATCAATACCCACTGCATTCCCCTCAAATCATTTGCACTCCACTCATGGGGATGCCGGGTACCTATCAGTATAAATAGTATCCCTACCTTCTAAACATCCTGTTCTAGGATTTCCCTCTTTTCTATCCCTCTATGTTTCTGCCTTGTTACTGTCCTTCATGTCACCTTGTCTACTGTCTGCCTTTCTCGTCCATTCTTCTACCATTTTTTTAGAACGACAAATCTTCTAATGCCAAAGTCGGATGTGCTGAGGAACAACTCCACCCCATACCCCTCCAAAAACAACACACACACACACACACACACCACACACACACACACACACACACACACACAAGGACGGGATATTAAAAAAAAGTTGTGTAAAGGTGACTAATTAAAGATTATTTTGACTTGACACACACAACCCCTCCCTTCCCTCTACCAAAAACCTACCAAAACAAATAAGTAGCAGCAGGACCAAAAAAAACCACCATAATACTATACAAAAAAACAACAATCAGTTTTACCTTTAGTGTGAAGTCAAAACTACACAAAATGGCGACGCTGCAGCAAAGCGATGGTATTTTAAATCATTGTGCCAGCAGAGACACGAAGTGGCGATAGCCCTGGTCCCATGTAGAGTGAAGCGAAGTGAGGTGAGGTGCCTGCAACACGCTCACTGCTCATCACCTGACCCTTATGTGTGGGTGAACACAGTATAGTTCAGGTTTCACGTGCATCATGGAACGAAGCGTTTTGCACTGATGGTGATACGATAACTTGTTGAACGCTACACTTAGAGCTCCTTGCTGCTTTTTTTCCTTTCTTCTCTGTGTGTTTCTGTTATATATTATATATAATATATATAAAATATATATATATATATATATATATATTATATATATATATATATATATATATATATATATATACATATCATATATATGTGTGTGTGTGTGTGTGTGCATGTGTGTGTGTAATACGTATATATACAACACATAAATACATTTTTAAGATAATGGAAGAAAGCACCGGTTTGAGTCCCGTCCTACCCCAACTTTTGCACAGTTTAAGAACCCATGGCACCAAGCTGGTACAGTGTGAACAACAATACAATAGATTGTCTCCCGTCCACTGTCAGCTCTTACCCTGCTTCTTGCTATCAGAGAGCATGCTGGACAACTGCCCTCATGGTGAAGAGCTTCATTGTGTGTAGGTGTTTGTGTGTGGGGAGAGAGAGAGAGGAGAGAGAGAGAGAGAGGAGAGAGAGAGAGAGAGAGAGAGAGAGAGAGAGAGAGAGAGAGAGAGAGAGAGAGAGAGAGAGAGAGAGAGAGCGGGGAGAGAGAGGAGAGCGGGGAGAGAGACAGACAGACAGACAGACAGACAGACAGACTGACAGACAGAGTAGTAGAGATCAAAAGAAGCAAAGCTAGACAGACAGACAAGCAGACAGACAGAAAGAAAAAGAAAGAAAGAAAGAAAGAAAGAAAGAAAGAAAGAAAGAAAGAAAGAAAAGAAAGAAAGAGAAGAGAAAGAAAAGAAAGGAAAAAAGAAAGAAAGAAAAGTTGATATAAAAAAATAAAAAGACATCAACAGGGGTGGAAAGAGAGCAAGGAAAAAAGCAATGAATGAAAAAAGAAAGGCAAAACAAAGAGAAGAAACATTTTTTCCACAGTAAAGAATAGGAAAGACACATAGGAACACAGAGAAGAAGAAGAAGAAGAAGAAGAAGAAGAAGAAGAAGAAGAAGAAGAAGAAGAAGAAGAAGAAGAAGAAGAGACAAGAACAAGAACAAGAACAAGAACAAGAGCAAGAACAACAAGAACAAGAACAACAAGAACAACAAGAACAACAAGATCAAGAACAAGAAGAACAACAAGAAGAACAACAAGAACAAGAAGAACAAAAACAAGAAGAACAACAAGAAGGAGGTAGAAAAGCGACATCATCATCCACAAGCCACACCTCAAAACACTCTTTTATTTCTGTCAAACGTGCACCAAAACTGCCCTTAATTTCAGGAAGTAAAACCAAAGAGAGCCAAGGCATTGTCTCTGTCTGCTGCACTGATGATGATATAGTTTATCACCACAGGGAGGGCTCTAGCCTGATGGGTAAATACTACGTCTTACTCGTATTCAGGCGGTAACTGTGCGCATGGGTGCCAGTCTTCATTTAAGTGTCCTTCCCTTTGGGATTTTTGTTTCTCATAGTTTACCTTAGTTCTAATTCCAAGTCCTTCAGATGAGACTATAAACCGAGGCCCCGTGTGCGAGCGTACGCAGAACAACTTGCGCACATGTTAAAAACCCGTCCTGCCTTTCGAAAGAGCAGGCCATTATGTGCCAGTAGGAGCGGATGACAACGAAACAAATTTTTTTTAAAAAAACAGCATGCACACAGGTGTCGTGTTTCGACACCATTCCTGAGGAAAAATCGGGGAGTGGGAGTCCCCAGGACGGTTCGGGGCTGTATTTACGTAACGTTCTGGTGGCTCCTGCGACAGCACTAAAACCATTTGTATTGGCGATTGCCTTTCCAATGGACCATTCCAGCGACATGGAGAGAGGGGGTCTGCTGCATGGGTAACAGCTTGCCTTCCATACTTACTTACGCAGGCTTTGCGCTCTACAGATCAGAGTGCAACTCCATAGTTTTCCCAGACTGATGGATGCCTACCTACGATTCCATTTCACTGAAAGTCCTTCGGATGAGATTATAAACTGAGGCTCCGTGTGTAAACACAAGCCAAAGATCTTCGGCACACGTCAACTTCCCCCCCCTCACTCCCCTTTAGTAGGAGAGTGTAGTGTGTAGTATCAGGCTGGTAGTGTGGTCATACAGACATACCCAGCATGCCATATGTCACCTGAATGCAGATGGGCTCTGCTGGTTCAACTTGCCCACCACACACTGCTGAAAAAAATTTCAATGCAAATCTTCGGAAAGAGAGAAGGACGAAGTCAATAATCATATTTTTGTTATATTTTTTCCATTATTCCTAGGACAAATTTATCTATACATTGTATACCATGTGGGTACGACATAATCACTCATGTAAATGCATCGATATGTTGTTTATTATTCATCCGTTAATAAAAGTAACGCTTGACAATGAAAACTATATTGCTAGGAAAATGAAACAAAAACTTGCACGCAAATTTCAACTGTGCATGAATCACTAAAACAAATGACGTATACACACTCTAACTATTGCTGCATTAGGGTATTACAGAATTAATCATTTCAACAAATTACACACACACACACACACACACACACACACAACACACACACACACACACACACACACACTCTCTCTCTCTCTCTCTCTCTCTCTCTCTCTCTCTCTCTCTCTCTCTCTCTCTCTCCCTTCCTCCTCTCTCTCTCTCTCTCTCTCTCTCTCTCTCTCTCTCCTCTCTCTCTCTCTCCTCTCTCTCTCTCTCTCTCTCTCGAACAAAGTAATCATACAAACACGCTGATTATAGCTGTCACCATGAAATCAAGACAGTTATTGTGAATGATAGTAGTAGTGAAAGAATGAATGCATTTACAAAATATATCATGGAACAATGAATTCTCTCTCTCTCTCTCTCTCTCTCTCTCTCTCTCTCTCTCTCTCTCTCTCTCTCTCTCTCTCTCTCTCTCTCTCTCTCTCTCTCTCTCTATGAAAACAGTTCAGTTCATTTTTGTTATGTCTTTTACGAAACCTCCTACTACATGCTTTTTCAAATCTTACTTAAAACAAACAACAGTGAAAGATGAATATTACATTTTTGATTGTATCAAAATTCATTTGAGTAGCAAACACACACACACACACACACACACACACACACACACACACACACACACACACACACACACACACACACACACACACACACAACACACACATACAGACACACACGTGAAAACAAAAGTTTTGGAATGAGTTTTACACAGAGTCCACAAATTGCATAAACAGTAAACACTTTACAAAAAAAAAGACATAAAAAGTGATGAAACATTTCTGTGTATCTGTATGTCATAACCAATACAATCAATTTAAACATGGTTTCTTTCCTCTCACACGCATGAGGTCTACCTGTCATTCCGAAAACTCAGAAAAAGATGCTGTTCTTGGTGTGCTTTCTGAAGTTTTCCCACAAAAATAATTGATGAATTAAAGCATGAAGGTTTTCAAGACAAAAAGGGAGACTATAGGCTACAATAAGAGTCAGTTTGCAAACAAGAACAGTCAAACACAGTTTGCTCTCTCAACGATGTTGTGACTGTGATTCCGTAAAATATAGCTACACGTATGATATATTATTCAAATCTTCTGATCTTCTGGTAAATAGGCATTGTCATCTTTGAGGATGCAGGCTGGAAGATAGACATGTATGCATGGTGCATACAAATGATTAAGTACAAAGATAGACATATATATATATATATATATATATATATATATATATAATATATATATATATATATATATATTATGGTGCATGCAAATAATTAAGTACAAAACATAGACATATGTATATATATAATTATATATCTATACTTGTATATGGTGCATACAGATAATTAAGTACAAAACATAGACATATATATATATAAATACAATTATATATATATGGTGATAACAAATGATTATATACAAAAGATATATATATTGCGTAAAAATAATTATGAACTAAAGATGGACACACATACATGGTGCATACTCCACTCCCGCCAAAAGGTCTTCGGATGAGACTATAAACCAAAGCCCGGTGTGCGAACGCACACAGAACATCTTGCGCACACGTTAAAACCTGTTCCGCTTTTGGAGAGAGTAGGCCACTGTGTGCAGGTAGGAACAGATCACAAAATTGACAAATCTGCATACACACAGGGACTGAATGTAAAAAAAAAAAGCTCATGAGTGCTTTTTCCATTATCCTCGAAGTAAAAGAAAAGATAAATAAACAGATGAATAAAAGAATGAATAAATAGATAAATAAAAGAATGAATAAACAAATAAACAAATATATGAATATATAATTTTTTAAAAAACTATATACAAACTACGTCTGCAAGCCCGCTTGCTACCGCACCACACGGCTGACATCACACTGCACCCTGCTCCCTGCCCTAGCTGCTCTATGCCACCGACCCTGAAATACTGACTAGTGCAACTCCTTAATTAAGTAAGCAGTCAACAAACAACGCCACTGACACTGTCCGGGAAAAAACACTGCCTTGGACCAGAAGAACCTGGTAGAGTTCACCCCGGCCCTCTCCATGTGTTAAATACAAGCTGGGTATGTCCATGTCTGCCATACAACCAACCCTAGGTAGCTAGGGGGAGAGGGGATAGGGGGGTAGAGGGGGGGACTTTGACTAAAGGCGGACAACGCAAAGGAGAGAGCAAAGTGTGTTGTGTCAGTTCCTACAGCGGTTGCTACAAGTTGAAAATGGGGTTCCTGGTACCCAGGACTCCAGTTACAAGTCAGGAACGAGTTACTTGTTGTTCTAGACTCTTGTTATGAAGAAAGAAAACAGACACACAATCAGACACAACTTCACAGGTTTCACTCTGAAGCACTGCTAGGTCTTCTTGGGAAACTGATCCGGAAGCGGTAGTTATGTCGATACCTCCTTGTACTGACGTTATGTTTGTCACAGAATGAAGCAGACATAAGGTAAAACTGAAAAATCTTTAGAAAACACCGTAAAGCTAATGTGTTGGTAGTCAGAACCTCCCAATCAATGACCAGCATTACATCGATATAATTATGTTACTGTTTATCAACTCCAAATTGTGAACTTCCCAACCAATGACCAGCATCACATCGATATAATTATGTTACTGTTTATCAACTTCATCTAGTATCCTACTCGGGCCCAATAGTCTTAAAAGTTTCGTGAGACTGTGCGTAACATTTCTACAGACACACCTTTACACATCTTCAGTCCAAAAGACATCGTCAGGACCAATACAAGCACAATATGGCTATTACTAAAACACACACACTCGTGTCGGGGGGTTTCATTGTCAAGTTAGCACATGTACACTGAATCCTTTTACAGGCTGCTTGTGGTCTATTCTTTTACGAAAAAGAAAACATTCAAATGTCTCCTCTCCCTTCTGTTTGTTCTCTTTCTTGACGTAGATGGGCAGGAGGAACAGCTAACTTTGGCCATTAAAAAAGATAAAAGTAATTGATTTTCCATCATTCAGGAAGAGGGGGGTGCTTTTTGTATCAAATCAGCTTGGGTGCAGACCTACTAATGCTCGGATACCGTTTAGGTGTATACATAACAACATAAAAGAACATTTCCGTGTAAATGGTCCCGTAATTTAGGCCGTTGTTTGATGGATGACAGACACATACCCATACCTAACCTCCACTCCTAGTCTGACCAATGCAATGACCACTGCCTAGTAAAGCCTTTACTGATGCATCTCTAGGCAGGTCAGTATGCTCTTTTTTGATGTATTCAAAGTGCAGTGACTTACCTTCACAAACACTGACCATTCCAACATGTTAGGCCAAATCTTTCCAAGAATTCCTTTCCTGTAGCTGTTGTTATATTTGTCATGTTTATGGCGTATTGAACACGTAGTGACGCCAGCACAAACATTAATTAATTAATTAATACATGGAATTTGTATAGCGCTATCTCTTGTAAAGACAAATCAAAGCGCTTGCATTTGACCTACAGAGCCACAGATCATGCTGCCACCAGGCGCAAAGATCCCCAACTCCAACTCCCCGATTTTTCTTCAGGGATGGTGTCTAAACACGACACCTGTGTGCATGCTGGTTTGTTATAATTTTGTCATCCGCTCCTACCGGCACACGATGGCCTACTCTTCCGAAAGGTGGAACGGGGTTTTAACGTGTGCGCAAGATGTTCTGCGTGCATTCGCACACGGGGCCTCGGTTTCGAGTCTCATCCGAATGACTTTGACATTCAGTTCGATTTTTTCGTCAAACTGGGAAGAAAGGGCGAGGCTGGGTTCGAACCCAGAAACTCACGATTTACATATTGGCAGGCGAACGTCTTAACCATTCTGCCACCGTCCTTCCATCTTGAATATTTAAGAATCTCGATAACAAGTTTTTTTGTGGATCCACTTTCTTGTGGTTGTGTCATTCTTCTTCGTCGTACACTCAGACAGCAACTCCTTAGGCCTTCACAAGTGCTGCCATGCGCTGAAGGCCCTCCGAATAGCATGTCCTTCGTCGGCATGTCAGTAGGTCAGATATCGGCCTTCAGGGTTTGGTGTGTTGGGCAGGTCTGAGGGAAGTGTTTCATTGTCATGGGAGAAGTGCCACAGGGGCACACCTCAGAATCTGTTAATGTGTAACTTGGTAAACATGTAATGTCCGAGTCTGCAGTGTCCAGTTCTCAGCTTCACTATTGTTACTTGGTCTTCTTGTGTTATTTCCAGTACTTTTATTTCTGTGATAATACTTCACAAATATCAATGCCCCAAACTTACATTTATGTATGTAAAACGCCGTGTTTTGTTTCTTTTTTGTTGTTATGTTTTGGGTTGGCATGTTGTGATATTTTTGTTGTTGCTGTAAAGTTTTATCATTGTTCCTGTCCAGACACATCCTGAATTAAAGCAATTCTCCAGTCAGGCACAAAGTGTAGACACACCGGCTTTTAACAGGGACCAGTCCT
>CM060331.1:12267697-12270197 GCA_030674155.1 Stramonita haemastoma | reverse complement strand
TGTGACACTGTGGTCACGATGACTACTGACAAATTACACCTGTGTAATACTGTGGTCACGATGACTACTGAAAAGTCACACCTGTGTAACACTGTAGTCACGATGAACACTGACAAGTCACACCAGTGTGACACTGTGGTCACGACGACTACTGACAAACCACACCTGTGTGACACAGCAGTCACAGTGGCTACTAACCATGACATGCACCCGTGTGACACTGTGGTCACAGTGACTACTGACAAATCACACCAGTGTGACACTGTACTCACAACGACGACTGCCCATTTCACCTGTGTGACACAGCGGTAACAATGAATACTGACAAGTCTCACCAGTGTGACATTATAGTCACAATGACTACTGACCATCTCACCTGTATAACACCGTGGTCACGACGACTACTGACCATCTCACCACTGTGACACACTGTACTCACAACAACTGACTGACAGATCACACCCATGTGACACACAGCAGACACGGGTGACCACTGACCAGACCAAACCATCGACATCTCACCTGTGTGGATGCCGATCCTCAGGCGCAGAGCCTGGTCAGGCAGGTGGGGGATCTGGAAGGAGTGGACTCCAGCCACCAGATCCAGGGCCATCACCGCTACTTCTGTGCAGTGCTTGTCTCCGTTCCTCTGGGGCAGACCGCTCACCACCATGTAGGCGTCCCCGATGGTCTCCACCTGGGGTCAAGAAGGTTGCGAAGAGATTGGTGAGTTGGTGGGTGGGTGGTGGGGTGGGTGGTTGGGTTGGGTTGGGTTGGTTGGGTTGGGTTGGTTGGTTTGGGTTGGGTGGGTGGGTTGGTTGGTTGGTTTGGGTGGGTGGGTTGGATGGTTGGGTTTGGTTGGGTGGGTGAGTGGGTAGGTGGGTGGTTGGTTGGTTTGATTAGTTGGCTGGTTTGGTTGATTGGTTGGTTGGTTGATTGATTGATTAATTGATTGATTGATTGATTGATTGATTGATCGATCCATCCATATATCCATCCATACACACACACAGATGACATTTACAAAACTGCATACCCACGGGGACTGGATGTAAAAAAGCACACGAGTGCTTATCCCATTATCCTCGATACAAAAGAATAAGATAAGATAAGATCACACACACACACACACACACACACACACACACACACACACACATATATATATATATAATATAATATATATATATATATATAATATATATATATATAATATATATATATATATATATATAAAGTATTGCTAGGCCTAGCTGAACTCGAATGAAGAAAACTAAACCCACACACACACACACGCACCTTGTACACATCATAGCGGTCCAGGCAGTCATCGAAGAAGTGATAGAGCTTGTTGAGCAAGGTCACCACCTGGAAGGGCGAGGAGCGCGAACTGAGGCTGGTGAAGCCCACGATGTCACTGAAGTAGATGGTCACGGAGTCGAAGTGTTCGGCGTTGACCGTGAGGTTCATCTTGAGCTGTTGGGCCACGGACTTGGGCAGCATTTGGTACAGCAGGCTGTCCGAGCGACGCTTCTCTATGCTCAGCTCTTGCGACTTTTTGGAGGCGTCGAAAGCGTAGCGCTGGAGGTGTGTGTGGGTGTGGAAAAAAATACAAAAACGGAAAAATTGCATGTACCACCACTACTACTCACCACCACCGCCACCATCATCATCATCACCACCACCCCCAAACACCAAACACCACGATCACTGCTACCACCACCAAAATCCCAAACACCAAACACCACCATTACCACCGCTATCACCATCATCACCACCACCACCACCATCACTACCACCACCATCACTACCACCACCACCACCATCACCACCACCACTACCACCACTACCACCCCCAAACACCAAACACTACCTCTACCACCACCACTACCCCAAACATCACCATCACCACCACCACCACCACCACCACCACCACAACCATCACCATCACTACCACCACCACCATCACCACCATCACCATCACTACCATCATCACCACCACCACCACCACACCACCACACTACCACCACCAAACACCACCATCACTACAACCACCACCACCATCACTACCACCACCACCACAAGCATACCAACTACCACCACTGCTAACAATAACAACAGAGCCCACAGGCCCACCCTTAAAACCTGAACAGAAGGAACAGAACCCACCTGTATAGACGTGGTCAGATTGTGCATCATGTAAATCAGGGTAGGCGTCAACACAAACACCACCACGAAGATGACGCAAGCGACGACGATCTGCGTTTCGGCGTCACTGCTGTCGTCACTGATGTGGTCAACGAGGTACTGACGTAAGTCGTTTTTCAACTGGCCCAGAAGATCCAGATAGGTAAGGATTTCGTTGTGGAACCTCTCACCTTCGCTCTGGGAGTAGTTGGCGAACTGGTTCACCTGGTCACGAGAAACAGATTTTCTTAAAACAGGAGTAGACTGCACGAGAACCATTCCTGTTCCAGGGAATTTTTCCTCCCGAGTTAAC
>CM060331.1:12247697-12255197 GCA_030674155.1 Stramonita haemastoma | reverse complement strand
AAGAGAGACGAAGGAGAGAGATGAGAAGAGAGGAGAGAGAGAGAGAGAGAGAGAGAGACAGAGAGAGAAGAGAACAGAGAGAGACAGAGAGAGACAGAGAGAGAAGAGAAGAGACAGAGAGAGACAGAGAGAGAGAGGGTCAATTTTCATGAGCCTATCTATATTGCTTCAAACAAGAGGAGAGAGAGGAGAGGGGAGAGAGAGAGAGAGAGAGAGAGGAGAGAGAGAGACAGAGAGAGAGAGAGAGAGACAGAGAGAGAGAGAGAGAGAGGAGAGAGAGAGGAGAAGAGGGAGAGAGAGAGAGAGGAGAGGAGAGAGAGAGAGAGAGAGAGAGAGAGAGAGAGAGAGAGGAGAGAGAGAGAGAGAGAGAGAGAGAGAGGAGAGAGAGAGAGAGAGAGAGAGAGAGAGAGATAGATTGATGAAGATAATTAGAATCGAAATGAAGAAAAGAAGATAAAGAGATGAGAAGAGTGGAGAGACTAAACAAATTGGAAGATGGGGAAGTTAAATTGCATGAAATATAATAAAATGTTTTAGAAACAGTTGGGCAACCAAAAAAGGAAGATGGGGAAGAATTGCATGAAAAACGAGAGTAGCAAACGATAGAGAATAGAGAGAAGAGAGAGAGATGAGAGAGAGAGAGAGGAATGAGAGAGGAGAGAGAGAGAGAGAGAGAGAGAGAGAGAGAGAGAGAGAGAGAGAGAGAGGAGAGAGAGGAGAGAGAGAGAGAGAGAGAGAGAGAGAGAGGAGAGAGAGAGAGAGAGAGAGAGAGAGAGAGAGAGGAGGAGAGAGAGAGAGACGTAGGTCGATTTTCATGAGCTTGACTGTATTGCTTTAATCAACTTTTAATTAATATATGATGACAAAAGCCTGCCTCTCTCTCTCTCTCTCTCTCTCTCTCTCTCTCTCTCTCTCTCTCTCTCTCTCTCTCTCTCTCTCTCTCTCTCTCTCTCTCTCTCTCTCTCTCGTAAAGATTTGCCGTGCGTGTTTTTGTGTAACAAAGGAGCATAAGCCACTGGCCCAACCTGACTGGACACTTTCCTGCAGTGACCTATCTGACTCTGGATCTCTATCTTTGTACCATGACGTGGAATTCATGCTGTGCTGGGCTGCAGCCATTTTTTTCGCCATTTTTCGTTATTGTTCAATATAATATGTGTTGTGCCCTGTCCCCTTCACACTATCCCCACCCCCCATCTCCCTTGTGAATGGGCTGAAAAGCTTAAATCACAATAAACTATTGTCGTTGTCAACTGCTCTCTCTCTCTCTCTCTCTCTCTCTCTCTCTCTCTCTCTCTCTCTCTCTCTCTCTCTCTCTCTCTCTCTCTCTCTCTCTCTCTCTCTCTCTCTCTCTCTCTCTCTCTCCGGTCTGTCGAAAAGTCACCTAAGGATTTGGAGTCAGACTGAGAGAGACACCCACCCGGGGTGGTAATCACCACATCCCTCCAAACTGACCTCAGGCACAGACGGGCATGGAGAAAAACGAAGGTCACGAGAAGGAAGAGCAGCCTGGTCCACCGAATCCGAGACAACTTTTTTGTTTACCATGATGTAGTTATCTTGCGTCTTTTGGTTATCATTCGTATCAATATGCCTGCCAGTGTTGTAATTGCCCTTCAGAGATGATTAAAGTGTTTTTTATTTGACTTGACTTGATCGGTGATGATGAAAATGCTGATACTATGGAAGTACATAGTCTTTGAGACTACTTGACAGGGATGTCCTCTACGATTACTACTCTAACATATCCTTGTGTCATCGGAGCCGAGAGATACAGACACTTGCAGTGCTGGTCAGGTAATTTGAGCAACACTCTCAATATCGCATCCATAAAGTGGATGAAAGTCGACTGTGTGGTCCCAGTTTTCCCAATGAGCCCACAGCAAACTCACTTTGGGTGGGAGCTGGCCGGAGTCGCTTACTGGATTCAAACCCGAGATCTTCCAGTTCATAGCTCAAGGCGCTAGCCACTGCGCCAAAGCGGCTGATTTGAATGGGGTTTAGTTAGTGATGTCAACTGTAGTACTCAAATCATTGGAGATGAAGAGAGTAAGAACCATGACCAACAATCGATGACAAAAATCAATGACACAACACAGTGAGCGCAGCCTTAGTACTACCGGCAAGTCTGTGTGCCCACTGAACGCTAGCGTACACAACAGCAACTTCAAGTCACTTTAATCGTTATTTAGAAACTTTTTCCAGTATTTCAAGATCCAAACCAAATTGATTTTTCAGAGCAGCGATGACAGCAGCACTTCAAAACGCCTGCAGGGGGATACAATGCAAGACAAGTGGCTCCGGTCCATTCTACTTGTCAGAAAACTTGTTCATTATGCGAATCAACCTTTCAGGACCAGTTTCCGGCGACTCTCCTGATCAAAGCATTTTGAATAATGAAAAAGTACTGATGGTAAGATGATCAGATAGTTAGGAGCTTACGATGTCTGTGATATCTGTCATCTGCAAATCTTATTTTCATGTGAGTACTTAAGCTGGTGCGTTGCGCGAGAGACAACTGGCGTGATTGTGCTATTCCATGACAGGCAGAACACCACAGCTTCTGACATCATCAGCCCTCAAATGATCAGTTAAACCACTCCGCACAGCTGTGATATAGACCTACTGATATGAGATTGTTCTTCATGTGGGTTTATTGCCTGAGCTTTCCTTAAGCCCAGCATGTAAACAGCCACAGAGATTCACAGATCATATGTGCCCACTAAAGCTGCAGAACCGCGTCTGCACTGAATTACTAGGCAAAGACGATTCGCTTCCCGCCCCAAGGTTACACGCATGCGCAGGCCGCCTTACTTGGGTGTTTTCGCTCCTGCATTTCCTTGTGTCATGGTAGCTCCTTTGGGAGTCCTCAGAGGAGGTGCTGGTCAGCCGGATCAGGGTGATGGGTCCTGGGTTCGCCTCCACGTCCCCACACTGCAGCAACAGGAAAGGCAGGGAGAAGAGGGAGGGGGGCAAGCTTGCCCTGACACCGTCCTGCAGGGGAGCAGGGGCACAGTCAGAGGTACAGCAATCACCCCCAACACACTAGCCGCCATGGCGCAGTGGTTAGCGCCTTGGATTTCGGACTGGAAGGTCGCGGGTTCGAATCCCATAAGAGTCATAGGGATTGTTCGGGCTCCGACCGGCTCCTACCCAGAGTGAGTGTGCTGTGGGCTTAGTGGGGAGACTGGGACCACACAGTCGAGCTTCATCCACTTTACGGATGCGACTTTGATAGTGTTGCTCAAATTACCTGACCAACACTGCAGGTGTCTGTATATCTCATCGATTATCATACAATGAAAACATTGCCTCTGATTCCGTGGCCCCCGTTGCTCTGGTCTCATGGTGACCTCAGATTCGGTTTCCCCATACGCTTCTGTGCCTATGGTAAGTTTGTGTCAAAGCCTTTGGGGTTGGATGTTCGAGGAGGGAGGGAGGTCGTTGGAGGGACGTCGTGGTGGTCGCCACCTCATATGGGCCTCTCACTCAGTCTGGCCCCGCGACTGAGCTAATACTGTTGTTAGTAGGGGGCTTAGAATGTGGTGTCCTGCGTATGTTAGCTCAGAACAGGCACCACTGAACACCATCAAAGTGACCCAGCAGAAGTACAGGGCCCCTCTGGCTGGCGGCCCCGCGTCAGCCTAATATTGATGAGCTCCCTGTGGACTTCCGACCCTGAGGATGAGACATAACGAACCTGGGTATGGCTGTGGCGGGGAGATCGAAACTTGGGAACAGTAAGGACAGTAACGTCACAGAGGATGAGGCAGCAAAAAAAATCCCAACATGAGCAAACATGACGCAAGGCTCTACTCCCTGATAACACTGTTTTCTGCACGAACGTCTGATAGAAAAGCGAAAATGCAGGGACGATATTCGACACCTCAAAGCACTAACACTTTCCACTTTCCGTTCCAAAATCGATCTTGTCGACCCAAAACAAATAAAACAGCAACTAAAACAAACAGAGATAAAAGTACAACCCAAACATAAAACCAGCAAGCAAGCAAACGAGATGATAACAAACAGGAACCAAACAAAACCACAAAGAAATGAATCTGAGTGTTAGTATAAAACAAGTGTTCAAGTGTTACCTAGTTTTTATTGCTCTGCCTGCAAACAGTTTCTGCCTTCAGTGCTGGTACTTAGCGTGTACATGCGTGGTGTCTATCACATCAGCGTTTGGCTTCTCTGCCTTGTTGACCCCTTCTGCTTAGTGAAGACTTCTACCGATCCTTGCCAACCAACGGTGTCTCTTGTTAAAGATTGCACTGCTTTTGAGCACGCTAAGTCATGGTTGTCTTTTCTTTTCTGAGCTTGCTAAGTCATTGTTGTCTTTTCTTTTACTCAAAGATTGGTGGTCTCCATGCAAGAGATACCACCTGGCTGTGTTGTTCTGGTGAGCCTGTGATCCTGTTGTTATTTTTCTTCTCTGTTTAGAGAGCTCTGTAGGTCAGTCACACACACACACACACACACACACACACACACACACACACACACACACACACACACACACACACACACACACACACACTGAAAATGGCGTTGGTGCTCCAGTTAACCACGGAGTCAGAGTGCTGCACTGTGCCCAATGTCTTGGATGCAGAATTCTTTACTCATCCCAGCTGAAGTATGTTTAGCATGCAAGCCACTCCTGGTGTCTGGGGAAATCGCCTCTACGAAGAAAAGCCTGATTTATTCAGCGCCAGGGTTTCGTCAAAAGCCACGGTTTATTTACAGAAACAGGTTTATTTGAGCAGAGCTTTATTCAGAACCAGAGTTTATTTGAACCAAGGTTTATTCGAACCAGGGTTTATTTGAACCAAGGTTTATTCAGAACCAGAGTTTATTTGAACCAAGGTTTATTCAGAACCAGGTTTATTTGAACCAAGGTTTATTCAGAACCAGGGTTTATTTGAACCAAGGTTTATTAGAACCAGGTTTATTTGAACCAAGGTTTATTTGACCGAGGGGTTTATTGAACCAGGGTTTATTTGACCCAGGGTTTACTCAGAACCAGGGTTAATTTGAACCAGGGTTTATTTAAACCAGGGCTTATTCAAGTCAGGGTTTATTTGAGCTGGGGCTTATTCAAAGCCAGGGTTTATTCAGACCAACTGTTTCAACACACTAGCTGTTAGGACATTGATGATTTTCTGAGCAATTCATTTTTTGGGTCATTTGGAGATGACGGGTTCGTTTGGATTTACCCGAGGCAAGAAATTGATCAGAAATGTGGCATTTAAAGCGTTCCTTTCATGCTAGTTGATGGTGAGAGACTGTTTTTGGCACTTCGGACACAATCTCCACCAAGACTCTACCAAGTTGCCGGGTAATATTTCAACTGCTGCCTGTAAACAGCTTCTACAAGGGTCTATTTCTGGTAGAAAGAAAGTGACCCATCGAAAGAACATCCTAGCATGGAGGCCACCAAAGCCTGTTCTATACATGCCTGTTCTTTAGATACAGTGATGTCTGCACTATACAGTGATGCCTGTTCTATACAGTGATTGGTTTGGTGAGCAAGGAAAAAGAACTCGAGCTGTACTGTGGGGTCACATTCTTCAGTCTGCTGTCATCTACAGTTCTCACTTGCTCACCTTATTGTGCTCTGAAGTCTGTGTGTACGTCTGTGCTTCAGCTGCTCCTGAGGCAGCCCTAGTCTGTGTTGGGGGCAGGACATGGCGGACACTGATCTGTGTCCTTGTCCTGTCTTGTGGGGCTGTCTGTGGAGTGTCCGGCTGGGTAAATACATCGTCCTCAAGGCTAACGATCATCTGGAACCATTTGATTTTTATAGCACAGTGATGCCTGCTTCTACAGATATATTGATACAGTGATGCCTGTTCTATAGAGACATTGATGGCTTTTCTATACAGTGATGCCTGTTCTATAGAGACATGGATGGCTTTTCTATATATTGATGCCTGTTCTATAGAGACATGGATGGCTTTTCTATACATTGATGCCTGTTCTATAGAGACATGGTTGGCTTCTCTATACATTGATGCCTGTTCTATAGAGACATGGATGGCTTTTCTATACAGAGATGCCTGTTCTGTACAGAGATGTCTGTTATATAGATACAATGATGCCTGTTCTATACAGTGATGTCTGTTCTATAGAGTCATGGATGGCTGTTCTATACAGTGATGCCTGTTCTATAGATACAGTGATGCCTGTTCTATAGAGATATTGGAGCCTGTTCTATAGAACCAATGATGCCTTTTCTATAGAGACATTGAAACCTGTTCTATAGAGACATTGATGGCTTTTCTATACAGTGATGCCTATTTTATAGACATTGATACATTCTATGCCTAGGCTGTTCATTACGGTGATGCCGCTCTATAATACATGACCTGTTCTACTTCCGATACGGATGCTGTTATAGATACAGTGATGCTTTTCATACATGATGCCTGTTCTATAGATACAGTGTATCTGTTCATACAGTGATGCTGTTCTAATACAGTGATCCTGTCTGTAGATACAGTGATGCCTGTTTATACGTGATGCTTCTGTAGATACAGTGTGCCTGTTCTATACAGTGATGCCTGTTCATAATACAGTGATGCCTGTTTTATACTATGCCTGTTTGTAGATAGAGTGCTGCCTGTTCTATACAGTGATGCCTGTTCTATAGATACAGTGATGCCTGTTCTATACAGTGATGCCTGTTCTATAGATACAGTGATGCCTGTTCTATACAGTGATGCCTGTTCTATAGATACAGTGATGCTGTTCTATACAGTGATGCTGTTCTATAGATACAGTGATGCTGTTCTATATACGGTGATATCTGTTCTATAGATACAGTGATGCCTGTTCTATGATACGTGATATCTGTTCTTTACAGTGATGCCTGTTCTATAGATACAGTGATGCTTGTTCTACACAGTGATGCCTGTTCTATAGATACAGTGATGCCTGTTCTATACAGTGACGCCTGTTCTATACAGTGATGCCTGTTCTTATACAGTGAGCCTGTTCTTACAGTGATGCCTGTTCTATAGATACAGTGATGCCTGTTCTATACAGTGATGCCTAATCTATATACAGTGACGCCTGTCTATACATGATCTGTTCTGTAGATAGAGTGATGCCTGTTCTATAGATACAGTGACGCTGTTTATACAGTGACGCTGTTCTATAAGTGGCTGTCATACAGGATGCCTGTTCTATGGATACAGTGATGCCTGTTATACAGTGGTGCCTGTTCTATACAGTCTTGCTTGTACTATACAGTGTTGCCTGTGCTATATATAGCAATCTGCTTACTAAGCATGGGTTCTGATGGCAAACCTGCTGTAAAATATGTCTTTTTAAATGACACTGTATTCAGATGATTCTTTCATCTTCTATAAAACCATAAATTATTTGTTTAAACGCAAACAACATTTCTTAGCCTTTAGGACACTCCCCCCCCCTCCGCCTTGATCAATTGTTAAAAAATATATAACAAGGATGAGATGGTAAAGTGACATCAGCCAA
>CM060331.1:12240197-12245197 GCA_030674155.1 Stramonita haemastoma | reverse complement strand
TTGCCAGCGCAGAAACGATTCAACAAAATGTACGATTCTGGCCATTTGGAGGGGCACACAGAAAAACCAAAAGACAGAAAAAAGGAAGAAATACAAACAGATAAACATGCAGAAAGACAAACAGACAGACAGATAGGAAGACGGACAGACAGCAGACAGACAGACAGGCAGACAGACAAATAAAAAGAGGGGGGAGAAGAGGACAAAAACAAAAACAAAAGAGTAAATTCATTCTCTGAGAATTAGTTTCAGTCTTTTTTTTTTAACTTCTGTTTAAAGCACTCCAGTATTCATCAGTCACACATTTCTCCTCGTTACTATTTTCTTTTTCTATGTTTTCCTTTGCCGGGATGGCAACAAAGTATTGTTTAGGATCCATCACCTAGGACCTTCCTTCCTCTCCTGCTGCTCCCACGCCGCTCATTTCTATCATCCTCCCCAGCCCGGTCACGGGTTTTGTCATGTCGCAACAACCCCAGGGCCAGAAAACCTCAGGAGCTGATCGCGTCAGGTTGCCGTGAGGCCACAGGTTGGAGAGACTCTGCACTGCTGCCGGGTCACTTTGGTGATGTTCAGAGATGCCTTTTCTGAGCTCACAGCGCACAAATCCAACATCCCTCAGTAAAGAGTGCTAAATTTAGCTTGCCCCTTCCTTTTCCCTAGTCCAAGTGTGGTCAGTTCCTGCTATAAATAGCACCAGATGGCCCCATCAGGGTTGGGATGGGATGGATGAATTAGCAGCTGAGAGGAGCTGAAAGTGGGGAAAACTGACAAATGGGAGCCAGCATTCGCAAGACACCTCCTGATAGGCCCTCTACTGACGATAGTAGTGACTTGGGACGCCGAGTCAGACTGAGTGAGATGCCCACCATAGGGAGTGGCCACCACCTCGTCTATCCACCCTCTCTCTTCAACATCCAACCCCGAAGGGTTTTAACACTAACTCAGAACAGACACAGCCAGAAGTGTATGGGAAGCAGAAACTGCGGACACCGTTAATCCAGAGCAACCTGGGCCACCGAATCAGATACATTTTTTTAGTTGTTATTGCCTGATGCTGATGGTGACCACAAGTGATGTCAATGATGTGAGTACTGCTGCTGTGGAAGTGCGCCAGCTTTGAGACTGCTTGACTGGGCTGAGTTCTATGCTTCCTGTCACAGTATATCCCAACGTCAACCTTGTCATACCAATACCTGTAATGTTGATCAGAGTCCGAGTCCCAGAGCGGCTCGGGGCTGTAGGTATATGGCAACGTTCTGGTGGCTCCTGCGACGGTACTGGAACCATTCGTATCGGTCAATGCCCTTCCAATGGATCATTCCAGTGCCGTGGAGAGGGGGGTCTGCTGCATGGGTAACAGCTTGCCCTCCATACATACTTTCCCAGGCTTTGCGCTCTAGAGACTAGAGCGCAACTCCATAGTCTTCCGAGACTGATGAGTGCCTACTACTACATTTGAACAACACAACTGCATCTGCAAAAAGATGAAGCTCGTCTGTGTGGTCACAGTCTTTCAAATGAGACCACAACACTTTCGTTTGACGCTGGAATGGTTGGAGCTGGCCGAATTTTTTAAAAACAACAACTTTATGGCTCTTCTGGGTTTTAAATAAGCGACATTTTAACATGCAATCCAGTCCATTAACCAATGCATCATGGTGACTAGTTATTTTTATCATTGTTAAATTTTAATATCATTATTATGACTATTTTAATCATTGTTTTCATCATCATTGTTGTTTGGACGGCTACTGCTACTACTACTTCTACTACTACTACTACTACTACTACTACTACTACTACTACTACTACTACTACTACTACTGCTGCTGCTGCTGCTGCTGCTGCTGCTGCTACTACTACTACTACTACTACTACAACTATCACTACTTCTACTACTTCTACACTACCACTATTACTACTACTACTTCCACTACAACTACCACTACTTCTACTACTACTATTACCACTACTACCACTTCTGCCACTACTGATACTACTACTACTACTACTACTACTACTACTACTACTACTACTACTACTGCTGCTGCTGCTGCTGCTGCTGCTGCTGCTGCTGCTGCTGCTGCTACTACTACTACTACTACTACTACTACTACTTCTTCTTCTTCTTCTTCTTCTTCTATCCCTTCTACTTCCATGATTTCCTACTATTCATACTGTTTCTATTGTTACTATTGCTAGTTTTCTTTTTGTGGTGGTAATGTGGTGGTGGTAGTATTAGTTTGGTTCGTTTCGTTCATTTCTCATTTTCTCATGAAAACATTAGTCAGAAAGAAGGATATGCATATTAAATCAGCAAATCTGTATTATCAGAACTCAAGTCAAGGTATAAACTCAAGAAACAAAAAAGTCAAAATATTGACATGTACCTACACGTAAAACTCATGAATACGCAATTTATCAGATCTTTAGATAAACAATTAATGAAATAATAGCTATGAAAATGATAGACAAACGAATGCAAAAACAATGTCAATGCATTATACACAGAAAAATGCAACCACCAAAACCAAGACAAACAAAAAAGAGACCTTACACACAAAGAGAGCAACCAAGCAACGAAACAATCTGAGGCTGTCAAACGCTATATCGACAAACACTCTGTTGTTCAGATCGTTTTCGTTCTGCATACGAAGTCTTTTTCACTAACAAATGCATGACTATTAAATCAACAAACGAAATATCCAAAGAAAGTAACAAATAACTATGCCAGCAAAAATACATAAGAATATACATAAACAACTAACACAGAAAAAGTAACCAAAGACAAAAGAAACGATGGCTAACCCGATAAGAAATATAAGCAAAGCATACAGAAAAATAAGCTGGAAAAGAAAGAAAATAAAAATAGAAAGGAAAAGGATATACCAGTAAAAAAAAAAATAAATAAAAATAACGGAAGAGAACATCTAAACAAATAAAGATAGAAAAACAAAGTAAAGAAATATAGAATATAATAGTTATACCAGTTACAAATGTAGAAGAAAAGTCATATACAAGCAAATAAAAAAAAGAAATAATAGCGAAAAAAAAAAATTACAAAAGAAAGACAAAGGAACATAACATAAAACACACATAAAAAAAATAAAAGATGAACACACACACACACACACACACACACACACACACACACACACACACACACACACACACACACACACACACACACACACCAAAAAACTACCACACCAGCCAGTGAACAATTAAGCCAATTAACGAACAAACTCCCCCACCCACTAATTACCAAACCAACTCACTCACTCACTACTCAGCCAACTCACACACTACCCCACCTCCCTCCCAGCAAAGCAACAAACGAACTGACAACCCACTAGCTATCTTCCCTCCCACCTACCTACACACACACGGTGGTCTAGGTGGTAACGCGCCTTGCCTCGAAAGCAAAAAGTCCGGGTCGGAGTGTGCGGTGGTTTGTACCCCGTTTGAGCCCAAAACTTTTTCCCCATCCATGAGACCTTGAGTGGTGCGTATGTTACACATCACTATTTAGCGCACGTAAAAGAACCCACGGCAACAAGGGGGGTGACCCTGGCAAAATTCTGTAGAAAAAAGCCACTCTGATAGGGAAGCAAATACAGTTGCATGCAGGAAAAGAAATATGGGTTGGCGCTGTACTTGTGGCGACGCGCTCTCCCCGGTGACAGCAGCCCGAATTTCACGCAGAGAAACCTGCTGTGACATAAATTGGTACAAGACCCAAAATACAAATACAAATACACACACACACTCTCACACACGCTACCACACACACACACACTCCCACACACACACACCACCACCACCCCCACCCCACACAACACCCACCACACCCACCACCCACACACCGACACCCTAACCCTGAAAGCACACACACACACACAGCTGTTCATGAAAGACTGACCTGAAGAAGCTTGCCCCTGGAGGTGACGGGGTCGGCATGGCAGCACCCTACACTGATGCCCACCACATTCACCCCCGCCACGCTCTCCCTCTCCTGCTCCTCCCCCAGAGGCGTGGTCAGGCACGTGCTACTCGTGCTCTTGCCCATCAGATCCATGACACTGGGGGTCACCTGCTTGGCGCTTTGAGTGGTCACGAGTAGAAGGAGCGGATTGTGGAGAAAGGCTGAGGAAAAAAACAACAAACACACAAATAAACAAATTCAAGCAGCTTTTTTTAAGAGTAGGGCCATCGTGTGCCAGGTGGGAATAGATGACAAGATTTACAAAATGCATACAGACGGGGACTAGATGTAAAAAAAAAAAAAGGACACGAATACTTATTCCATTATCTTCGAAATAAGAGAATGAATAAATATATATATATATATATATATATAATATATATATATATATATATATATAATATATATATATATATATATATATATATATATATATATAAGTAAATAATTTTTTTTAAAAGCACAGGAGTGATGATAACTGTTCTCGACTGAAGTGATAGTTGGGCAGTTTAAGACTTGTTGTTGTTGCTGCTGGGGGGTTTGTGGGGGGGAGGGGTTTAGGGGTGGGAGGGTGATTGGTTATTGGATGGTTGGGCACGTGTTTTGTGTTGGTGCTTGCTACTGTTGCTGTTTTCTGTTGTTGCTGTTGGTGGTGGTGGTGGTGGTAGTGGTGGTGGTGTTAAAGATGCTGCTGTTAGAAATGCTGCTGCTGCTGCTGCTGCTGCTGCTGCTGCTGCTGCTGCTGCTGCTGCTGCTGCTGATAATGATGATGAGAGGATCATCATCATCCTCATCCTCCTCCTCATCATCATCATCATCATCATCATCATCATCATCATCATCATCATCGTGGTGGTGATGATGAGGAGGAGGAGGAGGACGAGGAGGACGAGGAGGACGACGACGACGACGACGATGATGACGATGATGACGATGATGATGATGATGATGATAACGATATGATTTCTATAATTGATATGACGACCACGACGATAAGCGACGATGGTGATGG
>CM060331.1:12230197-12232697 GCA_030674155.1 Stramonita haemastoma | reverse complement strand
CCCTTGTTATATTTTAGTCTTTGTTGTAGGGGGAGAATACTTAACTGAGTATAATCCACGTCAAGTAATGTTGTTTTCTTCAGGAGGATAAGTTTGAGAGCACGTTTATACAGACTTGATAAGGGTTTCATAGTGTTTGCACTGGCAGAATCCCATAGGGTTGAGGCATAGTCTATTGAGGATTGTATATAAGCTTGAAAGAATAATTTCCTTGAATGGTAGTCAAGGAAGTGTTTAATTTTAGTCAACTGGTATACTCTTTGGGACAAGTATTTGCATAGGTGAGATATGTGGTAGATCCAGCTGAGATTTTCATCAATTGTCACTCCTAGAACTTTGTGATGAGAGGTTTGTTCGATTGCTTCCTTTTTTATATGTATTGGAAACTGATTATGAGGTAAATTTTGTCGCTTTTGTCTGGTGGTGATAAGCATGCATTTTGTTTTTTGGGGGTGAATAGACATGTGGTTCAGATCTGTCCATTTGACAAGATCATTACAGCTTTGTTGTAATATGGTTGCAAGAGAGTCAATGTCATTATGGCTTGTATGTATGGTTGTGTCATCAGCAAATAGTTCACATTTGGATGCAATATGTAGAGGAAGGTCATTTATGTATAAAGAAAAGAGAATTGGTCCTAGTATAGATCCCTGTGGTACTCCGTAATGAATGGGTTTTAGATTGGATGTGGATGTAGTTGTTGAAACACACTGTTGTCTGTTCTTGAGATAAGAAGCAAGTAGTTCTAGACTATTTGACGATATATTGTACAGGTCTAGCTTTCTGATGAGAAGTGTGTGGTCAATTGTATCAAATGCTTTTTTGAAATCTACAAATAATACTCCACAAAATTTATTTTCATTAATGTTTGTTAGCCAATTGTCTATGAGACTAGTCAGTGCAGTATGACACGAGTGATTTTGTCTGAATCCTGACTGATTAGGGTGGAGTAGGTTGTTAGTTTCTATATGACTGACTAAGTGTTTATTTATATGTTTTTCCAGGGGTTTTGAAAGAAGGGATATAATAGAGATTGGCCTATAATTTGAGGGATCTGAAGTGTCACCAGATTTGTAGATGGGGATCACTTTAGCAGTTTTGAAGGCATTGGGAAAATAGTTCTTTTCAAGACATTGGTGTTATATATATGTGAGAGTGTCTGTGATAACTGGAGCTGAAAGTTTTAGAATTCTGCTGTCTATTCCATCAAGACCTCGTGTCCTTGACTGTTTGAGGTGAATCATGTAATTATGGACCTCAAAAACAGAAATAAATGGTATGTGGAGTTTTGAGGGAATATGCTTTTCTTGGCAGTATTGTTTTAATGTGTTTAGGTTATTGGATTTTGAATTGTCATTGCTTACAACATTAGTAGAAACGTTTATGAAGTGATTGTTGAGTTGTTCAGCAGTAACATCTTTGATTACATTTGATTTGGAAGATGATTGTTTGTTTGTTATTTGATTAATGGCCCTCCAAATGATTTTTGAGTTTTGTTTGGAAGATAGTAAATCTTGGAAATATTTCTTTTTTTCTCGACGTTTCTGTGAGTTTATGGCGTTTCGTAATCTTTTTGACTCTTCATGGTATTTATGTTTTTTTAAGAAATCTCTAAGATAGCATGCTTCTTCTAGTTCTTTTGTGAGCCAAGGCGGTTTGGGGACATGTTTGACCCTTATGGTTTTAAGTGGAGCATGTTTATTGTAAATTTCAGTGAAAGTTTTTATCCAAAACTCGATGGCCGAGTCTGGATCAGTAATGTTGAATGTTTCTGAGAGCATTGAGTTACTTAGTTCAAGAAGGAAAAGCTTTTCATTAAATTTTGCAAAGGAACGATATGTTATGTTTTTATGGCCAGGTTTGGGAATTTTTGTTCCTTTTTTTGACCATGTAGTACATACTGGGTAGTGATCACTGCAGTTATAGACAGGGACACATGTTTCTATGATGTTTTTAGGATTTGATACGTAGATGTGATCAATTATTGTGCTTGAGTTTTGTGTGACTCTCGTGGGTAAACTAACTAGTTGGTGAAGGTTGAATGAATTAGTAATTTGCATCCATGCATTATTTACTTTTGTTAGATCAATATTAAAATCACCTAGTAGTATTACTTCCCTGGATTCTAATAAGACTACGTTCATCATTGCATCAAACTTGTCAATCCAATTTTTTCTTTCTGCTGGGTTCCTATAGCAGAAAGAGAGAGAGAGAGAGAGAGAGGAGAGAGAGAGAGAGGAGAGAGAGAGAGAGAGAGAGAGAGAGAGAGAGAGGAGAGAGAGAGAGAGAGGGGAGAGAGAGAGAGAAGAGAGAGAGAGAGAGAGAGAGAGAGAGAGAAAGGGCAGACAGAAAGGCACACAAAGACAAAGACATAGGCTTACGCAGAGACACAAGGGCAGATAGGCATACAGACACACAGACAAAGACAGACAGGGACAGAGACACAGACAAAGGCCAACACACAGACCCAGAGACAGGGACAGACACGCAGACAGACATA
>CM060331.1:12210197-12220197 GCA_030674155.1 Stramonita haemastoma | reverse complement strand
TGTATTGTTCTTTGGTGTGATTTGTTATACAATGTGTTCTTTGTATTGTTCTTTATATGATTATTATACAATGTGTCCTTTGTATTGTTCTTTGATGTGATTATATACAATGTGTCGTTTGTATTGTTCTTTGTGTGGTTATTATACAGTTTGTTGTTTGTATTGTTCTTGTGTGACTTATTTCTCAGCTGTATACTTGCGAGGTTAGACAGCCAGGGTTTATGTTTGTGTGTACACATTTGTTTTGATAACCTCTTGAAACTGTAGTGCCTGCCCCCCCCCCCCCCCCACCTCTCTCTCTCTTCTCTCTCATTTCTCTCTCTTCTCTTCTCCTCTCTATTTATTTGTTTCTGGACTAACTCTTGTACAGCTTCAGAATGCCATGGCCTTCCTGATTCTTTTCTTCTATCTTCTTCTCTCTCTCTCTCTCTCTCTCTCTCTCTCTCTCTCTCTCTCTCTCTCTCTCTCTCTCTCTCTCTCTCTCTCTCTCTCTCTTGCCCCTCTTCAAGAATTCATGACATATACTGCACTTGATGTTTGTATTTTGTATGTGATCAAATGTTGACACATCAGGTACAACTCCATCAATATCTTTGTTCCCAGGGCCTATTCGATATTCCGTTTATGTACTATCTATCCTTAAGAGCAAGCAAGGTAAATGAGCCAAGACATTTTTAGCTGTGTTGTGTTGAATGTGTGGTCTAAGTCAGCACTTTGTTCATGTATGATTCTGGAATATGGATTTTTTTTTGGGGGGGAGTGCTCAGTTTTGCGTACATACCAACGTATTTATTATACCATGGTGTTGCCAAAGCTCGTCAGATATCACACTTCATTTTCTTTATTCCTCCTTTTTTTTGCTGGAGATGTATTGTGGTTTAAGGCTGACATACATTAAACCATTTCAGAGTTCAGAGTTCAAAATTTCTCTCTCTCTCTCTCTCTCTCTCTCTCTCTCTCTCTCTCTCTCTCTCTCTCTCTCTCTCTCTCTCTTCTCTCTCTCTCTCTCTCTCCTCTCTCTCTCTCTCTCTGATTGCAACACACACACAAAACTATCCAACGAGCAACCACAACAAACAACACAAAAAACTACCCAAAAACCAAAAACGACAACAACAGCAATCACAAACAAAACAACAGCACAAAAAATAACCACACAAAACACCAACAAACAACAAACCCAACGCCAACACGACAAACAAACAGCAATCACAAACACAAACAACAACAAAAATAGCACACAAAAAACACCCAAGCACACAAACCAATACAGACCCCCACCCCCCACCCCCCACCCCACCCCCCAACCCCGAACTGGAAGGAGACTAATGACTGAATGCGGCCTTTTCCCAGTTGCTGTGGGGTATAATTGACATCGCTGCTGCCGACATCATAAGAATGGGTGTCCAGCGCTGGAATATCAATAGCCAGGCTATAGCCTAATGACCCACTGAGGGCGGACAGTGCAGCGAGGCATCTGGTGCTAGAATGACACGGTGACAGAGTGTAGCCTACTAGCAGCCTTGGTCTGACAGCGCAATAGCCTAACAATATTTGCCAAGGCGAATAGTGTATATGCCTCGTGTGTGTGCTCTGCGGCAACATCACTTGTCAGAGTGACTAATAACCAGCCAGGCTGCAGAGAGAAAAGAGCTTGCTTGGGGGGACGGGATAGCCTAGTGGTCACAACATTGCGCTCCGCAATTTGATGATCCAGGTTCGACTCCCAATCGTGGGGATTTTTCTCCTGGAGTATTGTCGTCGTCTCGTCGTCGTTTGTCATTATTATTATTATTATTATTATTATTATTATTATTATTATTATTATTATTAAATTATTATTATTATTATTTTTTGTTGTTTTTTTTTATTTTTACTTTTATTAATCTTTTTTTTTATCATTATTATTATTATTATTATTTTTTATTATTATATTATTATTATTACTACTACTATTATGAGACCGACCACTCTCTGTAGTCTCCTAGTAAAGGCTAGAAGATCAACTATGGTCAAGCACGTAGAGAAAAAAGCAACTGTCCGATGACTGCAGTTTCCCTCTTTGAATAAAAACAAAGGCTATATATATTTTTTAAACTGTTTTCAACGTTTCCTTATCATACAACATGTGATAGCAATTTGTTTTATGTTATGAAAATATGTGCACGTGTTGCTATTTTAGACTGTGAGTGAGCACATCAATATTGATGAATTTCAGAAAATTGTGGACATTCCATTACAAAATCAAACTTGCCATCTACAGGTGTTTTTTTTTATATAACGTTGTTGACAATGGCAGTCTCCTGTTCAATGACATTGACTCTTCCTACCTCAACTCACAAACATATAACTTCAATTCAGTGTAGGTCGTGAAATCAAACTATCATATGGCAACTCATAAATATATTTTTCTCTTTGAAACTGCTTTCCGGATGTATACATGTATTGTTTTGTTGCAAAGCGCGTTGATTTGGTTGTACAAGATAAAGCGCTATAGAACTTCCCTATTTTGTCATTTTATTATTATTATTATTTATTATATATTATTTAATTATTATTATTATCATTATCATCATCATCATCATCATCATCATTGTCATTATTACCATCATCATTATTGATGTTGTTGCTGTTGTTATATTATCTTATATCATCATTATTTCATTATTATCATCATTATCATCATTCATCATCATCATCTTTTATTTTATTTATCATTATTGTTATTATTATTATTATTATTATATTATTATTATTATTATCATTATTATCATCATCATCATCATCATCATCATCATCATCATCATCATAAATCGCTTAACCACAATCAGCTTTTAAGACCTTAACAACATTGTCATTCCTTTCCTCAGGCCAGACTGCTGCGGCCAAAAACAATCAAAACTCATTTTATAAACATATGTGTGCCTGTGAGTCATATTCCTTTAGAATGAACCAATTTCTTTTAAATTTTTAACCACTTTATGTCACAGTAGATTTCTCTGCATGAAATTCGGGCTGCTCCCCGGGGAGGGAGCGGGTTGCCACAAGTGCAGCGCCTACCCAGTATTATATATTGTTTTCCTGTCTGCAACTGTATTTGTTTCCCTATCAGAGTGGCTTTTTTCTACAGAATTTTGCTAGGGACAACCCCCATGTTGCCGTGGGTTCTTTTACTGCGCCAAATAATGATGTGTAACACACCGACCTCGGTTTATGGTCTCATCCAAAAGAGTAGTGCCCAGACGACCACTCATGGTCTAATGGATGAGGGGGGCAATTTGGGCCCAAACGGGATTCGAACCATCTGTGCATTTAAAGGATTGGCGCCAGTGCTTTTATTCGAAGGGAAGAAACGTCATGAGAAAAATTGAATGGACTCTGATAAAGGAAACTGAACATTACAGATGTACAGAGATGACACCAGCCAAAGAAGGAGAAAAGAGATGGGGGGTGATTGCACAGCGAATAGAAGAGATGCAGGGAGATTACACAGTGAACAGAAGAGATGGAAGAAGATAACATACCGAAAAGAAGAGATTGGGGGAGATCATCAATAGCGAAGAGAAGAGATGGAGGGAGATTACGTTGTGAAGAGAAGAGATGGAGGGAGATTACATAGTGAAAAGAAGAGAAGAGGATAAACGCAAGGAGATTACTCAGTGAAAAGAAGAGAAGAGATGAAAGGGAGATAACATACTGAAAAGAAGAGAAGAGAAAAATGGAGGGAGATAACATACTGAAAAGAAGAGAAGAGATGAAGGGAGATAACATACTGAAAAGAAGAGAAGAGATGAGGGAGATAACATACTGAAAAGAAGAAGACATGAGGGAGATAACATACTGAAAAGAAGAGAGAGATGAGGGAGATACATACTGAAAAGAAGAGAAGAGATGGAGGGAGATAACATACTGAAAAGAAGAAAGAGAAGAGATGGAGGGAAATTACATGCTGAAAAGAAGAGAAGAGATGGAGGGAGATTACATACTGAAAAGAAAGAAGAGAAGAGATAGAGATAATGAGAGGGAGATAAACATACTGATAAGAAGAGAAGAGAAGAGATGGAGGGAGATAAACTACGGAAAGAGGAGAGAATGAGATGGAAGGAGATTACATACTGAAAAGAAAAGAAGAGATGTGTGATGGTGCCAATGCAGGAAAACATAATGCCAAATGAAAAAAAAATCTTACACAAAAGAACAAAAGTAACAACATCAAAAAAAATTTAAAGAAACTTCACATTTGACACACACAAAAATACACAAAAAAAACATACACTACAACACAACACATCAAAACCACAACACATAAACAGGCATTACCAGCGTTAGGCTATGTCCAAATCTCTCAAGTCCCCACAAAACTCCCAGCAATGACACCAACAGTCACAATACCCACGCCTTTGGGGTGTTTAACCCACACACAGACTAACTAACGGGTTTTCAAGGAATCTTTCCCTCACTAAGCTGGAAAAAGCCCATATATATGCCACGCACACGCTGGAAGAAACGCATGCGCCAGAGTCACGTGAGCTGCCTTGACCAATCGATTGATTTCCAAAATGCTGCAGAGACAATGGCGATAGTGGATGACTAGTGGAACAAGATGACGGAAAAGGTTTGGAGCATGCGGGCTGGAGACAGTTGAACTGGGCAAAACGTGCTGCAGTCAGATCTGTTCTATGTCTGCCACTGCCTGTAGCAGTCAGGGTAGTCTTCTAGCTTCACAGACTGAGGGTAAGGGGTTTGAATCTCATTTGCTAAAGTTGCCTATAGTGCATGCTAATTTGCCCACTTTTCATCTTAGGTTCATGCCCAGACACAGACTGGGTGGTGTCCAAGCATTAACGTATACACATGTACGCATGCGCACGCACACACATATCAGCGCTCACACCACGTGCGGGCAGTGCGCACGACACACATGCACACACACACGCGTGCATGAACGTACAACACACACCCATCACTATCACACGCCAATCACCACAGCCCGTGCAAGTATGCATGCATACACCATGCACACACACGCCGCGCGTGCACACACACATATGCACACACACAAAAAGACTCATACACATACACACCACACGCACACGCACACACACACACACACACACACACACACACACACAACACACACTTTTCTCTTGTAGATGGAAATTGAATGGCTTTAAGACAAAATATGCTGGAAATGTTTTGTTGCATGTGCAGTAATAATATAACAGTAGATCATATACTAACATGCAGCAGCTTAAAAGGGCATATTCCCGTTTTGATGGTATATTCTCCATCAGCAATCTTTAACAATCTGTCACTTATGTATGACTTTTTTAGATCGCTGATTCATAGTCCAGTTGGTTTGTTATTGCATTGCTTTGGAGCTGCTCTAATCGGATGTTCGTTTTTTAAATTATTTTTCATGTTTGTAAGGTGGTTTTTTTGTTGTTTGCTTGTTTGTTGTTGTTGGGGTTTTTTTGGGGGGGCAGTATTTTTCCTGAACTTGGTATTTGTATTCCTATTGTTTATTTTGTTTGGTTTTGGCGGGTGAGGGCTAGGATATGTTGCTGATTGTAGCTGATTTTTTGCAGCTGTTGTTGGATGTTTCCGTTCTTTTTCTGGGAGGGGTATTTTGTGTTTTCTGACAGCCATGCATTACCTAGGAGAAGGTGGGCTGACAGCCATACATTACCTAGGAGAAGGAGGGCTGACAGCTATGCATTACCTAGGAGAAGGAGGGCTGACAGCTATGCATTACCTAGGAGAAGGTGGGCTGACAGCCATACATTACCTAGGAGAAGGAGGGCTGACAGCCATACATTACCTAGGAGAAGGTGGGCTGACAGCTATGCATTACCTAGGAGAAGGAGGGCTGACAGCTATGCATTACCTAGGAGAAGGTGGGCTGACAGCCATACATTACCTAGGAGAAGGAGGGCTGACAGCCATACATTACCTAGGAGAAGGTGGGCTGACAGCTATGCATTACCTAGGAGAAGGAGGGCTGACAGCTATGCATTACCTAGGAGAAGGTGGGCTGACAGCCATACATTACCTAGGA
Organism: Stramonita haemastoma; assembly: GCA_030674155.1. Taxonomy (NCBI): domain Eukaryota; kingdom Metazoa; phylum Mollusca; class Gastropoda; order Neogastropoda; family Muricidae; genus Stramonita; species Stramonita haemastoma. Next base: position 12,214,139 of record CM060331.1, on the reverse strand, counting down.
GAAGGTGGGCTGACAGTTATGCATTACCTAGGAGAAGGAGGGCTGACAGCTATGCATTACCTAGGAGAAGGAGGGCTGACAGCTATGCATTACCTAGGAGAAGGAGGGCTGACAGCTATGCATTACCTAGGAGAAGGTGGGCTGACAGCTATGCATTACCTAGGAGAAGGAGGGCTGACAGCCATACATTACCTAGGAGAAGGAGGGCTGACAGCTATGCATTACCTAGGAGAAGGAGGGCTGACAGCTATGCATTACCTATACTGTAAAATCTGGAAGACAGGTCAGTGGCCTGCAGACTGGAAGTCACAAGACTGTGTCATGCTCCACAAGAACGAAAATGCAAAAGACTTCAATAAGTCCAGGACAACAGCCCTCCTCTGTCACACAAGCAAGATCCTGCTGATCATATCTTAGCCAGGAAGAATTTTTCTTAATGTAAAGGGGTTAAAAAAAAAAGTATCGCGCTATCAGACAGTTAGCCTAGAGAACGAACAGAAGATCAACAGACAAAAGGCAGTCTTTAGTAGACAATTCCGGGGCATGAAAATCCATGAGGTCAGCAGGGCCAGCGCAGAAGGAGAAGGAGGATCATGTCGATGTCATTGGGTACAGCAGCTAAGACACTACCCAGTGAAGCCTTCAGGTGAGATTTAACCTTGTGCAATTTCTGTGTGTTAGGGTGCATGCGCGTTTACAGGGACAGGTCGCAAAACTAGGACTGAGATCTTTGTGTCACAAAGGGTCATTCGTTTTATTTGTTCGTTTGTTTGTTTACTTCTTCGTGCATGCAAGTATTCATTCGTTTGTTCATTCATTCGTTCGTTCGTTCATTCATGCCTCTCTCTCTCTCTCTCTCTCTCTCTCTCTCTTCTCTCTCTCTCTCTCTCTCTCTCTCTCTCTCTCTCTCTCTCTCTCTCTCTCTCTCTCTCTCTCTCTCTCTCTCTCTCTCTCTCTCTCTCTCTCTCTCATACGTGGCACAAATAAACACAAAATGGTTTTCATTTTCGATCTGGTTCTTACAAAATGGACAGAATTTATCATGAACAGATTCACTATAGCGATGTACATTGTTATTAAGTGGGAGTACATTAAACCTTAATTGCGTAATGGCAACACGAAGACAATACTTTTCAACATCTAGTACATATACAATTTCTAAAAGAATCCAAAGAACTCTCTCTGCACTTGTTACTCAGAGCCTCTGATCCTGACCACAGATATAATTTATCTAAATTTGTGTTTCATGCAATCAATAGGCGGAAAAAGTACTCTATTAGGTAATCCTGTGATGTACATCTGTCTAAACATGTTCACCTTCCTCTATATCGCGTATTATCAAGAATGTGTGCTACAACATGATTGTTTTTCCTTTTTTTTTCCTTATCTGCCCCTCTTATACTAATGTCTCTGATTTTGATCATTACAGTAAAAGTGAAATGTAAAATATGGTTAGACAACTGTTCTGAAGACTTGAACTGTAGTAGGTATGAAATGTACATAAGCTTAAGATGTCTAGTGATTGTAGAATACAGATAGGTGCTATTATGTCAGATATTTTTCTTATTTTCTTTTCTATATTGTATTGTGGCCCAAGGCCGATGTGCAATTAAATCATTTCAGTGTTCAGTGTTCAGTGTTTCAGTGTTCTCTCTCTCTCTCTCTCTCTCTCTCTCTCTCTCTCTCTCTCTCTCTCTCTCTCTCTCTCTCTCTCTCTCTCTCTCTCTCTCTCTCATTGTCAAGTTGTTTTGAAAGGATTAATGTTGCCAAAAGGGAACAGTGGTAATATTTTTTCCCAAAGTGCCTTTCATCATTTGCTACAGACCTGTATCGTTTGATCTTTAGAGTTGAAGAATATGTCAATAGATCATCCAGCCATTTTTGGTAATAATTTTTTAATGATGATGAAGAGGAGGAGGAGGAAGATGTTGATGATGATGGTGACGATTAATAACAGCGATTATTATTCTCGATTATTCTTTTTTCAGTAACAACTACCACAACACAAAGATGGCCTCATAGTGCTTGACAGTGATGACGAAGATGATGATAATGATAATTATCTTACTATGCGCATTCTCTTTTATCCAGGACAGTGGAAATAATATTGCCTCGGGCTATTTTCCTGAACGTATATACAGATTTTGCGGGTGCAGAATCAATAACACCCGTGTCTACCAACCCGCAAAAGGCTGGGTGAAATGACAGTGTGGCCTACTGTGCACTACAAACCACCATGCTCTTCTATTCTCCTATTCTCCTATCTTCCGTGCTGCAGTGCCTCATATCCCACTTTCAGCCTCCTCAGCCGCATGACTGATTCAGCTAAGAGGGGAGTTGACATTCATTTAACGATGGCTTAGTTTTCCTTCATTCTTTTCCTCAAAAGATCATACACTGTTTGTTATTTCCTCCCTCTCCGTCCTTGTTTCTGTCTGTGTGACTGTCTGGCTGTCTCTGTCTGTCTGTCGTCTGTCTGTCTGTCTGTCTGTTGTCTGTCTGTCTGTCTGTCTGTCTGTCTGTCTGTCTGTCTGTCTGTCTGTCTGTCTGTCTGTCTGTCTCTCTCTCTCTCTCTCTCTCTCTCTCTCTCTCTCTCTCTCTCTCTTCTCTCTCTTCTCTCTCTCTCTCTCTCTCTCGTCTTTCTCTTAATCATAATCAGTGTGTCTGTTTTAGCATTAATTATCGGGTCAGTGGGGGATTATGTGTTGATTGAATACACATCTATCTCTTTTGTTTAAATTATTACCAATGTATCTATTTGAGGATATGTGGTTGAATATTAAATTATCTCCTTTCTTTAAATCAAAGGTTGAACTTTTGTTCTTTGTGGTGGTGGGGGTTTTTTTACGGGTTAGGGGGTTTCTGTTATATTTTGGGGGTTGGGTTGTTTTGGTTTTGGTTTTGGTTTTAGTTTTGCTTTGTTTTATTTGTTGTTGTTTTTAGGGAGGGGGTGTTTTAATAGTCCCTAATCAAGGCAAAGGCCGGATTAAAAAAAAAAAGTAATAAGTGAATGCTTATCCGTCACCCTTAAAAAATAAAGATTATTCATTCATTCATTCATTCATTCATTCTGTATTCATTCTCTCTCTCTCTCTCTCTCTCTCTCTCTCTCTCTCTCTTCTCTCTCTCTCTTCTCTCTCTCTCTCTCTCTCTCTCTCTCTCTCTCTCTCTCCTCTTAGAATCATAATAGCCTTTATCCGATTACATCTTAGGGCAATGTATATAAAATACCTCTTAGTCGATTTAATACGCTTCTTTGTAACAGAGCTTTTATCGGCGAGATATTGACCGTATTTCTCGTAACTTATTTTGCTAAAAGGTTATTCAATCCTTTATAACAAGCTCTTGTTTGTTTTGTTGTTGTTGTTGTTGTGGTGGTGGTGGTGGTGGTGGTGGTGGTGGTGGTGGTGGGTGGTGGTGTCAGAACAGCTGTTTCTGCCTTGCAGTTCGTGGGTTTTTAGCAGTATCAGTAGTAGAAGTAGTAGTAGTAGCAGTAGCAGCAGCAGTCAGCATGTAGCAGTAGCCAGCAGAGTAGCAGTAGCAGTAGCAGCACAGCAGTAGCAGTAACAGCAGTAGCAGTAGCAGCAGTAGTAGCAGTAGCAGTAGCAGCAGTAGCAGTAACAGCAGTAGCAGTACCAGCAGCAGTAGCAGTAGCAGTAGCAGCAGTAGCAGTAGCAGCATTAGCAGTAGCAGGACAGGAAGCAAAGGAGTAAAGACGGTAGACAAGTGGACGTCCGCAGCTTCAACAAAACCAGTCTCCCTTTATTCCTCGTCATGCAGCAAAGGTCATAATTATCCTTAACTCTGTCTTACAGAACTTTTCTTTATTCCCAGGTCTACTCCTGGCAATCTCAGTCTGAGTGTCCGCGCTCGTTTCATGCCTGTGGTAAGTGTCTGTTGGTTAGGGCTGCTGCTTTATTCATGGGGGGGGGGGAGGTATGC
>CM060331.1:12200197-12205197 GCA_030674155.1 Stramonita haemastoma | reverse complement strand
GAGAGAGAGAGAAAATTCAGACATAAACGACTGTTTCACTGACAGTGAACATTCTTGTGTGTGTGTGTGTGTGTGTGTGTGTGTGTGTGTGTGTGTGTGTGTGTGTGTGTGTGTGTGTGTGTGTGTGTGTGTGTGTGTGTGAAGGGGGAGGGGGTCACCCAGACTGTTGCAGAAAGTCGTCATCACACCCTCACCACCATGGCCAGTCAACAGTCCGAGGCAGCGGGGCAGAAAGGAAATGGCGTCTCTTCTCTTTGGTACTTATTTAAAAAAAATAAACGACCCAGCAAATATAGACAGGAGGAAACGCTTTGGAGACGGGAATCAACATGAATTTTGCATGCATCATTGCCAGGTGGTGGTCATGATCATTTTCGTAGCCTTAGCTCATGAACTGGGGACGTGATAGCCTAGTGGTCAGAACATTGTGCTGGCAATTCCAGGACCCGGGTTCGATTCCCGGTTGAGGGATTTTTCCTATAGAGTTAACATAAGTTCTGACTCCACTCCCCCAAAAAGTCTTTCGGATGAGACTAAAAATCGAGGCCCGTGTGCGAATGCACGCAGAACATCTTGCGCACACGTTAAATCCGGTTTCGCTTTTCGTAAGAGTAGGCCATCGTGTGCCGGTGGGAACAGATAACATTTACAAAAATGCATACACACGGGGACTAGATGTAAAAATAAAAAGCATATGATTGCTTATTTCATTATCCTCGATATAATAGAAGAAATAAAACTAAATAAAACTAAATAAAACTGTAAACTAGTAAAACCGCCTATAGTCTTTTGCTTGCCCCTGTGCACACTGGTGTGTGGTGTGGGTAGATTGAGTGATGATGTTATATTGTGCAAACTGAAAGAACAGATTGCCTGATGACATTATTGTGCAAACTGAAATAACAGATTGACCAACGATGTTACTGTGCAAATTGAAATAACAGATTGCTGATGATGTTATTGCACAAACTGAAAAAAACAGATTGCTTGATGACGTAACTGTGCAAAGGAAAATAACAGATCCATTTTATCTGATCTAGATTATTGAACAGGAGTGATGGTGTGGATTAAATGTTACATCACCATATAGTTTGCCAGAATTGTACTATTTCCCCCGTCATTCTAAAGCTATGGTGCTAAAGATTTCAGACCCACTACCTTTTTTTCCTGAGGTGTTTCTTTTGTTCTTACCCAACATTGGTTATGTGTATCCCCTCCTGTATTGCAGGCCACTGACGTTTATCTGGAGACATACATGTTTCAATAAAAGACACAGGAGAGTGAATGGGTAGTGGGGGTCTCTGAATGCTCACTACTTTTCGTGAAATTTATTTGCTGATCAGTCTAAACAGGTACCTACATAACAGATTATCCAAGTGTGCTGTGTGACGATTTTTATACTGCGTCATTCTCTGCCTAGCAAAGACTTGGAAGTTAATTAACTGAACAACCACATCTGTCAGTGTACTAGGGCAATCTCCTTCCCCCAAACCTGCAGCTATAGAGTATTTTCTGCCTGGTAATGCTACAGTGACTCGCACATAATCTCCTTAAGGACTGCTGTAAAGGAACATCAGGCATACAAAACAAAAAAGTAAAACCTCTGAGTATATCAGTGTAAAGGATCAATGGGGAAATTATAATAAACCTTAAGATAAAAAAAGTCAAAAAGAGATCAAGGACAAAATCGATCATTGGCTAATCAGCAGACATCAGCAGGGAGACCATCTGCTATTATACACCAATAGGAAGCCAGCAGCCCAGTACTTAAAGCTGTGTGGCTTTCTTTGATCTGACACCTGTCAGAGAGGTCTGAAGGGTCCTGGAATAACAAAGAGGCCTGTCACTTGTGTTTAATGTGGAAGAAGAAGCAGCCAGGATGACGACACTAAGATCACAGAGAGTTTGACATCAACCACACGAATTCCTCACCCACTTTTGAGCTAATGGTTTCTTCGTGGCCTCTGATTGGTTGGCATATACACTGTGGCGTAATTACTTCGTTTGAATGGTTTGTAGAGTACTCGTTTGATTGGTCAGTATACTATTCATCTGATTGGAGGGTATATTATGACGTGATTTGGGTTATTTCACCTCCTGGTTTTTTTCAGAGGATTGTTACAAGGAAGTTATAGACAGTTTTATTCTGTGTGGTGAGTTCTTCAGTACTGTTTGCTGTGTTTAGTGCCAGACAATGTCCTCAGTAATGGAACCTTCACAACAGACATAGAACAACATTGTTGTTAGTTAAAGGACAACAGACATTTTGTCAGTCAGCTGGTCATTCACGTGACTGGTAGGAAAGGCACACGTCATTGATGACGTCTATACTGGGCAGAAAAGTGACATGGATATTTTTGCTCATGCTGGCACTTAGTGGTGGTGGGGACAGGAGACTCGGACATCTTCTGTTCATTACAAAACAAGCCCGAGAGACCAACCGCCATGGTGCAGTGGTTAGTGCCTTGGATTTTGGACTGGAAGGTCTTGGGTTCAAATCCCATGAGAGTCACAGGGATTTTTTGGACTCCGGCCAGCTCCTACCTAGAGTGAGTGTCTGTAGGCTCAGTGGGGAGACTGGGACCACACAGTCAAGCTTATCACTTTACAGATGCCAGTTTGAGAGTGTTGCTCAAATTACCTGAGCAACACTGCAGGTGTCTGTATCTTTCACCCTGTTGATGCTGGGATATATTCTGATAGTAAGCATAGAGTACAGCCCTGTCAAGTAGCCTCAAAGCAGATGTGCTTCCACAACAGCATCATTACATCATTCTCATTATCATTCATCATTATGCAATAGAAAAAAATTGCCTGGGATTCAATGGTTGCAGTTTCTCTGGTTTCGTGGTGACCTCAGATTTGGTTTCCCCACACATTCTGTGCCTGTGGTTAGTTCATGTCAAAGCTTTTGGGATTTGGAGGTTCAGGTGGGATGGTCATTGGAGTGACGTTGTGGTGGTTGCCACCTGGGGTGAGTGACTCACTCAGCCGATTTCATACTGTCACTAGTAGGGGGCTTAGTAGCCCATTATTGAGACAGAGTATGTAGAACAGGGTGACTTTGACATCTATGACCTAGTCATTCCTGAGTTCTCTCTCTCTCTCTCTCTCTCTCTCTCTCTCTCTCTCTCTCTCTCTCTCTCCTCCTCTCTCTCTCTCTCTCTCTCTCTCTCCTCCACCACACACAACAACACACACCACACACACACAACACACACACACACACACCCCTTGTCACTCAGGTTTGTGTGTGTAATGCAAACTGTTAGGACTGTATCAGCTAGAGACACTACAGAGATCCTATCTCAACAGGGGTGGCTTTTAATTCACGGCATGACGTCTGTTTGCATAGGTAAAACCACCCCTGACACCAGGAACAAAATATTGATTCATCTTCACTGACCATTAGTATGTGAGCACATTATCAACAGTAGTCCCAGTCTCTGTTACAGGGCCCAGGCCACAAAGGCTTTGCCAGGTATTGATATAAGCAAAGTGCTAAGACCAACATTAAAACGCTGTTATAGTTTGACATAACTATGATATAAACTTGTCTTCATCCCAACATTAAAACTTTGACATATTGTGTTGAGATTGTCTTCGTATAACATGAAAACGCTGTTATACTTTGACATCATTTGATAAATCGAGTTTGTTTTTATTCAATATGAAAACGCTGTTGTACTTTGACATCATTAATAAATCGAGTTTGTTTTTATTCAACATGAAAACGCTGTTTGTACTTTGACATCATTTGATATATTCATCTGTCTTCATCCAACATTTAAAATGCTGTTATACTTTGACATATTGCGTCGCGATTATGTTCATCCAAACAAGCTCTTGTATAACAATTTATTTTCTCTCTCAAAAAGCAAAAAACCTCTGAAGCCAGAGTATGGCTTGCACAACATCTTGCACACACGTTAAACCTGTTCCGCTTTTTGTAAAGTAAGCCATTGTGTGCCAGTGCGAATAGATGAAAATTTACAAAACTGCATTCACACGGGGAATGGATATAAAAAAGCACAAGAGTGTTTATTGCATTATCATCGATATAAAAGAATGAATAAATAAATATATGGCAAGATATTCTTGTTAACAGTTATGCACGCAAACTTCTCACCCAGTCTTCCAGTGACTTTCGGTGTAGTGAGCGTGATAGCATGCATGTTCCAGGTGATCCCTGAGATGTTAAGACCAGGAACGCCTAACAGCATATCCTGGGTGACCAGAGGCAGGGTTTGGTGCATGCACAATAAGGCTGTTGACTCGCTCTGGATTTGAGGGGAGTATTTTTTTTTCAAAACGGATTGTTTCTTGCGTCTGGGTGTTGTATAGTTGTGGTGTGTGTGTGTGTGTGTGTGTGTGTGTGTGTGGCGTTTGTGTGTGTTGTGTGCGTGTGATGCGTGCGTGTGTGTGTGGGGTGTGTGTGTGTGTATGTTGCGTGCGTGTGTGCGTGCGTGGTGTGAGGGGGTGTGTGTGTGTGTGTGTGTGTGTGTGTGTGTGTGTGTGTGTTGTAATGGCCCTTTGTGATAATCTGAAACTGAACTCCAAAGAAATAAACAAATGAAAGCAGAGCATTCACAGTTCTTTTTTGTTCCTTTTTCCATATAGCAGAATTAGCTTCTTCCCGAACAATCAGTGCATCCTTTTGACACAAAATAGCTTTTCCTTTGCAAAGTGTGAGCTTCTGATCTTCTAACAAGTCGTATGATGAATTTCGTCAAAATGTAAGCATATGTAAAAACAACATTTTAAAAAAGTAAAAAAACTTAGCAAAAATGTATGTGAAGCTTTTAAAGCAACGAGGCATGATATATTATCAAATTCTTATTGATGTAATTTTTTTTTATCGAACTACGGGGGGTAGCCTTCAATGTCACAATTTGTACAAGAGTGTGTTTACCACTCTGAGAGGTTTAATGGCTATGTATGGCAAGCGTGACAAAGCACTTTGTGGTGACATAATGTCGCAGAACGGAATCTTAAAATCT
>CM060331.1:12190197-12192697 GCA_030674155.1 Stramonita haemastoma | reverse complement strand
GGGATGAACGTTTATGGCTTGCCACTTGGATGATGGCAACGTTCTCTGGCTTTGCCACTGCATGATGGCAACGTTCTCTGGCTTTGCCACTTGGATGATGGCAACGTTCTCTGGCTTTGCCGCTTGGATGATGGCAACGTCTCTGGCTTTGCCGCTGGATGATGGCAACGTTCTCTGGCTTTGCCGCTTGGATGATGGCAACGTTCTCTGCTTTGCCGCTGGATGATGGCAACGTTCTCTGGCTTTGCCGCTGGATGATGGACATTATCTTTCTGGCTTTGCCGCTTGGATGATGGCACAACGTTCTCTGGCTTTGCCGTTGGATGATGGCAACGTTATCTGGCTTTGCCACTTGGATGATGGCAACGTTCTGTGGCTTTGCCGCTTGGATGATGGCAACGTTCTCTGGCTTTGCCGCTTGCATGATGGCAACGTTCTCTGGCTTTGCCGCTTGGATGATGGCAACGTTCTCTGGCTTTGCCGCTTGGATGATGGCAACGTTATCTGGCTTTGCCGCTTGGATGATGGCAACGTTCTCTGGCTTTGCCGCATGGATGATGGCAACGTTCTCTGGCTTTGCCGCTTGGATGATGGCAACGTTCTCTGGCTTTGCCGCTAGGATGATGGCAATTTTTCTGCTTGCGGTTGATGATTGTAATATTCTCTGTCTTTACAGCCACACGTATGGTTCGGAATACACTAGACATAATACCCAGCTGACGGCACACCCATCTGCTCCTATGTTAGCAGGGAAGGAGCCTTCTTCAATGTTGATGTTTCTTTTCTGCAACACTGTGCTGGCCACTTCATCAGGCCATCCTCTACTGTCTCTCTACATCCTTTCCGCTTCCAAGAACCTCTGGCTCTCAGAGGTATCGTGTCAGTTCGTGCTCAAGCTCATTCCATGTACACAGACATGTTGGATGTCAACATTCCAAGTCCCCACGGAAATCTGTATGTGTGAAGGACTTGGTGTCTTAATCACCTTGGAAGCAAATAGACATTGAATGAATGAGAAGAAAATCACACACACACACACACACACACACACACACACACACACACACACACACACACACACACACACGTTAAAAGAGACGCCACTGAGTTTCAAACCATCCAATCTTGTTGACCCTGGCTTTCAGCTCCATACAAACAAAACAAAAAACTCTCTCAGGAGAGATAACTATATTAACCCAATCAGTGGGTGAGGTGTGTCTCTATTATAGCAACACCTGCAGGCATGTCGCTAGATATTGGGCCGGGTAGATATCTGTGCTATACCCTCAGTACTATCAGGGAATCCATCCCACAAACAATATGCCTGTGGACACAAACTCCCCACTTTCTGACACGGCAATCAGGCCCCAGGCTGTGCACGCCAATGGTCACACTGCTGCATTGCACCCAGTGAGTGGGCAGGTCTGCTGCCTGTCTTCTCAAGGCTTAGTTTTTAACCCCCGTTTTTCTTATTAGGGTTTGGATTGGGGTTTGTCCTCTCTCTGTGTTGTTTGGTTGGGTTTTTTTCACATTTGGTGTTTTAATGTAAAAAGATGATTTTTATGATTGAGGGAAACGAAAGTGTGTGTTAAAAGAATTGACCAAATTCAAATTCAAAATCTTTATTTCCTGTCATCCCTTTAGGGATATGGAGGATTTTACATAACAGCAATAAACAAAATCATAACTGAACAACATACATGCACCATGTCACTGAATATTTGAACAATTACTATAGAGCAAACAAAAAAATTGTCTGTTTAGACATATTAAACTCACAAAGTTTACGTGTTATTTCTGATTAATTAATCATTTCAACATTGAGCAGAGACTTATTATTTGGTGAAGAAAAGAGTTGTTCATATTTCAAAGTGTTTGAATGTTTAGCGTAATATTTTGTTAAACATTTTTTACGAGCTTCATTAAACACAGGACAAATAAAAATGTCATGAAATCCGTCACCAATATCACCACTATTGCATTTTTTACATCATCGTTCATTTCTTTGAATTCCCTCACCACGTAGGATATTGATAGGCAAATTGTTCTTATTTTGTGCAAAACTGGGCAGAAACATTGCATGGCAATAAGAGTAAATACTTTTCAACACAACATTTTGTCTTAAACATTCTATAATTTGTATAAATGTCTTCTGTATTTCCTACTCTGTACCACTCATGAATAAATGCATCACGTAAGCATTGCTTGACGTTGGTTTTAAACCAATTGTAACTGCATTCCATATTTTGTTGATTCAACCAGGTCCCACTCAACCCTAACTCATCAAATGTATGTTTGATGCTGGTCAGATAATTGAAGAAAACCTTTGTGTGACATACATTTTATGTATATATACTAAACAGGAAAACTTATTTGCATTTTGACCTGTACATAATCTGCATCAAAAGCAAAACATCCTTGCTTTAATTGTAACATTAACAGAGACTTTTCCTAACTCACCATAAACCATGAAGGTAGGAGTAGACCCTCGCAATTTCAA
>CM060331.1:12170197-12177697 GCA_030674155.1 Stramonita haemastoma | reverse complement strand
AACAACCTGCACTCTCCTTTAAAGGAGAAAAATCCTCTGAAGTCGGAGTATGGCTGGGTGTATGGCGAGGTACTTGAAAAGTAATACAGACCAACTTCTCATTCAGTCAACAATTTCAATCTCACAGTGATTCAAAGGTGGGATGAGTGAGTCAGAGTGCACATTCTGGGTGATCCCCAGAATGTTGAGCTGGGGAACGCACAACAACTAGAGAGGAGAGAGAGAGAGAGAGAGAGAGAGAGAGAGAGAGAGAGGAGAGAGGGGAGAGAGAGTGAGATATGTAGGCAGAGAAGAGAAGGGGGGTCAACTTCATCTGTAGCACAACAAACAGGCAGACTACACACACACACACACACACACACACACACACACACACAACACACACACACACACACACACACACACACACACACACACACAAGAGAAAGAGAGAGAGAGGAGAGAGGAGAGAGAGAGAGAGAGAGAGAGAGAGAGAGAGAGAGAGAGAGAGAGAGAGAGAGAGAGAGAGAGAAATATGACAATATTTTATTGTGTTAAGCTTTTTAAGCCCATTCACAAGGGGGCAGTGAGAAGGGGACAGGGCACAAAACACATTTTCAGACATGAAAAGTGTATGATTTCTACTACCCAAATGGTCGGCATGGCATGGAATCCACGACATGGTGAAGTGATTTACATTTGGATTCAATAAATTATAACACTTATCCCATTACAAATGGGGGCAGGAGGACACAAGAGAGAGAGAGAGAGAGAGAGAGAGAGAGAGAGAGAGAGAGAGAGAGAGAGAGAGAGAGAGAGAGAGAGAGGAGAGAGAGAGAGAGAGGGGGGGGGGGAAGAGAGAGAGAATGGGGGGGGGGAGAGAGAGAGAGAGAAAGACAGACAGACAGACAGAGAAAGAGACAGAGAAAGAGACAGAGACAGAGAAAGAGAGCGACAGAGACAGAAACAGAGACAGAGAGGAAAATTCTGTTGTTGACACATAATAAAGCCAGCCCCCTTTCAAAGAGCTCAGTGTCGGTTCCCCATTCAACAGCAACGATGCCAGTGAACATCTCCAGGATGGTGGAAAGTCCCAACTACCACAGTGCCAAGGAGGAACTAGACTGCTATCATTCTAGTTGGTCACAGTGTGGGTGGGCAGACCATTGTGATCATGCAAAAGTGCTGGTCATTCCCTAAGTCATCGTCTGTGGTCAGTCGTCCCCTTTATCACAATGACTTGAACATTGATTTTTTTTCCCCTTCTGCATGCTACAAAGGCATTGTGCGCACGCATCAACAAGCGTGCGAATATATACGGATGTAGCAGCAAGACAAACATATGCATGTTTACGCGCGCATGCATATACAGTATGCATGCATACAAGTCACGTGCATGTGTGCGCGCTCAGAGCCACACACACACACACACACTCACGCACACGCACGCGCGCACTCACGCACACACGCACGCGCACACACACACACACACACGCACGCACGACAAACGCACGCACGCACGCACCACACACACACACACACAGACAGATCAACAGAGACATCAACAGAGAAGAGAGAAAGAGAGAGACAGAGAGAGACAGACAAGAGAAGAGAGAGACAGAGAGAGAGAGAGAGAGAGAAGAGAGAGAGAGTACAGAGATACAGTAGTGAGAGAGAGCAGAGACAGAGACAGAGACAAGACAAAGAGACACAGAGAGACACACAGCGAGACAGAGACAGAGACACAGAGAGAGATTGGAAACATTGAAGGATAAGGTCAAAACCAACAAAAGGAGAGAAAAGAGGAACCTCCGAAGCACAGACTTTCCACATACTACTTACTAGAGGACGGGATAGCTCAGTGATCAGAGCGCTCGCTTTCCCCAAGCCAAGTTAAGCAGCATCGAACATGGTTGCCAATTGGATGGGTGACCGTTTGCGCACCTTGGCTTCAGTACAGTTCCCCCAGCTGTAATTGGGTACCTGCCCTCTTTATGGTCAGGGAAGGTAAAGCAGCAAGGGAGAGGAGCTGGGCGCCGCCCTCAATATGCTGGCCCCTAGAGAAGCTGAGGTCTCTGACGCCTCACTCCCCTACAACCACACAGGTTACGGGACACCTTTACCTTTACACTACTAGTTATACTGAAGGAGTACCCAGAGTTCAGCATCCCAGTGGCAGGGTGCTGGGAGGTGGGAGGATGATTGCACACACTTCAACAAAACACAAATGATGCTTCTTCTTTATCATACTTTTAATATTCATTCAATTCCATTTGATTCAAGGCAAATATGCAGTGTAAAGGTATGTTTGTGTGTGTGTTATATATATATATATATATATATATATATATATATATATATATATATATATATATATATATATATATATATATATATATATATGAGATATCTGTAAAAAGAAAAAAGGACAGACCAGTATATATGATATAGATATCTGTAAAAAGAAAAAGCACAGACCAGTGGTAAATATATATATTCTGTAAATAAAATAATACACAGTACACACATCCATAAAAAAAAGAAATGTCAATAAAATAATATCCAATGACCAGATAGAAACCTCTGAAAAACACCAGAAGCTGCAGATTCCAATGGAAGATTTCCCGCCACCCCACAACCTCCTCTAACACACACCAATGCTGTCTTTCTTCAAACCACAACAAAAAGAAAAAGAACAACGTAAATGACACAAGATTTTAAGCACCAATATTTTTTCTTGGAAAAGCCATAGTTGACTAGTTTATATTGGTGTCCTATCAGGGCTTCTGCACAATGGTGAATGGATTTTACTGGAAGCATCCTCATTCCTATGGTGAATGGACCTTACAAGAAGCATCCTCATTTCTATAGTGAATGGACTTACTGGAAGCATCCTCATTTCTATGTGAATGGACTTTACTGGAAGCATCCTCATTTCTATGGTGAATGAACCTTACAAGAAGCATCCTCATTTCTATGGTGAATGGACCTTACTGGAAGCATCCTCATTTCTATGGTGAATGGACTTCATCCTTATTTCTATAGTGAATGGACTTCACTGAACCATCACTATTCCTAAATGGACTTCACTGAACACATCACTATTTCTATGGTGAATGGACTTTACTGGACACATCACTATTCCTATAGTGAATGGACATCACTGAACCATTCTATGGTGAATGGATTTCACTGAAACATCCCTATTTCTACGGTGAATGGACTTCACTGAACATCCCTATTCCTACGGTGAATGGACTTCACTGAAACATCACTATTCCTAGGTGAATGGACTTCACTGAACACATCCCTATTCTATGGTGAATGGACTTCACTGAACACATCACTATTCCTACGGTGAATGGACTTCACTGAACACATCACTATTCCTACGGTGAATGGACTTCACTGAACACATCACTATTCCTACGGTGAATGGACTTCATCCTTATTTCTATGGTGAATGGACTTCATCCTTATTTCTATGGTGAATGGACTTCATCCTTATTTCTATGGTGAATGGACTTTACTGGACACATCCCTATTTCTATGGTGAATGGACTTTACTGGACACATCCCTATTTCTATGGTGAATGGACTTTATGGAACACATTATTTCCATGGTGAATGGACTTTACTGGACACATCACTATTCCTATGGTGAATGGACTTTACTGGACACATCACTATTCTATGGTGAATGGACTTTACTGGACACATCACTATTTCTATGGTGAATGGACTTTACTGGCACACATTCACTATTCCTATGGTGAATGGACTTTACTGGACACATCGCTATTCCTATGGTGAATGGACTTCACTGGATGCATCACCACCTCTGAAACTATTCTCTCTAAGCTGAAAAAAACTTCTCTGATTTTTTGCGATTAAAACGTTCTGATTCTGATTCTACTGACATATTAAAAAAAATTTTTTAAACATTTGTACATCAGGACCTATCAGCAGTAGTTGAAATCTATCATGTATAAACCTACTTTACATGTTTTCCTTCTTGACATGGGGGAGGTGGCGGAATAATCATACATAAGACAAATCAGTACAGATTTCTTACATATGATACATACAGATAGTGTTTGCGAATGGGGATTTTTTTATGTTGTCTCAATAACTTCATTTTGATTTTTTTTCATCTATTCAATAATTTATTTCCCTCTCCTAAACCTACTCACCATTGCTTTTTTGTTTGGGTTTTTTTGGGTGTTTATATCTTCTTCTTTTATAGGATTAAAGCCTGGGGGGTTTTTTTTCATCTAGCAGGGGACAGACATCAAACTGAAGACAACTGATTCTTCATCTGCTCCCTCCTTCCTTCCTTCCTCTGCTGTCAGATTCAGTGCCTGGCTCTTTGAATACGGCCACCTGATCTTCCTTCTTCCTTCTTCTTTCTGTCTGCCGTTACTTTAAGTTCTCCATCTTTCTGTCTTAAGATTTAGATTAACAAATTTAACAGAAGCATATCCAAATCTTCACTAGATTTTTTTGTTTGTGCGTTTTGTTTTTGTTTTTTTTTAGCAAACTGTGTGTGTGTGAGTGTGTGTGCGTACGTGTGTGTGTAGATTGAAAAAAAGATTTTTAAGGGAGACAAAAAGGGAGTATGTAAGGGACTGAACAGAAAACAGAGAAAAAGTCCAATCACCAACAATAGCCGGACTTACACCTTCCTCAAACACTCTGAAGACAATGATCACTGTGACTAGGGTCAGTCAGCCACAAAGCAACAATTAAAAGCACTCTACAATTCCTTTGTCCCATAGACACACACAACACACACAAACACAACACACTACACACACACACACACAACACACACACACACACAAACAAACAAAAGTTCCTGCAGCGCATAAAAACGACAACATTTTGATTGAACGTGTATGAAAAAGAATATACACTTCAAATCTATCCACCAACCAAACAATGTCATCCATTTCCTGGTACCAACACAAATAAAAGCGACTGCGTTTGTTGGAATAATGACAGGGAACAAATTTCAGTTTTAAAAAGTCAACCAAAATCTGAACACTCCAAAAAAATCCCCCCTTCCTATCCCAAAACACTACTCCTGTTTTCAGTTTCCAAATAATTTATTATTGGTCACAAATAACGAATAACCATATTTTGATGTTTTGATTACTTAACAAGTTTGCAAGAACTTTTTCTCAACCACACAAAAGATTTATGTAGATGTGTACCAAAAAATAAACCAACAAAAAAGAAAAGATCTTTGATAACTGTGGGTTAAATAATACTTTCATCAAAAAAAATTTTTCTTTAAATCGTAAAGCACTGTTTTCCTCATTCAGTTTAAAGCGGTAATTTTCTGTCAAGGCACATGATGCAGAACAACTGGAGAATAGCTCCCTGCAGATCGCTTGTTTGCTGGAAGAAAATTCCTCCTGTTACCTAGTGGTGCTTTTCTGTTTCTGTGGAAATGCCTCTGCTCATCATCACAATGCACATCATCATAAGATCTATTAGACCACACCACAAGCTTGTTCAAACCCAGTAAGGACATATCATCCAGTTTAATATCCACAGTCAAATGAGGGCCCATCCATATTGGCTCTTAGGCTTGATGTTGCTCAAGATGATGTGCTGTAAGATTTTGTTACAATGCTTTTCAAACCAAACATGCTTTGAACAAAAAACCAATGCCCTTTTTTTTGGTCATAGTCACACCATGTTTCATGGCACCAATAGAAGAGATCCAGTTTACCTCAGGGCAATATCAGTGGAAAACAGTGCAGAGAGCAACACCTATACATGAACATGAATCAAAACAAACAAAGAATGAAGAAAAAAAAAAAAAAGAGTTTTGTGTTAAGCTGCTTTTGATCTGACTCAAAAATGAAGACCACCCTTCAATAATAATAATAATAATAATAATAATAATAATAATAATAATAATAATAATAATAATAATAAATAATAAAAGCAATAACAGCAATGCTAATGACAATAACAACAACAATGAAAACAAACAACCAACAATCATCACTGTTTTTCAAGTATTGCTACCCAGAAATACTACAAGTACAATGATTCAACTGATCTGAGACCGGGGCCTTAAAAAGAGTAATGTCACCTGCAAGCCTAAGATGACACTGATGCTATGTATCACTTCACCTCTGAGCCTGTCCCAACAGACCTATCTCACCAATCTCAGGACCAGTTCGCTTTCTCTTCTCTTTCCTACATCTTTCTGTTGGCTTACTGACCAAGCTGACCAGGTCAAATGCCTACATGTTTTATGCCTGTTTTCAAAATAGCCAGGGGAAACACAAAACATCCTGGCCTTTAACTGACAATGTCTCCAAGAAAAAATATAGCGGATGCGGCAGAGATCATGTGAGAGATCCATCTAATAAAACAGTAAAATAAAACATCATGGGCCACTAAAGAAATACTGATGTCTCCTGAGATGTGAGACAAGTTTAAGGCAAAATAAACAAACCTCTCACCAGACCACTCGACAAAGGACCAGTGACAGGTTTGAAAGCTCTGTGAATGCAGGCAAAAAAGAAAAGGCATATGACTGAAAAGTCTTCATTTGATTGATATGAGTAGGTTAGGGTATTACTATCTCACTAAACTGTATCAGCGATCATCAAAACACACACACACACACACAACACACACACACACACACACACACACTTCTGTATCCCATCACAGCTTCAGATACATGGACCAAACACACGAAAACATCACCCAATTCTCAGACAAATGCTTTCAAACAAAATGACAAGTTGTACAGTTTGCTGGGCTTTTCAGGCCCATTCTCAGCAGTTTGGAGGAGAAGACTTAAGACAACTCAACATGTTTCAGCACCAAGGACCATTTACACAAAGAATATTTTTCCATTTTTTTTTCTGTAATTCAAACATGAACCCAAGTGATCATGGTCTACGGCACATAGAACTAATATCCTGGCAGCAGTTTCATAAAAATTATAAACATTTCTTTTTAACTGCAACAAATATAAAGAAACAATCTCTGGGTGCTCAAGTAAATGTATGCCTCTTTGTGTGTGTGTGTGTGTGTGTGTGTGTGTGTGTGTGTGTTTTGTGTGTGTGTGTGTGCACGTGTGTGTGTGTGTGTGTGTGTGTGTGTGTGTGTGTGTGTGTGTGTGTGTGTGCGTGTGTAATCATGCTGTTTGCATGTATGTATGTTAATGTGCGTTTACATGCACCCCAAAACCTTAAACAACCGACACACGTTACTTGTTCTTTTTCAACAAAGCGTCCTCTTCCTTCTCCTCTTCTTCACATTCCTCCTCCATTTCCTCATCTTCCTCCTCTTCAACACCATCTTCCTCCTCCTCTTCCTCCTCTTCTGCCTCCTCATTCTCTTCCTCCCCTTCTTCCTCCTGATCCTCCTCTCCTTCCTCCTCCTCCACATCCCCTCTGGCCACCATTTCAAACTCCTGTTCTCCCTCAGAGTCCTCTCCCTCCTCTCCCTCCCTGGACTCCAGCTGGGATGCTTCCTTCTCTTCCG
>CM060331.1:12162671-12170097 GCA_030674155.1 Stramonita haemastoma | reverse complement strand
ACACACACACACACACACACACACCAGAATTCAGAAATCTGCTCACGGTTCAGAGACAATGTATAACAGTTACTGGTTAAAGGGTGTAGTTAGGTTTGACATATAATACAGAACACCTATCAGCCATAAAAGGAAGGAAGGTGTCAGGTTGGGTAAGACATTCACCTGCCATACAACACGTAAACCTTGAGGTTCTGGGTCCAATTCCAGCTTTGCCCCTTACTCTCAGTTTGACAAAAAAATCAAACTGAATGTCAAAGTCGCTCGCATGAGATTGTAAACCATGGCCCCAGGTGCGAATGCATGCAGAACATTTTACACACATGCTTATAACCCATTCTGCCTTTCAAGAAGAGTAGGCCATGTCTTGCCAGTGGGAACAGATGACATAATTTCAAAATCATGTGCACACAGGTGTCTTGTTTAGACACCTTCCCCGAAGTCAGAATGCAGCTACCTAGGTGATGGGGGAGGGGGGTGAGGAAAGGGTCACATATGCAAAAATGTCAGCATTGGTGAACCTCAGAGCTCTAGCCAAGAAATAAAATAAATAAAAAAATAAAATAAACAACAGCATCTGCTTTAAGTACATACACTGCCCTCAGTTACACCACATGGCTTCATTCAATCATTCATTCATTTATCAATTCAGTCATGTCGTAAAGATCTTTAACTCTTTCTGTACTGTGATACAGTACAGTATACCTGATCCTCACCTCTGCTGGTTTCTAAGATACACTACAGCATTCCTTGATTTTCAAATTTCATCACACAAGTTGAAGGGTATGTGATCAGAGAATACAGTTAAGTTGCATTGCAGAATCACCAAAGAGTGCAAACATAGCATGAGACTGGCTGTAACAGCCTTTGTTTCAGTACTGTCTTTACAGAATGACTGTGACTGAGTTTGTCTCTTTACAAGCTTGCTGAACATGATGGTGTTTGCTATGGCCATAAGTCAGTTAATTTCAGGCTTACTGACACTGTATGGATTTCACAGTGAATATGATTATATTGTGCAGAAATATCTGCCCGTTCTATTTCTACAACTTAGTAGTATCTGGGATATAAAGAATTGACATTTATGAATTTTCGTTTAATGAGAATACTGCACCCCCAGTTTGTAAAATCATAAAATATTGACTATTTACTCTCTACATTGCCACTGAACACGCACCACTCTATCCATCACCCTACCTCTCCCATCCAACCACCTCAGACAATGGACAATGTGGGAGAGAAAAGAGAAAAGAAAGCGTCTACCCTTTCCACTTCCTCCACTGGAAAAGAAATAAGGGGGAGACAAAGAGTGTGGGTTACCGTTTTTTCTTTTTTCTTTGGTTTCGTCTTCTCTTCCTCCTTGACCTCTTCACTTTCCCCTGCCATGGTTTTTTTCAGGTTCAGCTTCTCCCACCACCTCTGTCTTGTCTGTCTTCTTTCTCTCCTGCACGAACAAACAAACAAACAACACAAATGAACAGGTTGCACCAACTGTAAAACGTAATATCCAATAATCAGTGAGCACAGATGCAGGGTCCATACAGACTTTTTAAATTCAAGGACTTTTCAAGGAGTTTTCACAGAGCTTTTTAATTAAGAAATTCAAGGGTACAATACATACAGTTTTACAACTGTAATGAACACATGCTAACCTTTATCTCTAACTCCCAGCCCCAAAATAAAGTTGGCAATACATAGGCACAGAGTTCAACCTTTGAGAATCCAGAAATGGTATTTGGTAGGGAGCGGGTTCGGAAGGGGAAGCTTGCCGCCATCCTGAAAAAGCGAGGGTCAGGCGTGCAGCCTTCTGCAGCCGAGGCATTGTTTATGGTTAAAGGAGCAAACCTATCATCTCCTGATAGGATGAGGCAGTCAGGAAAGAACAGTGTGCCACCCTACAAAATGAAACCAAAAGTACAATTATCACTTATCACACCTGCCTTCATGAGGTACAAAATCAGTCAATAAAATTAATTACAGATGAGTGTTGTGCACCAGTTGCCCTGATGTTTATTGCTTTTTATCACTGTGACCATGAGTGAAATTCAAACAAAATGTCCAATCTGGGCTGGACTATGTCAGCTCTTTGTAGCTGGCTACAGCTTCATGTCAGTCCACTACTGCCTACAGGTCAGTGCTCTTTATCACATGCTCAGCGAAAACACTTGTTCTGTTTGAAGCTACTTCAGTCATCTGGTCTCTGAACTCTGCTTTCATCCGTTACATGGCATTTAATGCACAGTGTCAGCCTTGCCTGGCCCCAGTCTCACATCCCCAGCACAAAGATCAGCAACGGCCAGCTTTCTTCTCTTATCCTGCTGCTGCACAAAGTGCATTCACTCACCCTGACTTCATCTCCTGTGCCTCCTTCCTCTTTCTCCTCTGCTTCCTTGCTCTTTTTCTTTTTGGACTGGTCTCCACTGTCTTTGTCCTTCTTGCGCTTGACTTTGACCGCACGGTGGAACATGCCTTTCTCTATCAACCTGTGACACACATCACCAACATGTAATTATGACCGAAAGAAAAGATCAATCAGACCCAACTTATTTTACACAAAATTTCATGCAAAGTTATGCCACATGAGAGAAAGAGAGGGTGTAATGTGTGTGTGTGTGTGTGTGTGTGTGTGTGTGTGTGTGTGTGTGTGTGTGTGTGTGTGTGTGTGTGTGTGTGTGTGTGTGTGTGATGTGTGTGTTTAGAAACCTCCTTTTATCCATTCGACCCTTTACATGATAATTGTAAAATTACAACATAAAAAAAGAATCCATCAGTTTTTTTGCATGTGATTTGATTACTGCCAAAGGATCTCATTTCAGCATTGAAGAACAGTCTTTCATAACTGCAGCCACAATGCTGGAAAAAAAATCATTTCCTTGAAAAAAAAAGATGAACCTACTAAGCAAATTCCATCTCTCTGTTTGAAAAAAAAAGAAATGGAGACCTGTCTGGCCCACAAAAACAAAAGGGGAAACCTCTGTGTGGTCTACAACACTACTCAACTTTTCCCTCAGTCCAACCATCATTTTTTTCTTTTATATCAAGGATGATGGAATAAGCAGTCATGTGCTTTTTTACATCCAGTCCCCGTGTGTATGCAGTTTTGTAAATTTGTCATCTGTTGTCACCGGCACACGATGGCCTACTCTTACGAAAAGCGGAACAGGATTTAACATGTGTGCAAGATATTCTGCGTGTGTTCACACACGGGGCCTCGGTTTATAGTCTCATCCGAAGGACTTTTGGGGAGAGTGGAGTCAGCACTGATGTTAACTCCAGGAGAAAAATCTCCTCGAACGGGAATCAAACCCAGTCAAATTGTCAAATTGTTCAAACTGTCAAACTGATGTCTGGTCTGGAGTCAAATTGTGAGCGCAATGTTCTGACCACTAGGCTCTCCCCCCCAGGGTCTTCTAACAGTGGGGTGCTCCTTTAACTCATTAACTTTGTGTGTCATACCTCAAGCTTCAGCACTTACTACCCTCAAAACACTGTGCCATAGCTATTCATATGACACACCTTCTTTTTTTTTTTAAATACAATTCACAATCTTGTTCAATCCAAGGGAAGTTACCTATCCTGAATCAGTTTCCCTTGAATGAGTTCTTTCCCTTGTCTGTCAGTGGCTTTGCTTTCTATGTATAAACTTATTACTGAAGTGTGACTTCACCCCTCTCTCCTCTGATGACCTGTATACATACAGTACTTGAGAGAGAGAGAGAGAGAGAGAAGAGAGAGAGAGAGAGAGAGAGAGAGAGAGAGAGAGAGAGAGAGAGAGAAGAGAGAGAGAGAAGAAGAGACAGAGAGAGAGACAGACAGACAGACAGAAAAGACAGACAGACAGACAGTGACAGAGAGACAGAGAAGTAATACCTATTTTTTGGTTTTTTTGTAATTTTGGTTTTGAGATGATTGTATCATTCTTGGTGATTATTTTGGGGTTTTTTTCTATAACCTGATCCATGATTTTGATACCTTACCCAGTTGTTGGCTCATTTTTCCGATAACATGTAATTTTTGTTCTCTTTTAATCACTTCTGATACCTGTATACTTCCTGAAAGTACATAAATAATTTGCATTTACTTATATGTATACATATTGTTTCTCTAAAGCTCAAAAGATTTAATAAGAAAAAAAACACTGTGCACTGTGAAGTGAATTGATGTCTCAGTCAGTGTAAAAGGGAAACCACACCATATAGCTATGTATTCTCTGGTAGAGAGCAGTTATCTCTCGTTGACTGTTGAGGATGTCATAATAATTTATTCTTGAATAATTGTATTATTCTTAATGTTTTGTTTTCAGTTGTTTTTTTTCCTATAGCCTGGTCCATGATGTTGATGTCTTATTTAGTTATTGGGTCATTTGCCCTATCATTTATGTATTTTTTGTTGTTGCTCTCTCTTTTAATATCACTTCAAATACCTGTACATACCTTCTTCCTGAAAGTACACGAGTAATTTCCCATCCACTCAGGATGCATCAAGCCTTTTAGTGTATAACATTGTCTAATTTATCATCATTACTTTTGTCCTCCTGCTCTGGTGTTTTCTCCCTTTAACCATGTTTTCTGGTCTGCTGACTTTGTTTCCTAATTTTACAATGTCTAGAAACCCCCACCCTCTCCCCCTGCCAAAAGTTCTGCAGTAGGACCAATGAGATGAGACAGAGCAACAGGTGTACACCCCTGTTCAGGCTATGCTTGACCTCCATTAAAAATATATATATATATAATGCAGTTCTAAAGAAACCTATCGCCAGTACAGCAGCTAGTGCAGAAAGAAAGCCATCCCCTGTACAGCAGCAGCAGCTGTTGTCAATGTGCGCCATGTGGTTTCAGCACAAAGACAGCAGTCACAAAATGCATACATTAACAGCTGCTAGCATTTCATTTCAGAATGAGTGTATACATTGTAATTCTATATAGCCACACAGAAAAACCTGTACTGCTGTAGGAAAAAATGAAACTGTCATGCATGTGTTAAGATAGATTCCTCTTTTATAATTGTTCATGATCTTTATAACATAGTTTTACAGCCTTTTCCCTTTGCTCACCAGAAATCATCTTGTACTATAAACAAAAGGGACAACAAAAAGGCTGCCTAGGTACAATAGTTAGCACAGCTGACTTTCACTTTCAGCGAGCAGGTGGTGGGTTTGAGCCAATTCTAAGAAAGAAAAACAATAACAACAAAAAAACCAATGCCACACACACCATCACTTACTTGTGGCAATAGTCAACACAGGAGTCTCTGTCTGTAAACAGGGGCTCACTGGCTTTGGATGCTGACCACTGGGAGTCCAGGAGGGCATCAATTGCGGCTGAGGCTAAAATCAAATCAAAACAATCAATTTTCCAGAGCTACATAGTGTTACCAATGTCTGGTACTGGTACAGTTATTTTTGTCTAAAATAAGATCTATTCTGACCTAAAATTGATAATCACACAACTTTACACAAAATGATAATACACATACTCAGTCAGGCCTGAGAATACAGATACAGATGCACAAGTTAAAAATGCTGAACAATGACAAATAGCAGAGCATTTGTGAAAGAGTAAAAATAAAAATATATATTTCAGAAATAAATTTTGCAGCTTCCAGACAAACCTACATTTTAAAATTTATAAAAACCAGAATGGCTGCTCTTGTTCTTTTGTTTTACTTTGTCTTGGTGGCGACAACACACAAACAAAAATTTCTAAACCAAAACAAGGAGGGTTGGGGTGACCTTCAAAAGTGAGTATGTGGCAAGAGAAAGTGACTGCAAGATTGTGCAGCAGCCAATGTTTCAATCCTGTTAGCAGATCTATACTAGAAATTACATACATTTTGTTATTCAATTCCACATTGTAACAGAGTACCAATTATTTTTCTTCTCAATTTTGCCTTTTATCAATATCACCACTTTGGACAGCAGTGTTACATATTCAATTGTCTTCTAAGCAGTGTTGTCTATATATAGATTATCTTCTACTTAAATTAAGACCAACTTAATTCAGTTGAAAATGTGCCTCCATAGCTGATTGATACCATAGTCTATAAGTATTCCAAGCTCTCGCCCTCTCTCTCCTCTCCTCTCTCACTCTATCCTCCCTCTCTCTCTCCTCTCTCCTTCTATCTCATCTCTCATCTCTTCTAGCCAGTGGTCAGAACATTGCCTGGCAATTTGAAGACCCGGTTCGATCCGGTCGAGGAAATTTTCTTCCTGGAGTTAACATCAGTGCTGACTCCACTCTCCCCAAAAGTCCTTCGGATGAGACTTTAAACCGAGGCCCCGTGTGCGAACGCACGCAGAACATCTTGCGCACACATTAAATCCTGTTCCGCTTTTCATAAGAGTAGGCCATCGTGTGCAAGGTGGGAACAGATGACAATATTTACAAAACTGCATACACACGGGGACCGGATGAAAAAAAGCGCATGATTGCTTATTCTGTTATCCTCGATATAAAAGAATAAATAAATAAATAAATAAATAAATAAATAAATCTCTCTCTCTCTCTCTCTCTCTCTCTCTCTCTCCCCTCTCTCTCTCTCTCTCTCTCTCTACCACACACACACACACACACACACACACACACACACACACACACACACACACACACACACACACACACACACATGTAATACAACAAAAGCAACACACAATCAAACAAAATGGATTTTAAACAGTCTATTTACCAAAGAAGCAGTTGACATCCATCTCATGAAACTTGGCTTTCTTTGAAGGCAAAGCGAATCGGAGAAATTTGGCCACTTCATATTCTTGCTTGGTTGGCTTTTCTTCCTAAAAGGTATAACAAAAATGTGTCATGGAAAGCATACTAAAAGGGATGATAAAAGATGATACACCTCATACCATAGTGATAATTTCAACCATCAATACATATAGAAAATAAAACATCTTTAGTGACTTAAAGTTTACTATATCATATTCAACATTGATTATTTATAAATGAATTACTATTCATTTAGACAGTAATTAAAAAAACATAACAATGCATTCCAATCCAGCATTGTCAATCAACCATCAATAACAAAATATTACAATGATCTCAACATCACAGGATAATTATGCCTGACTTTTTCTTCTTTTTTTTTCTTTTGATAGTTTTCAATCATTTCCTCTTGAAAACATATTTCAGTCATTTGAATGTGCCAAACACTACTTTGATTCCTCATTTGTCTTTTTCATTTGCCGCAAAATCACAATTACCACAGACTCTTTCTATACACAGTGGAGTATAAGTGATGATGATGAAGATGATGAAAAGAAGAAGACTACAATATTAACACAAAAAGACAGAGATGGTGGTGTGTGCATGTGTGTGTGTATGTGTATGTGTGTGTGTGTTTGTGTTTGTGTGTGTGTGCCTTTTTGACCACATTCAAAATATTCCTTAACAGTTGTTTATGCAAAAAT
>CM060331.1:12145171-12155171 GCA_030674155.1 Stramonita haemastoma | reverse complement strand
CCACTGGTGAGATTTTTGCGTATGCGACCGTTTTTTTTTCCCGCATTGAAGGTGGCCGCATTCCGACTTCAGGAATAGATGCCTGTCTGCCTGTCTGCCTGCCTGTCTGTCTGTCTGTCTGTCTGTCTGTCTGTCTGTATGTATGTATGTATGTATGTATGTATGTATGTATGTATGTATGTATGTATGTATGTATTTGTTTTCAGACACTTCACAGCAACCTTTGACCTCCACCCCCACAATCCATGACCCGTATGACTCTCACTGGTTAGGCCCGTGTTGGTCAATAAAAGGGGAGGGAATGAAGACACAGGAAATGCAAAGAAGCTTCTGCTTCTGCTTCGTCCAACTCTCGTTGACAAGAAACTTCTTCAGTCTTGTCATAGGAGCGAAAAATGCCTTGCGCTGCCGTTAAGTGCCTGACAAGTCAGGCCCCGCGCATCCGATTTCGGCATAAATGAAGCGCTGAAGGTTTTTGTGGATCTGGGACTACAGGAAAATATCGGATCTTCTTTTTCATCAACGCTCAGACAGCAGCTACTGTTGTCTGTCGTATGAGCGAACACGCATTGCGCTGGTGTTATACCTCTGACAAGTCAGGCCCAGCGCATCCGACTTCGGCATGCAACAAAGTCCTGAAGGTTGTTTTTCATTTTTCGTCATTTTGTTCATCGAGCGCTCAGACAGCAACTATGGTTGTCTGTCATATGAGTGAAAATGTGTTGCCCTGCCGTTATGCATCCGACAAGTCAGTCCCAGCGCATCTGACTGGGTCTTGTGACTGGGGATATCAGTCTGTCCCAGAGACTTTTCATGGAGGTTCCAGCATGCTTCCCGATCACACCGAGTTGAGGCACAGAGCCCTGGCTAAAATATTCCAATGCATTGGAGTAAGTCTACGTAACCGTTTGCCTCCGAAAGCGATGCGCGCGCAGTGAGCAGTTTCTATAGGCCTACTGCATGCAGTCTTCCACAGTGGAAAGCCTACAGAGGTCAATCAGTATGCACACACCCACCGATCGCACTATTGCCGCCTTGCAACAACCGATTTCACAGGCACGACCAGAAACACAACACAACTGGCTGTGAGACATCTGGACAATGGTCACCATACAAAAAGGGACACCCGTCTCACCTGCACATTTTCCTCCCTTTCACCTTCACCTATCCCGTAGTCTTGGGGCACTCACCCCTGAAGATTTTGCAACCAGCTTTCTTCTCCTCGAGTCTTCGCACACGCGCAAATTTGAGCTTTTTCCCGCAGCAAGTCGAGGCCAGTCCAGTCCACTCGGTCGCGTTCATTTGCTGGACTATGGACTGTCTTCCCGGTTGGAAGCCTGCCGTCAAATGATCACTGGGCGTCAAATGATCGCTGGGCACCACACTTCTGATTGTATCCTCAGTCCTTGCTAACTGATAAAAGTAGATGAAATAAAATAGAAAATAAAAACATAGAATAGGGAATAAAATTATGGACAGAAAACCTAAATCATTTTCATTTTTTTAAAAAGACATAAAATAGGAAATAGTGTACAGAGATAGATTAGAAATAAAACAAAAATAAACCATAAAAATATATATTAAAAAATAGGGAAGTAAAATTAAACGCAAGAGATGACAGGAGCGCAATCTGGGTGACAGTGATCTTGGTGTCCGTAAACACCACCTCCTACCGTGACCCTGGTGTCCGTAAACACTACCACCTGCCGTGTTCGTAAACACCACCACCTATCGTGTTCCTGGTGTCCGTAAACACCACCTACCGTGTTCCTGGTGTCCGTAAGCACCACCACCTACCGTGTCCCTGGTGTCCGTAAACACCACCACCTACAGTGACCTTGGTGTCCGTAAACACCACCACCTACAGTGATCTTGGTGTCCGTAAACACCACCACCTACAGTGATCTTGGTGTCCGTAAACACCACCTACAGTGATCTTGGAGTCCGTAAACAACAACACCTACAGTGATCTTGGTGTCCGTAGACACCACCACCTACTGTGATCTTGGTGTCCGTAAACACCACCACCTACAGTGATCTTGGTGTAAATACCACCACCTACAGCGATCTTGGTGTAAACACTATCACCCACAGTGATCTTAGTGTCCGTAAACACCATCACCTACAGTGATCATGGCGTTTGAAAACACCACCTCCGATGATCTTCATGTCCGAAAATACCACCACCTACAGTGATATCGGTGCAAACATCACCACCTACAGTGGTCTTGGTGTCTGTAAGCACCACCACCTACTCAGTCTTTGAGACAGTGGTCACGAGGGATTGGCCATTGGGACTTTTGTCACCTTTCACATGTTCACAGCATTTCCTAAGGCTTCTTCCTTCCCATACTATATTCCACGCGGGTCCTAATCTGGTGAGTGGTTGTGTGGGTCACCCGAGAGTCCTCTATCGTGAGTCATCATGTGGATCATCTGAGAGTCTTCTCCTGAAAGCCATCCTGCGGATCACATGGGAGCTGTCTCCTCAAAAATGAGGCCATCGTCTGGAAAGCTGACATCAAAATATGCTCAGAACATGTAAGTATATAAGAAGTGCACAGCTGTAGTGGAAAACTGACTTCGTTAAATGTTTGGGACCAGTAAGTATAAAAGAAGTGTGCAGCTATAGTGGAGCGACTTTATTATACATGATTCATGTACAGGGTGTTTAGCTAAATCTTTGAGTGAAATATAGTTCTCTTCTAGTTAAGCACGACGAGTCATTAAAGCTTTTTCTTTAAATTGTAAAGACTCTCTCTGACTCTCTCTGTCTCTCTCTGACTCTCTCTGTCTCTCTCTGTCTCTCTCTGTCTCTCTCTCTGTCTCTCTCTCTGTCTCTGTCTGTCTGTCTGTCTGTCTGTCTGTCTGTCTGTCTGTCTCTTCTCTCTTCTCTCTCTCTCTCTCTCTCTCTCTCTCTCTCTCTCTCTCTCTCTCTCTCTCTCTCTCTCTCTCTCTCTCTCTCTCTCTCTCTCTAGCTCTCTCTCTCTCTCTCTCTCTCTCTCTCTCTCTCTCTCTCTCTCTCTCTCTCTCTCTCTCTCTCTCTCTCTCTCTCGCACCACGCACACGCACACGCACACGCACACGCCACACACACACGCGCACACACACACGCGCACACACACGCCACACACACGCACGCACACCACACGCACGCACACGCACGCACGCACACACACGCACACACACACACACACACACACCACACACACACACACACACACACACACACACACACACACACACACACACACACACACACACCACGAGTGCGTGCGCACGCACGCACGCACGCACGCACAAACTCGAATCTTATTGACGATGGCTTAATGCTTTCAGGCCTGTGGGTCTGGAATCAAGGGCCAGTGACCTAACCTGACAGCGATGTGTGAGGGCAGCCATATTGACCCGCCTTTTCTACAAGGGGAGAGCATCAGTATCAGCAAGGCCCATAACCAAGATGGTCGTCAGGGTGGAAATGAGGGATGTCGCACGACAAATGATCAAGGACATCATCGGAGACAAAACAACAAATCATTGAGGACAATATCGAGGATAACACAGATCATCCATGACATCATCGAGTACAACGTGGCAAATCATCGAGGACAACACCAAAGACAACGCAAATCATCAATGACAACATCTAGAACAACATCGAAGACAACACGGCAAATCATCAAGGACAACATCGAGGACAACGCGGCAAATCATCAGTGATATCGAGGACAACAGGGCAAATCATCAAGGCCAACATCGAGGACAACATCGAAGACAACACGGCAAATCATCGAGGACAACATCGAGGAGAACATTGAAGACGGCATGGCATATCACCAAGAGAAACATCGAAGACAACACATCAAGGACAACATTGAGGACAACATTGCAAATCATTGAGGATAACATCAAGGGTAACATCGAAGACATTACGGCAACATCAAAGAAAACACGTCAAATCATCGAGGACAACACCGAGGACAGCATCGAAGACATCACAACAAATCATCAAGGGCAACATCGAGGACAGTAGGGCAAATCATTGACAACATCGAAGACAACGCAACAAATCATCGATGACAACATCGAGGACAGCAAGACAAATCATCGATAACAACATTGAAGACAACGCAAACAAATCATCGAGGACAACATCGAAGACAACGCAACAAATCATCGAGGACAACATCGAAGACAATTGGCAAATCGAGAACAACATCGAAGACAATTGGCAAATCGGGAACAACATCGAAGACAATTGGCAAATCATCGAGGACAACACTGCAAATCACCTAGCAGTAGATCGAAGACAACGAAGTCAATGTATAATTATGAAGACAAGGCAAGGTAAACAAAACAGTAAGTATGGTGTTACATTATGAAGACAAGGCAAGGTAAGCAAAACAGTTAAGTATGGTGTAACAGGCATCTGGAGGGTGGAGGCATTGCAGTTTTTTGTTGTTTCCATAGGCACTTTTAAGATTTCAGGTCATTATTTTTTTTCTTTTTTAAGAGAAAAATGTTGTTGTTTTTTGTTTTGTTTTTTGAATAACGTAAAATGGCCTGCAATCTCAACCCAGTCCGGTTTTAATTTATCCCGAAAGAAAAGTGATTTAGAGTGATGTCATTTAATGAATTTTTGTTCTAGGCTAATAGCACTAGCTCTTTAATGTCAAAAAGAATCAGCATGTGTTATATAGTTAGACACGGAAAAACTTGGATGCCTGGTGTTTACATGCCCGCGTCTGTGGTTTTGTTTAATGAATATGTTACAATAATCAAAAATGTCTCTTGTCCTAACATGCCAATGGGTTAGGACTGGTTGTAGTTTGTGCTTATGCTTTTTTTTCAATGATGTAGATGAAGTGATTAATTCAGAACATGCTATCGCCTGATATAACATGCTTATGGGGCAACAATACGACAGGCTTTTTTTTTTAGTCTCATTAAGTGATCATACAGCTCTTGTTATGCCCCTTGGTGCATGTAGGACTGTTAATGTTTCATCTTTATTGTCGGGATTTTGTTCTCGGCTTTTTTTCCCAACGGGGAAGCAACTCTTGTTTGAACATGTCTCATTGAGACACGTAGATGTGGCAGTATGATGCGATTAAAAAATAATTTCAAAGAAAATAGTGTCTTTAGAAATATTCAACGTTTTGCCATTGAAAGATAACATACACCGCAATTAATGCTCTCTGTTCATGTTTATAGGACTGATATTGCTCTATAGTGCTTTTTGATACGTTTTTGATTTCAAGTAATGGATAGTGGAAGCCAATACTCTTATCTCCATGTTTCTGCTCGCAAGATAGTAAAGAGATAAACTCTTTGTAGCTTTTTTTTTTTTTTACATCAACCAGTACTGAAAAAAATGTTAATGCTTTTTGTAAGAGTGGCATCCTTTGCTGTTGACTTTTTAAAAAATATTTTTTAATATATTTAAAAAATATATTCATGCATGTCAGATTGTTGTTTGTCAGACCGAACATTTTTTTAACACAGTTATATAATCTTTTCTTTTTAAGTGAATCAAATTTTATATATGAGAAAAGTACGCCAGTCTTCAACACTCCTTGTAGGACTTGTGATAATCGATAATATCTTTTTGATTTAAAAAAAATGACTCGGATCAATTTTGTGTGCCCCGTCAATCCTTGTAGGTTTCACATTTTGTGATGTTTTGAAGTAGTTAGTTTTTTCTTTGTTTTTTCTTTTTTTTCAAACGTAGATGATGGGTTCAGATACAATAATACTTGTAGTACTATGTAATAGAGCGTGTGTGTTTGTGTGTTGTGTGTGTGTGTGAGAGAGAGAGAGAGAGAGAGAGAGAGAGAGGAGAGAGAGAGAGAGAGAGAAGAGAGAGAGAGAGAGAGAGAGAGAGAGAGAGAGAGAGGAGGATAGTAGAACCCAGTTTCACAGTATTATGAACAAGGCTACGAGATGATCTACCATTGATATATCATTCCAAAATACACGTAGTATAAAGAAAATATGCAAGTTAAGTCAAATGACCATTTAAAATATTTGTACGTGATTTTTTTCCATACCATACATAACATGAATGTTGTAAAAATTTCCTTTTATTCTATTTTGACGGTAATGGAATAAGCACTTGTGCGCTTTTATGCATCTAGTCCCTCTGGGTATGCGGTTTTTTTTTCAATTTTGCTATGTTCCCACTGGTACACAATGCCATACTTTTCTGAATAGGGGAGCAGGTTGGGTTTTTTTTTATCATGTGCGCAAGGTGTTCTGCGTGCCCTGTGTGTGTGGGAAGGGGGGGGGGGGGTAGGTAGTAAAGAAGGGAAATAACTTTTGGTAGAAGATTTATTATAAGGGAAAGCTAAGGGAAGTTGGGAGGAGATGGTAGAATACACATGTTTGGATCAGTGGGAATTGGAAAAAAAGGGGGGAGGGGGTTAGCTGATTGATTTTTTCACGCGGTTCAGTTTCGGGTTATTTCTTTGATTAAATGCTTGCATGGGTTATTTTCAGTGTAATCTTTTCTGTTTAAAAATGGAGAAAAAAATTTTTTTAAAGATCCTCAATGACTTGGTTAAAAACTGGAAATTTATTTAAAAATCCGAACATCAAAATCCAACAAAAAACTGTTGATGTCGATAGGACTGGTAATTAGAGCAATTTGATTAAACTTCTTCTGCGTTCATTGGCTATGCTAAAGTTTTTAATCCGGTGATAAAAACGATCTATACCGTTGTGTCTAAAGCTACACACCATAGTGTCTACCTGTTCTTGTGTCCACATGCATGCATGAAGACAGACCATCCAACGGACTGACAACCCTTACCCCAATATTAACCTTTAACACTGACCCTAACCCTTTACAACTAATTAGCCTTACCTTCATTCTTACCCTGGCCCCTCATGTGGACACAAATGGCAGGTAGATTCCTTGGTACATGCTGACATAATGGTTAGAGGTGGTTGTAGAACTTTTTCGTTCTCGTCGTCGTACCCTGACAGCAACTACTGTTGTCTGTCATATGAGTGAAAATGCGCTGCGCTGCCGTCTAGCGCCTGACAAGGCAGGCCCAGCGCATATGATTTTTGGCGTAGGAGAAAAATCGCTAGCGTTTGTCTCTTTTTTTTGAAAAATGACAGGAAAATGGACCGAAAGGTAAAAAAAAAAAAATAGACGAGAAGACGAGAGGAAGAAGAGTAACAAGGCAAAAACAGATACGAAATGAGGGAATTTCTAGCTCAGAATTTCCAGAACGTGGGATACTATCTATACTGACAGCACCCCCCCCCTCCCTTCCTCCCCACACCCCAATTCCGGGGAGAGGGGGGGATTGGAGGATTGGGGGTTAGAATTCAAAGGAAAGAGATGTTAGGAAGGGTGAGGGGGTTAGGATGTTTAGGTCTGTGGGAATTACATATTAAGACTGAATGTGTGAATGCCATTCGATAGGTAGTCATCGATAGGGGATAGGTAGTCATTGTAAGTTGGGGAGAGGGCATTAATATGAAAAATATTTTCAAAACATTTAACATCTAAAATATGGGGTGCATATTAAATATGCACAATTTTCTGATCGGGAATGGCGGAGTGATGGGATTGAGGGGGAAGAAGAGGGGGGGAGTGTAGAAGAGAACGTGGGGTGGAGGGGATGTATTATAGGACAGGGGTGTTTAAAAGGGAGGGCTAGAAAGTATGTTTAGGTCAGTAGGAGTGTAGAGGAGACTGCTTGTGCGTGCGTGCGTGATGTGTGTGTCTGTGTGTGTCGTGTGTGTGTGTGTGTGTGTGTGTTGTGTGTGTGTGTGTGTGTGTGTGTGTGTGTGTGTGTGTGTGTGTGATGTGGTTGTGTGTGCGCAAGCAAGCAAGCAAGCAACGGTTTTTTGGTTTATATTAAGTTGAAAAAGCAGTTAAGGATATGATGATTGCTACTTGCAAGTTTGGGATAAATGTTTGGTGTATGGTTGACCACTGGTGTTTTAGGTTGGGGGGATTTTTATCTTTTTTTTTTACCTTCTCCTTTACATTGATTTAGAAACAGTAATAGAGAAAAGTAACATGGTCCTATTACTATCACAAAAATGGTATTTTTTAAAAAATCAATGCAGAAGGCAAAAATCGTATATGCAGACTGCTGTAGAATTTAGATTATACACTTAATGGAAGAAAAATGAACAAATATGATTGCATGTTTGTATATATAATATTTTGTGAATGGGGGTTTTCAGATTTGGCAGTGCGTAAGAAAGAGTGTTTGCATAAATGTTTGACAGACAGATTGCTGTCTTTTAGTTTTTTAGGTGAGGAAGAGGAGGGTTATAGGAATGCTTATGAGGAATGGTTATCCATGTTCACAACTGATATTTTTGGGGGGAGAGAGAGAGAGAGGAGAGAGAGAGAGAGAGAGAGAGAGAGAGAGAGAGAGAGAGAGAGAGAGAGATGGTGGGTTTTTTTCTAACATTTAAGTTTTTCGCTCTTTCATAAGGTTGAATGCAAGAAGTTAAACAGTATATGTTTCGTTGGTTTAAAAAAAAAGACAGAAATTGAATGCAAGAAATGCAATGGTATATTTTTGTTATTAGATGGAATGTAAGAATACAATAGTTTCTTTTTCGATGTTTACGAAATCAAATGCAAGAAACACAATAGTGTATCTTTCATATTCTTTAATAGATTGAATGCAAGCAATACACGATATGTTTTTTGTTTTTATATGAAATTGAATGCAAGAAGTACAATACTATATTTTTGGTATTTATATGAGATAGAATGCAGAAAATGCAATGGTAGGCCTATGATTTTTTTGGTGTTTTGAGACTGAATGCAAGAAATACAATTTATTTTTTTGATGTGGGCAAATTTTTGGTTAAATGAAATGTCAGTTGAAAACATCTAGTCCTGCGATAGTCTGTGATATTGGCAGGAGTGTTATTTATATAGTGGTGTGTGAAGTTAATGTGGGAGAAGCTGTCTTTTTTTTCTTTTTCCTTTTTCTCTGAAATGACGTCCTATGTAGCATAACAGGGACCCGGTTCTATGCTTGCCTTTGCATTGAAATGACCTTAGTGTGTATTGGTGGCAGATCTGTGTATTGATTTTTCGCTTGCAGATCGATAACATATTTTACACCAATACAGTTTATGAAAAATTAAACAGATCTAGCAGATTTAATGCTATAGTCCAGTAGTTCCTTAAGTGTGCCTTTTGTTGGGGGCTTGTTGGTTTTGGCCTTTTAAAAAAAAAAATTGTCGAATAAAAAACCATTACAGAAATCTAATCATGTACTGACCTTTGACAAAGGTAGGAATCAGAATTAGAAATTGTTTTCAAATTTATTTTCAAGTTATTGCCAGTCAAGTTCTGCGCGTGTGTGGTTTTCAAGAAATCTCTGTAGAATTGCGGGATTTGCAGCTGTAATCAAAATCTGACTTTTAAAAATATTGCCACTTTTTTAAATGATAAAGAGCAAGTATTGATATACAATGTCACTTTAAAATTGCAATCTTTTGCTTTAAAAAAAATCTGTGTACATTTTAATAACCTTTCACGTTTGTTGTTTTACCAATTCTGCTTTAAAAAATCATGTTTTGCCTAAGAATATATTGCTTTACTCCCATGAAATGAATTGGAAGTCTCATTTTTCATTAACATGTTAAGTTCTGTGGGGGTGTGGGGGTGTGTGTGTGTGTGTGTGTGTGTGTGTGTGTTGTGTGTGTGTGTGTGTGTGTGTGTGTGTGTGTGTGTGTGTGTGTGTGTGTGTGTGTGTGTGTGCTTTTGGATTGCAAGTATCATTAGTGGTTTCCTGGCTCTACTGGTATACTTCTTTCAAAAAAAAAACCTCACTTTTGCCTCGTGCCCCATTAAACTTCTTCTAGAATATCAACTGTAAATATAAGATTGTATGGATAAAATTGCAACGCAATTGAATTACTGTTATCAGAATTATGTGAGATAAATTCAAACTTGTCCATCTGAATGAGTGAAGAAAATGTTGCATTGGGTTTTTATTGGGTTTTTTTT
>CM060331.1:12131564-12134064 GCA_030674155.1 Stramonita haemastoma | reverse complement strand
TAGGCCTACTGTATGCAGTCTTCCACAGTGGAAAGTCTACAGAGGTCATTCAGTATGCACACACCCACCGACCGCACTACTGCCGCCTTGCAACAACCAGTTTCACAGGCACGACCAGAAACACAACACAACTGGCTGTGAGACATCTGGACAATTGTCACCATACAAAAAGGGACACCTGTCTCACCTGCACATTTTCCTCCTTTTCACCTTCACCTATCCCGTAGTCTTGGGGCACTCACCCCTGAAGATTTTGCAACCAGCTTTCTCCTCCTCGAGTCTTCGCACACGCGCAAATTTGAGCTTTTTCCCGCAGCAAGTCGAGGCCAGTCCAGTCCACTCGGTCGCGTTCATTTGCTGGACTATGGACTGTCTTCCCGGTCGGAAGCCTGCCGTCAAATGATCACTGGGCGTCAAATGATCGCTGGGCACCACACTTCTGATTGCATCCTCAGTCCTTGCTAACTGATAAAAGTAGATGAAATGAAATAGAAAATAAAAACATAGAATAGGGAATAAAATTATGGAAAGAAAACCTAAATCATTTTCATTTTTTTTTAAAAGACATAAAATAGGAAATAGTGTACAGAGATAGATTAGAAATAAAACAAAAATAAACCATAAAAATATATATTAAAAAATAGGGAAGTAAAATTAAACGCAAGAGATGACAGGAGCGCAATCTGGGTGACAGTGATCTTGGTGTCCGTAAACACCACCTCCTACCGTGACCCTGGTGTCCGTAAACACTACCACCTGCCGTGTTCGTAAACACCACCACCTACCGTGTTCCTGGTGTCCGTAAACACCACCTACCGTGTTCCTGGTGTCCGTAAACACCACCACCTACCGTGTTCCTGGTGTCCGTAAACACCACCACCTACCGTGTTCCTGGTGTCCGTAAACACCACCACCTACCGTGTTCCTGGTGTCCGTAAACACCACCACCTACAGTGATCTTGGTGTCCGTAAACACCACCACCTACAGTGATCTTGGTGTCCGTAAACACCACCTACAGTGATCTTGGAGTCCGTAAACACCACCACCTACAGTGATCTTGGTGTCCGTAAACACCACCACCTACAGTGATCTTGGTGTAAATACCACCACCTACAGCGATCTTGGTGTAAACACTATCACCCACAGTGATCTTAGTGTCCGTAAACACCATCACCTACAGTGATCATGGCGTTTGAAAACACCACCACCTCCGATGATCATGTCCGAAAATACCACCACCTACAGTGATCTTGGTGTCCGTAAACACCACCACCTACAGTGATCTTGGTGTCCGTAAACACCACCATCTACAGTGATATCGGTGCAAACATCACCACCTACAGTGGTCTTGGTGTCTGTAAGCACCACCACCTACTCAGTCTTTGAGACAGTGGTCACGAGGGATTGGCCATTGGGACTTTTGTCACCTTTCACATGTTCACAGCATTTCCTAAGGCTTCTTCCTTCCCATACTTTATCCCACGCGGGTCCTAATCTGGTGAGTGGTTGTGTGGGTCACCCGAGAGTCCTCTTCTATCGTGAGTCATCATGTGGATCATCTGAGAGTCTTCTCCTGAAAGCCATCCTGCGGATCACATGGGAGCTGTCTCCTCAAAAATGAGGCCATCGTCTGGAAAGCTGACATCAAAATATGCTCACAACATGTAAGTATATAAGAAGTGCACAGCTGTAGTGGAAAACTGACTTCGTTAAATGTTTGGGACCAGTAAGTATAAAAGAAGTGTGTAGCTATAGTGGAGCGACTTTATTATACATGATTCATGTACAGGGTGTTTAGCTAAGTCTTTGAGTGAAATATAGTTCTCTTCTAGTTAAGCACGATGAGTCATTAAAGCTTTTTCTTTAAATTGTAAAGACTCTCTCTGTCTCTCTCTGA
This sequence comes from Stramonita haemastoma, assembly GCA_030674155.1. Classification (NCBI taxonomy): domain Eukaryota; kingdom Metazoa; phylum Mollusca; class Gastropoda; order Neogastropoda; family Muricidae; genus Stramonita; species Stramonita haemastoma. The sequence continues at coordinate 12,132,166 of CM060331.1, read as the reverse complement.
CTCTCTCTGTCTCTCTCTGTCTCTCTCTGTCTCTCTCTCTGTCTCTCTCTCTGTCTCTGTCTGTCTGTCTGTCTGTCTGTCTGTCTGTCTGTCTGTCTGTCTGTCTGTCTGTCTGTCTCTCTCTCTCTCTCTCTCTCTCTCTCTGCATGCTGATCACCACCAGACAAAAGCGACAAAATTTACCCCAAAAACAGTTTCCAATCCACATAAGAAAAGAAGCAATCGAACAAACCTCTCATCACAAAGTTCTAGGAATAACAATCGATGAAAACCTCAGCTGGTTCTACCACATATCTCATCTATGCAAATACTTGTCCCAAAGAGTATACCAGCTGACTAAAATTAAACATTTCCTAGACTACCATTCAAAGAAATTATTTTTTCATGCTTATATACAATCCTCAATAGACTATGCTTCAACCCTCTGGGATTCTGCCAGTGCAAACACTATGAAACCATTATTAAGCCTACATAAACGTGCTCTCAAACTTATCCTTCTGAAGAAAACAACCTTACTTGAAGTGGATTTCACTCAGTTAAGTATTCTCCCCCTACAACAAAGACTGAAATATAACAAAGGCATAATGATGTTTAAAATAATG
>CM060331.1:12124064-12129064 GCA_030674155.1 Stramonita haemastoma | reverse complement strand
TGACCCGCCTTTTCTACAAGGGGAGAGCATCAGTATCAGCAAGGCCCATAACCAAGATGGTCGTCAGGGTGGAAATGAGGGATGTCATACGACAAATGATCAAGGACATCATCGGAGACAAAACAACAAATCATTGAGGACAACATCGAGGATAACACAGATCATCCATGACATCGAGTACAACGTGGCAAATCATCGAGGACAACACCAAAGACAACGCAAATCATCAATGACAACATCTAGAACAACATCGAAGACAACACGGCAAATCATCAAGGACAACATCGAGGACAACGCGGCAAATCGTCAGTGATATCGAGGACAACAGGGCAAATCATCAAGGCCAACATCGAGGACAACATCGAAGACAACACGGCAAATCACCGAGGACAACATCGAGGAGAACATTGAAGACGGCATGGCATATCACCAAGAGAAACATCGAAGACAACACATCAAGGACAACATTGAGGACAACATTGCAAATCATTGAGGATAACATCAAGGGTAACATCGAAGACATTACGGCAACATCAAAAAAAACACGTCTCAAGTATGGTGTAACAGGCATCTGGAGGGTGGAGGCATTGCAGTTTTTTGTTGTTTCCATAGGCACTTTTAAGATTTCAGGTCTTTTTTTTTTCAAATCATCGAGGACAACACCGAGGACAGCATCGAAGACATCACAACAAATCATCAAGGGCAACATCGAGAACAGTAGGGCAAATCATTGACAACATCGAAGACAACGCAACAAATCATCGATGACAACATCGAGGACAGCAAGACAAATCATCGATAACAACATTGAAGACAACGCAACAAATCATCGAGGACCACATCGAAGACAATTGGCAAATCGAGAACAACATCGAAGACAATTGGCAAATCGGGAACAACATCGAAGACAATTGGCAAATCGAGAACAACATCGGAAACCATTGGCAAATCGAGAACAACATCGAAGACAATGCAACAAATCATCGAGGACAACATCGAAGACAATTGGCAAATCATCGAGGAAAACACTGCAAATCACCTAGCAGTAGATCGAAGACAACGAAGTCAATGTATAATTATGAAGACAAGGCAAGGTAAACAAAACAGTGAAGTATGGTGTAACATTATGAAGACAAGGCAAGGTAAGCAAACAAGTAAAGTATGGTGTAACATTATGAAAAGGCAAGGTAAACAAAACAGTAAAGTATGGTGTAGCAGGCTTCTGGAGGTTGGAGGCAATGGCAATTTTTTGTTGCTTCCATAGGCACTTTAACGATTTCAGGTCATTATTTTTTCTTTTTTAAGAGAAAAATGTTTTTTCTTATCTTTTTTTTGAATAACATAAAATTGCCTGCAATCTCAACCCAGTCCGGTTTTAATTTATCCCGAAAGAAAAGTGATTTAGAGTGATGTCATTTAATGAATTTTTGTTCTAGGCTAATAGCACTAGCTCTTTAATGTCAAAAAGAATCAGCATGTGTTTATATAGTTAGACACGGAAAAACTTGGATGCCTGGTGTTTACATGCCCCCGTCTGTGGTTTTGTTTAATGAATATATTACAATAATCAAAAATGTCTCTTGTCCTAACATGCCAATGGGTTAGGACTGGTTGTAGTTTGTGCTTATGTTTTTTTTTCAATGATGTAGATGAAGTGATTAATTCAGAACATGCTATCGCCTGATATAACATGCTTATGGGGCAACAATACGACAGGCTTTTTTTTTTAGTCTCATTAAGTGATCATACAGCTCTTGTTATGCCCCTTGGTGCATGTAGGACTGTTAATGTTTCATCTTTATTGTCGGGATTTTGTTCTCGGCTTTTTTTCCCAACGGGGAAGCAACTCTTGTTTGAACATGTCTCATTGAGACACGTAGATGTGGCAGTATGATGCGATTAAAAAATAATTTCAAAGAAAATAGTGTCTTTAGAAATATTCAACGTTTTGCCATTGAAAGATAACATACACCGCAATTAATGCTCTCTGTTCATGTTTATAGGACTGATGTTGCTCTATAGTGCTTTTTGATACGTTTTTGATTTCAAGTAATGGATAGTGGAAGCCAATACTCTTATCTCCATGTTTCTGCTCGAAAGATAGTAAAGAGATAACAAATTCTTTGATTGTAGTTTTTTTGATTGTTTTTTTTACATCAACCAGTACTGAAAAAAAATGTTAATGCTTTTTGTAAGAGTGGCATCCTTTGCTGTTGACTTTTTAAAAATTAATTTTTAATATATTAAAAAATATTGTTCATACATGTTAGATTGTTGTAAGACCGAACATTTTTTACACTGATATATATATATAATATATATATATATATATTAAAATATATATATATATATATATATATATATAATATATATATAATATAAAATTTTTTTTTTTTTTTTTTTTTTTTTTTTTAATTGAATTAAATTTTATATATGGAGAAAAGTACGCCAGTCTTCAACACTCCTTGTAGGACTTGTGATAATCGGTAATATCTTTTTGATTAAAAAAAAAATGACTCGGATCAATTTTGTGTGCCCCGTCAATCCTTGTAGGTTTCACATTTTGTGATGTTTTGAAGTAGTTAGTTTTTTCTTTGTTTTTTCTTTTTTTTCAAACGTAGATGATGGGTTCAGATACAATAATACTTGTAGTACTATGTATTAGAGCGTGTGTGTTTGTGTGTGTGTGTGTGTGTGTGTGAGAGAGAGAGAGAGAGAGAGAGAGAGAGAGAGAGAGAGAGAGAGAGAGAGAGAAGAGAGAGAGAGAGAGAGGATAGTAGAACCCAGTTTCACAGTATTATGAACAAGGCTACGAGATGATCTACCATTGATATATCATTCCAAAATACACGTAGTATAAAGAAAATATGCAAGTTAAGTCAAATGACCATTTAAAATATTTGTACATGATTTTTTTTCCATACCTTACATAACATGAATGTTGTAAAAATTTTCTTTTATTTTATTTTGACGGTAATGGAATAAGCACTTGTGCGCTTTTATACATCTAGTCCCTCTGGGTATGGGTTTTTTTTTTTCAATTTTGCTATGTTCCCACTGGTACACAATGCCATACTTTTCTGAAAAGGGGAGCAGGTTGGGTTGTTTTTTTTAACATGTGCGCAAGGTGTTCTGCGTGCCCTGTGTGTGTGTGGGAAGGGGGGGGGGGGTAGGTAGTAAAGAAGGGAAATAACTTTTGGTAGATTTATTTTAAGGGAAAGCTAAGGGAAGTTGGGAGGAGATGGTAGAATACACATGTTTGGATCAGTGGGGATTGGAAAAAAAGGGGGAGGGGGGTTAGCTGATTGATTTTTTCACGCGGTTCAGTTTCGGGTTATTTCTTTTATTAAATGCTTGCGTGGGTTATTTTCAGTGTAATCTTTTCTGTTTAAAAATGGAGAAAAAATTTGTTTTAAAAGATCCTCAATGACTTGGTTAAAAACTGGAAAATTGTTATTTAAAAATCCGAACATCAAAATCCAACAAAAACTGTTGATGTCGATAGGACTGGTAATTAGAACAATTTGATTAAACTTCTTCTGCGTTCCTTGGCTATGCTAAAGTTTTTAATCCGGTGATAAAAACGATCTATACCGTTGTGTCTAAAGCTACACACCATAGTGTCTACCTGTTCTTTTGTCCACATGCATGCATGAAGACAGACCAGCCAACGGACTGACAACCCTTACCCCAATATTAACCTTTAACACTGACCCTAACCCTTTACAACTAATTAGCCTTTACCTTCATTCTAACCCTGGTCCGTCATGTGGACACAAATGGCAGGTAGATTCCTTGGTACATGCTGACATAACGGTTAGAGGTGGTTGTAGAACTTTTTCGTTCTCGTCGTCGTACCCTGACAGCAACTACTGTTGTCTGTCATATGAGTGAAAATGCGCTGCGCTGCCGTCTAGCGCCTGACAAGGCAGGCCCAGCGCATATGATTTTTGGCGTAGGAGAAAATCGCTAGCGTTTGTCTCTTTTTTTTTCAAAAATGACAGGAAAATGGACCGAAAGGTAAAAAAAAAAAAAAAAGACGAGAAGACGAGAGGAAGAAGAGTAACAAGGCAAAAACATATACGAAATGAGGGAATTTCTAGCTCAGAATTTCCAGAACGTGGGGATACTATCTATACTGACAGCACACACCCCCCCCCCCCCCCCTCCCTTCCTCCCCACACCCCAATTCCCGGGAGAGGGGGATTGGAGGATTGGGGGTTAGAATTCAAAGGAAAGAGATGTTAGGAAGGGTGAGGGGGTTAGGATGTTTAGGTCTGTGGGAATACATATTAAGACTGAATGTGTGAATGCCATAGGGATAGGTAGTCATCGATAGGGGATAGGTAGTCATTGTAAGTTGGGGAGAGGGCATTAATATGAAAAATATTTTCAAAACATTTAACATCTAAAATATGGGGTGCATATTAAATATGCACAATTTTCTGATCGGGAATGGCGGAGTGATGGGACTGAGGGGGAGAAGAAGGGGGGAGTGTAGAAGAGAACGTGGGGTGGAGGGGATGTATTATAGGACAGGGGTGTTTAAAAGGAGGGCTAGAAAGTATGTTTAGGTCAGTAGGAGTGTAGAGGAGACTGCTTGTGCGTGCGTGCGTATGTGTGTTGTGTGTGTGTGTGTGTGTGTGTGTGTGTGTGTGTGTGTGTGTGTTGTGGTGTGTGTGTGTGTGTGTGTGTGTGTGTGCGCAAGCAAGCAACGGTTTTTTGGTTTATATTGAGTTGAAAAAGCAGTTAAGGATATGATGATTGCTACTTGCAAGTTTGGGATAAATGTTTGGTGTATGGTTGACCACTGGTGTTTTAGGTTGGGGGGATTTTTATCTCTTTTTTTTACCTTCTCCTTTACATTGATTTAGAAACAGTAATATAGAAAAGTGACCTGGTCCTATTACTATCACAAAAATGGTATTTTTTAAAAAAAAATCAATGCAGAAGGCAAAAATCGTATTTGCAGACTGCTGTAGAATTTAGATTATACACTT
>CM060331.1:12116564-12119064 GCA_030674155.1 Stramonita haemastoma | reverse complement strand
CTGAAGAGCAGCACACACACACACACACACACACACCCCACACACACACACACACACACACACACACACACACACACACACACACACACACACACACACACACAAACACACTACATTTTCGTGTAATAAACCAGACATGGTGATCATTTTCTGTCACATTTTTATTTAGTTTAGAATATGCAAAAAATATAAAGTAAGGTTGATCATTATCATTTCAATCGTGAAATCAGCGCAGAGGAGGAAATAGCTGTCTTGGTGAGGAAAGAGTTTTTTTCTTTAAAAAAAACACCAGTTTTCAATGGTGTCCACTGTGATGATTCCTCCCTACCTTGAAATTGTTATACCCAACCTACACTTAGTTTTTCTTTTCAGTATGAAAAATGAAGATATCATCTTCACTTCAGTCTTTTATTACATTCTGAACATCTTTCCAACTAGTCAATTATGATAATGCCTTTGAAACAAGCAAAAAAAAATCTCTATGCTTCTAGTAAGGAATAGATAAACCCTGCACCATTTTTGGATCGCAGTGCCTATTTCTTTTTTTTGTAACAAAGACATCGTGCTTTTCTTGCAAGGATTCTATGATTCGGGCTGATTCAGTACTAGACTGCAATGTCCATTTTTTGTTAGGCAAAGCAGGTCTGTTGCCAAAAATGTATCGGTCAATCTCTTTCCATAGTACACAAGCCTAAGCCTGTTGTTGTTTTTTTTTGATAACACAAAAAAATAACGATAATCAAAATTGAAGAGGTTTTTTGCAACAAAGTCATCCAGAAAAAAGTGCAAAACATTTAAGTCAAAACAGACCCCCCAAAACAACAACAAACATAAAAACAAAAACAAAACAAAAAACTCTCACTAAATGTCAAAAAAAAAAAAAAAAAAAACCTAACCCGTATTGAAAACTATTTATAAAATCCAACAATTCCTGGAGCTGTGTCGGGGTGCGTTGTCATCGGGAGGCGGGGAGGGGGGGGGTGTCTTTCAGTCCCTAGATTCTGAACTGCCGTCAAAGCCCAGATTGGAAAACGCTCCATTTCTGCCACTATCAGAACCAAGAGAAGGGTGGTGTCCTTGGTCTGTCCCGCTTGCTCTTCCAGAAGACCTCTGTGTTCTGTGTGCAGCAGAAGATTCCAGTTCTTCACCATGGCTGATCGTTGTCGTGGCGTTCCCTCTCTCACTGCTCGCGCTGAGGGATGACCGGTGGTTGCTGATGACGGTCATGGGGATGTTTTCACTGATGGAGGAGACAGTTTCATTGCTGGGGCCATGGGCGGAGGGCAGAGCAAGATGGCTGCCGTTCATCTCCAGTTTGGCTTCGGTGAAGTTGGGAGCTTCGATTGAAAAGCTGAATTCGAGGCTGAAGAAAGCAAAAAGATGTAATGTAATGTGTAAGCTTAACAAAGTCTGTATACACAATGTATACAAAGCTAGTAAAATTGTTAACAACAAAACAAACACTCTCTCTCTCTCTCTCTCTCTCTCTCTCTCTCTCTCTCTCTCTCTCTCTCTCTCTCTCTCTCTCTCTCTCTCTCTCTCTCTCACCACACACACACACACACACACACACACACACACACACAACACACACACACACATCATCTGAGATCTCTTGTAGGCCTAGCTTATATTATACTTCTTATTGGCTGGAGTATACATGGAGTTAGAACGATTGCTACTTCTGATGTCCCCAATTGTTATACTTCTGAACGGACATGAATAACATCAAGCAGCCAAATGTGAGGTAGTATCGAACATAAACGCGGACTTATAGTTTGTCCATCAGATGTTTCTTCAAAAGTTTCTAAAGCATTTGTTTTGAAGGAACTGATTTTAGAAAAGGAGGTAGGTTATTCCACAATAGTCTTCCTGAACATGCAAGTCTTGATTTATAAAGATTATTATGGGCCTGGGCAGAAACAGTCTATGGGTAAGCCTGTTTATATTGACAGCAAATTTTTCCACAATTTTCTTTGGGGCTTTTCCGTTTAATATATTGAACATACATAGACACTTGTTGAATTGCAGTCTGTCTTTGAGTGGAAGAATATCTAGTTCTTTGTAGTTGGTGGTGGTCAGTGTATTAGGATTCAATCGGATTAGTTTAACAGCTCTTTTATGTAGGCGGTTTATGTGCTTTAGGTTTGTTTCACTTGCACATTCCAATAAGGTAGAAACATAATTTATAAGAGATAGAATATGTGCATGAAAGAATAGTTTTCGTGACTGTAGATTTAGATTTTTTTTTATTTTTCTCAGTTGATATAACAGATTCGTTTTTCTAATGTGGCTATGTGATCTGACCAAGACAAATCGTTGTCGATTACTGCACCTAATACTTTGTGTGAGACTACTTCTTCAATTTGTTGTCCATAGATATGTATTGGCGCGAATGGAGAACGCAATTTCTGTCTTTTTTGCCGAGTGGTTATAAACATACATTTTGTTTTATTAGAATTAAGAGACATATGATTGAGTTCTGTCCATTCGATAAGTT
>CM060331.1:12096564-12106564 GCA_030674155.1 Stramonita haemastoma | reverse complement strand
AATACAACACAATAGGATACAATATCATGCAATACTATAGGGTACAATACAATATCATACAATACAATGAAATGTACTACAATACAATGGGATGCAATGCAATACAATACAATACAATACAATACAATACAATACAATACGATACGATATTATACGATACAATACAACCCAATAGATACGATACAGCACACGTGATATTAGGGACAGTTTGAATACCCAACCTGCGATTTGTCCATCCCGCGCCTGGTCTTTATGATGTACTGTTTTTCGTCCTCCGATATGTAGGGGTGGTCCTCGGGTTTGATACTGCCTGTGAACTGCCACAGCACACACCAGCACAAGGCCAGGGCTCCTGGACAGAGGGAAGGTGCAGCAGATGATGCACTCCTTTCTTCTTCTTCTTCTTCTTCTTCTTCTTCTTCTTCTTCTTCTTCTTCTTCTTCTTCTTCTTCTTTGCAATTCTTCTTCTGCATTCTTCTTCTTCTTCTTCTTCTTCTTCTTCTTCTTCTTCTTCTTCTTCTTCTTCTTCTTTTACTTCTTCTTCTTTGCAATTCTTCATCTTCATCTTCTTCTTCTTCTCCTTCTTCTTTGCAATTCTTCTTCTGCTTTTTTTCTTCTTCTTCATCTTCTTCTTCTTCTTCTTCTTCTTCTACTTCTTTTTCATCGCAATTCTTCGCAATTCTTCGCAATTCTTCATCTTTGCAATTCTTCTTCTTCTTTGTAATTCTTCTTCTTCACAATTCTTCTTCTTCTTCGCATTCTTCTTCTTCGCATTCTTCTTTTTCGCATTCTTCTTTCCATTCTTCTTCTTTGCATTCTTCTTCTTCGCTGTCTTCTTCTCCTTTGCATCAAAGTTTGAAAGCTTAGATAACATATTAGCTTAGATAACACATTACTACAAACACGAATCAAAAGAAAGCCAGGTTTCCAATGTTAACAAAAATGGTTTGCTTTGGGTATTTTGGTTTTGATATTTTTTTGTTTTGTTTTGCTGTGTGTGTGTGTGTGTGTGTGTGTGTGTGTGTGTGTGTGTGTGTGTGTGTGTGTGTGTGTGTGTGTGTGTGTATTTGTGAGGGGGAGGGGGGCTGGGTAGGCGGGTGGCTGGGTACGTGGGTAAGTGTGCATGCATGCGAGTGTAGGTGTGTGTTTGTCTGTCTGTCTGCCTGCTTGTCTGCCTGTCTGTCTTTCTATGTGTATGGGGGGCCAGAACATATTACTTCGCTTTTGATAATAGGCAATGACAGCACTGAGGGACAGAAATGGGAACTGCTTTCTTTGCGCAGTAAACATTCTGTATCTATCTTGTCTACATTTCTCACGCCTACTTAGCTGTATGCAGAAACTTTTGTCATGCATGCTGTCATCCACACTTTATACCGTGCACGTAGAAGATGAAAGGCCAGCCATTGTCCACAGGAACAGAACACAGGTACCCGGATGTAAGGGAGACGAGAATGCTGGCTGTGTTAGAACCTGAGAGAACAACGGTGTATGGGTTAGCAGAAGGCAGGTCAGTGGTTCAGATGAAAAATCCTCATAAATGTAGCAATTGCCCCCGGTAAAGCGCAAGCACACACACACACACACACACACACACACACACACACACACACACACACACACACACACACACACACACACACGCACGCACGCACGCACGCACGCACGCACGACACACACACACACACACATACATACATACATACATACATACACCTTTACATGCACACTGGAGTTAAAATCAGTGCCCACTGCACTCCCCTCAAAAGTCTTTCGGATGTGACTATAAACCGAGGTGCTGTGTGCGAACGCATGCAGAATATCTTGCGCACATATTGAAACCCGTTCCATTTTGTGAAGAGTAGGCCAATGTGTGCCGGAGGGAACTGATGACAAAGTTTACAAAACTGCATACTCACTGGGACTAGATGTAAAAAAGCACATAAGTGCTCATTCCATTATACTCGAAACAAAAGAATAAAAAGAATTTAACAAAAAAGAACAAACATTCACACCCTAAATTGAGGCTGGAATGCAGGCCTACTTACCAGTTTGCTTGTAGTTCATATTTGCATGCACACGTACACCAGTCTACATTTATGCATACATTACAGGCAATGTGTACATCAATGAAATACGTTTAACTTGTTCATATATCATTTCGAACCCTATAATAGTACCTCCATACCCCACTTCCATCCTCCACCTCCATCCCCCAACTCCATCCCTCCAATTTCAAGCACTTAAAAGCACAAACTCTCTCTCTCTCTCTCTCTCTCTCTCTCTCTCTCTCTCTCTCTCTCTCTCTCTCTCTCTCTCTCTCTCTCTCTCTCTCTCTCTCTCTCAGTGAACAGGAGATGTAGACTGTTCACTGGAGAGATGAGCATAATGGATTTGGTTTAGAAGTACTGGAACAGACTATATTAGATATGCAGGAGTTTTATGGCAGTTTTCATATTCTACTTACAGGTGACCTTAATGCAAGGACAGCCAGTTATAACTATTCTTTTGATGTTGATGATTTCAACTTTCACAAACCTCATATTACTAGCTCTGTTTATGAATTTTCTAGACAGTCAGATGACCTTCTCACAAATACTTTTGGAAACCAATTACTTGAGGTTTGTAATATGTTTGATTGTGTAATTTTGAATGGTTTATGTAAATATGATTTTGATGGTAGTTATACTTATATTGCAGGTTCTGGGGCAAGTACCGTAGACTATTTTGTTATGTCTTGTGAACTGCTTGCATTGATTGATATTACTGCTGTTGATGCAAAAAACATATCAGAATCGGATCATTTGCCTGTTGTTATGAAAATGAAACAGAAGAATAACATAATTGATTATTATAATAGAACCGGGGACATAGAAGAAAGTACATCTATTGTAGAAAAACTTAGATGGGATGATACAAAAAATGACAATTTTATTAGTGTATTAAGAAGTGACAACAGCAAAAATAGAATAGCAGATGCTCTGAATTTGTTACACTTTGATGTTGATAGAGCTTTGTCGATATTTGTAGAATGTTTAACTGAAGCCAGCAAGTGTATGTATGTTAAATTTCGCAAAGGGCAGAGAAAGAGATCTGAATGGTTTGATAGAGACTGTAGGGAAGCAAAAAAGACAGTAAGAAGCACTTTAAGGCAATTTAGAAGGACTAGGCAGGAAGACGATAGAATTGGTTATGTGCAGGCAAGGAAAATGTACAAAAAGCTACTGAAGACAAAAAGACAAAACTTCAGAAAATTAAAGGCTGAAAGCTTAGTTAACAATATTTCTGATTCTCCAAATTTTTGGAGAGAGTTAAAAAACATGGGGTGTGGCAATAGAACTCTTTTCAAGAACAATATAGAAACAGCTGATTGGGTCAACCATTTCAAGTTTGTTTTTCAAAGCAACAGAAGTTCTAGCTTTAATCACTGTCACAGTGATATAGACCTATTAGAAGAAACAGACCATGAACTTAACCAAAAAATTTCAGAAGAAGAGCTGAAAAGAGCAATAGACAAATTGAAATGTGGCAAGGCAAGTGGCCTTGATGAAATAACTGCTGAAATGTTGAAGAATGGAGGCCAAGAGGTACATGGTTTTCTTATAAATTTATTCAATACTATTTTTGACAAAGGTATTTACCCACAAGCCTGGGCTAAGGCTATCATAGTTCCCATTTTTAAGAAGGGGGATCCTAATAACGTGGACAATTATAGGGGAATCTCTTTGTTGAGTATCTTATCCAAGTGTTTTACTTCAATATTAAACAATAGGCTGTATTCTTGGCTTGAAAATAACGAAATGATATCTGAAAATCAGGCAGGCTTCAGAAAAAAGTACTCCACTATTGATCAGATCTTTAACCTGCATGCATTTGTTCAGAAGTACATGAATAAGAAAGGTCGAAAATTATATGTTGCATTTATAGACTTCAAAAAAGCGTTTGATTCTGTTAAACATAATTTACTTATAGAGTGCATCCAAAATCAGGGAGTAAAGGGAAAGTTTCTTGCAGCAATGTCAGCTATGTATCAAACATTATTTTCATGTATACGTGCAAACGGTGAATTGTCTGAATATTTTGAATGCCCCATTGGTGTGAGACAAGGATGTGTGTTAAGCCCTACTCTTTTTTCGATATTTATTAACCATTTATCTGAGTCTATAAATAAGAAAGGTAAACATGGAATACAGCTAGTACCTGACATTATGGAAGTCTTCATTTTACTTTTTGCAGATGATGTGGTTCTTATTTCAAGTACTCCTGGAGGTTTACAAAACCAATTGAATGTATTGAAATCTTGTTGTGATGATTTGCAATTAAATGTTTATTCTGAAAAAAGTAAAGTAATGGTCTTTAGAAAAGGGGGTTTTCTTGGAAAAAAAGAACAATGGGTTTTCGATAATTTCAAATTAGAAGTGGTGAACAAATATTGCTATTTGGGGTTTAATTTTACAACAAAACTTAGTGCTAAGCTAGGCACAGATCACCTTGTGACAAAGGGAAAGAAAGCTGTTGTAGAACTAAATAGGGTTTTCAATAAATATAAAGAAATTAATGCTGAAACATTTTTCAAGATCTTTGATATCAAAATACAGCCAATTCTACTATACTCATCTGAAATATGGGGGTTACATAAATTGGAACATATAGAGAAAGTTCACATGATTGCCTGTAAGAGATTTTTGGGTGTACCATTGAAAACTCCAAATAAAATGATATATGGCGAGCTTGGAAGATACCCTCTCTATATCAACTCCTATAGAAATGCTCTTAGATATTGGTTTAAACTTTTACAAATGAATCCCGACAGATTACCTTATAATGCTTATCAAATGTTGCTTGACATGGATAAATCTGGAAAGAACTGCTGGGTTACTAAGATAAGACAAATTCTTTGTGATACAGGATTCAGCTTTGTTTGGCTTCAACAGGGAGTAGGTGATGTTAAAGCTTTCTTACGTTTATTTAAACAGAGACTGATTGATTTATTTATCCAAGAATGGTATAGCACAGTTAGGAACCGAGACAGGTATGACAGCTACAGGAGTTTCAAAACAACATTTGGTAAAGAAGAATATATTCTACAGTTAGATAGTTACTGCTTTAGAGTTGCTGTGTCACAGGTGAGATGTAATGCTTTGCCACTTAATAACAATGTACATCGATATAGTGAACGGAACCAAACTAAAGAATGTCCATTTTGTAAACCAAAAGTTGAAGATGAACACCATTTCCTTTATGAATGTTTCATGTATAGTGATTTAAGAGTCAAATTTTTAAGTAATTGTGTGGACACACCTTTACACGATCTTCTTAAAGCAGAAAACACCAACAGAAATTACAGTTTGTCTAGATTTATTTTTCACGCCATCAATAAGAGAAAGAAATCACTGTATTAGGATAGTTAACTTACAAAGGAAGATAACAGCTACCACCTTGTGATAAATATATGTAGCATATGCATTAACAAAGATAATGGTTCCCATTTGGTTATGATTTAAGAAGCCATGTCTTTTTTCTTTTTTCTTCACAGACATACGAAAGGTATATCTAGATAAAATTGTGATTGTGTTTGATACAAATGCCCTTTTATGTATAATATGTGCTTTGGCTTTACGATTTTTCAAAGGAATTGAACATGATAATTATGATGTATTTTTGAGTTTTGCCCATTGCGGGACACTTGTCAACATTCCCACACCAACCATATGTATTGTGGCCCAAGGCCGATGTACATTAAATTTCTGAGTTCTGAGTTCTGAGTTCTCTCCCTCTCTCTCTCTCTCTCTCTCTCTCTCCCTCTCCCTCTCTCTCTCCCTCTCCCTCTCCCTCTCTCTCTCCCTCTCCCTCTCCCTCTCTCTCTCTCTCTCTAACTGTAACCATGCAATAACAATGGTACCAGAGTAAGCAAAAGAAAGCATGGTGACTTTCTCTCTGTCCGGAGCCCACCAGGAAAACAGTTCATTCATCAGAGGAAACTTCATTCCCTGCAACAGCACATGGCATATAGCCACACTTAGAAATACACACAGCATATAGCCACACTTAGCAATACACACAGCACATAGCCACACTTAGCAATACACACAGCATATAGCCACACTTAGCAATACACACAGCATATAGCCACATTTGCCGCCGCTGTAGTCTAGTGGTTAAGGCCTTGGACTCGTAATCTAAAGGTTGCGGGTTCGATCCCAGCTTTCAGCTATGGCGTTGTGCCCTTGGAAAAGGCACTTTACGGCTATTTTCTCACCCCACCCAGGTGTAAAAGGTGTACCAACCTTGTGTTGGGGGTTAACCCTTCGATAGACTGGCGTCCTATCCAGGGGAAGTCTATGACTCTCAGTCGCTTAACGCCACAGAAACCGGGATAAGCACCGGCCTGATGAGCCTTAAGCTTGGGACAGACTTTAACTTTATAGCCACATAGCAATACACACAGCATATAGCCACACTTAGCAATATACACAGCACATAGCCACACAGCGATACACAGCATATAGCCACACTTAGCAATATACACAGCACACAGCATATAGCCACACAGCAATACACATAGCATATAGCCACACTTAGCAATACACACAGCATATAGCCACACTTAGCAATACACATAGCATATAGCCACACTTAGCAATACACACAGCATATAGCCACACTTAGCAGTACACACAGCATGTAGCCACACAGCAATACGCACAGCATATAGCCACACCTAGCAACACACTCAGCATATAGCCACACTTAACAATACACACAGCACATAGCCACACTTAGCATTACACAATACACAGGAAAAGAGAGACAGAGAAAGAGAGCTAAAGACAGATAGTGTGGCAAGTAAACAGGAAACAATCCACCAAAAAGAAAGAACGCAGACAGACACAGGCAGACAAACAGTCAGACACACAGACAGACAACTTGGCAGAAAGAAAGAAACAATCAAGCAAGCAAACTATGAAGAAAGGAAGAAAATATGAAAACAAAAAGAAGAAAACAACACAAGAAAAAAATGAAAGAAAAAAGACTGTTGGAAGAAAGGAAACACTGCAAAGAAATAAAGACAGAACAAAATTTTCAAAGAATTGCAAAAACTTGCAAAAAAAGAAGAAGAAATTGCGAAGAAGAAGAAGAAGAAGAAGAAGAAGAAGAAGAAGAAGAAGAAGAAGAAGAAGAAGAAGAAGAACAACAACAACAACAACAACAACAAGAACAACAACAACAAGAACAACAACAACAACAACAACAACAACAAGGAGAACAAGAACAAGAAGAACAAGAAGAACAAGAACAAGAAGAGCAAGAACAAGAAGAGCAAGAACAAGAAGAACAAGAAGAACAAGAACAAGAAGAGCAAGAACAAGGACTGCAACAACAGCAACAAAAACAACATCAACAATGCAAAGAAGAACCAGAAAATAAGAACAAGAAGTAGAAAACTACCAAAACAAAACCAAAAAAAGCAACAACAAACAAACAAACCAAATAAACCAAAAGCAAAAAAGAACAACCAAATCACCACCGCCACCCCACCCCCTCACTGATCCTACCCCGATGAAGCCTATTAGCATTCTCAAAGCCACCAAGACGTAGGGAGACAGGCGGGTACCCAGGGGCTGCAGCAAGGTTATACCCCCGCACAGGAACATGGTCCAGAAGATCAGGGTCTTGGCCCCTACCTGTCGGCTGCAGAAGTCGGACATGAGAGGGGTGATGAAGGCCAGCATTGAGACGGCTGACAGAAGGAGACCCCTGATGGAACTGTCCCAGTCAAACTCTCCTGTCCCTGCTCTGCTGGACTGATGGATAGAAAGTTAGTTAGGGGGGTGATTTTATTTTAATTTTATTATTATTCTTCTTTGTTGTTGTTGTTGTGTGTTGTTGTGTGTTGTTGTTGCTGATAAGTTTGTTGCTTGTAACAGTATTGTCGTTGTTGTCGTCGTTATAGGTATTGTCGTCGTTGTCACTCTTATTATCGTCATCAAAGTGGGATGCAGAGTTTAGGACGACGATTTATGTAGAAGAAAACAAACAACAGCAAAAACACACACAAAAACTACCAGTTCGATTGGCTTAAGTATGTGCAATGCAATATACATACACACATTTAAACACGCGTGAGCATGCGTGCACACACACAGACACACACAGACAACACACAACACACACAGACACACACATACACTCCAACGCGCGCACACACCCCTTCCCTCCACCCCTACACACAGATACATCTACACATATACATTATACACTTTCTTGTCTGATATCCTATTTAGTGGAAGGACTTCAAACTGAAGAACTACACTACTGCTACTTCTACCACTACACTACTACTTCTACACTACTACTACTACTACTACTACTACTACTACTACTACTACTACTACTACTACTACTACACTACTACACACATACACACAACAAACAACACAGCACACACACCAACACACACACACACACACACACACACACACACACACACACACACACACACACACACACACACACACACACACACACACACACACACACACACACTTTTTGTCTGTTAATATCACAATTTGTGAAGAGACTTTAAATGACATCGACCACACACACACACACACACACACACACACACACACACACACACACACACACACACACACACACACACACACACACACACACACAACACATCACACACAACACACACACACACACAACACCACCCACAACACCACACCCACACCACACCACACACCACACCACACACACCACACCACATCACACCACACCACATACCCAACCGACACCACACCACCACACAACCACACAACCAACCAACCTGAAACTTGTACTCACATCAGCATCACTGGAGTTCTTCCACTCCAAACTCTGCACATCTTCAAAAGTGCCGTTGCGTCATCAGGAATGGAGGAGGTTGTGTGCTGGACTTTCCATCATGCACACCAGAGCAATAGGGCATGTTTTGCAGCAGCATAAAGATCAGCAGCAAGGAGCAATGCAGCTGAAGAACCATGTAGGCTCGCCAAGAGAAGAGAGTTTGGAAACAGCTTGGGGAGGGGCCTGCAGATAGCTGGGACTGCGTGGATATTTGCCTATCTGAAAGACAAGCAGAATTATTTCTGCTGAGTGGTTCAATAACGTCATCCATCGGGAGTTTAAAACGATCAAACCATTTGACTATCATCAGACTTTCTGTACAAGAAACCAATTGACATTGATTTGAACAGACAGAAGAAACAGAGACACAAAAGAAACACAGATAGATGCAGACACACAGACAGACACACAGACACAGACAGACAGACAGACAGACAGACAGACAGACAGACAGACAGACAAAACACACACATACACACACACACACACACACACACACACACACACACACACACACACACACACACACACAGACACATCCACACACTCACACATTGTAATGAATAAATGAATGACATGAAAAAATTCTCTACTGGATCAACCAAAATCAATCCCCATGATATCCCTGCCTTTGGTCATGCTAGGCTAGCTACCAGCTGTGAGGCCAGCTGCATTAGTTGCTGTGCACACTGACCAGCAGGGATGGTTGGGGTCCAGCTTTGTGAGAGCGGGTTGTGCATGTTTGGGGGATTAAACCCAAGGGAAGCAGAGCCCATGGGAAGTTTCTGACCTAAGTGTGTACTTTGCAGCATCATGACGAGGGTAGTGATGTGTGAAGGGGAATCTGGGATGAGGGGCATTCAGAAACCGTAGTCTGGGTAGGGAAATGGAGGTGGACATGAAGGAGATGAGGGCAGTCCACCAGTCCTAGGTATTTATTATGTATTCATTTATTTATTTATGTATTTATCTGTTTATTCTTTTATATCGAGGATAATGGATAAGCACTCATGTGCTTTTTTACATCCAGTTTGGTTGGGTGGGGAAACTGTTTAAATTAACTGCTAGGTGCCCTGTTTCCTTAAATTGGGGGTAAATAGCATCA
>CM060331.1:12086564-12091564 GCA_030674155.1 Stramonita haemastoma | reverse complement strand
TCAGTGTGTTGTGCTGGGTTGTTTAGCATTCCAGTGTGTTGTTGTTTAGCATTTCAGTGTGTTCTGTTACGTTGTGTTGTGTTGTTCAGCGTTCCTGTGTGTTGTGTTTTTTTCATTTGTGTCTGCTGTTTTGTGTTTATTTTGCATCCCAGTGTGTTGTGCTCTTTTGCTCGCTTTGTATTCCAGTGTGCTATGTTGTGTTGTTTTGTTTTGCATTCCAGTGTGCAATGTTGTGTTATGTTGGGGTTTGGGGCATTTCAGCCGGTTGCTTTCTGTTGCATTGTTTTGTACTTTAAGGTCACAAATGAGAGTTTTTAAACGTGTCTTTTTTGGTCGTCATTTGAAAAATATTTCTGCACAGAATGTGATGTTCTAGAGGATGCTGTTCACGTTGTTTTGTTGTTTTGTTCATCAGCTATAGATTCCAGGTTGACCAATGGTTAGATTTTGCGTATGCGACCTTTTCAGGGAGCTGATTTTTTTCTACTTGGAAAATGGGATCTGAACCCGACACCCGTGTACAGATAGTTAAATAAATCTTGTGATCCGTTCCTACCAGCACGCATCGAGGATAGAGAGTTTTTCTCATGTTCGCGATATCATTGGCCATGAGAGCTGTATCATCAGCGTGCTTGAGGTTTGGGATGTTTCTGCTTCCTATATCATCTATGTGCGCCTTTGTCATGATCACTTTTGCTTAGATGCTGAAAAGATTCAATCATGAGAAGCAGCCCTGAAGAACTCCTTTTTAAATCAAAGAACTCCAAGAGTCTGCCATTCTATCGGAAGGCAACCTTCTGTTCTAATTACAAATTTGCTAAGAGCAGGACAGATGCTTTGCAGAGTCCAGTTGTAACATTGTGATAAAGGGATGGTGATGTTTGACATTGTCAACAGTCTTACTAGTGTCAATGAACGTTATGAATGCCTCATCATCAGTCTCTAACCTTCCTCTCCAGTTTCTGAAGCTCTAGCACAAAGAAACTATATCTGTTGCTTCTCTTCCACGTTTATATCCTGGCATGCAATGCCTATCTCTGTTTCTACTATATTTTTTATTCTGTTGAGAAAATTGTCAGAAAAATGTTGCTTGTGTGGCTTATCAAGGCGATTGTTCTGGTTGCAACAGTCGTTAGTATCCCTTCCCTTGTGGAGGATGATGAATTCTTGTTGCCTCCATTCATTGGGCCAGGTTCTTTTTCAGAGATGATGCAAAGCTGTAAAACTGGAAGGGCCTGAGTTCATCAAAAGCTCACTTGGCATGTTATACATTTTGGAGCATTTACCTTTTTTTTTAGTTGTTTGATGGCATCAGTGACTTCATCTTTGAGTTGTTGAAGTTTCAGATCTTGCGGATCTATAATTCAGGTTAGACTACCGGCAGTGCTGGTGTTGGTGTCAAACAGCTCTTTTCCATAATCAGTCACCACCAATGGGAACAAAATCTTCTTGAACTGTCACCTCGGCAGCGACTGGAACCGGCAACTCCTTTGCCACCTAATCATGACTGCTGCGCTCTAACCACTAGGCCCTCCTTACTGTAGCACTGACAAGCTGACGAAGGTCAAAAACCTGTCCCATTTAGTTCAGAGGGGAACGTGCTACATTGACTAGTGTCTGTCATTTCCCCTGTGAAGCCGCTTTCAGTTCACTGGATCTCATTAGGCGTGGTCACGTGGCGAATAGGTTCCGCTGGTTGGTAGAAATGTGAAAGCAGTGCTTTGCCTTCTGGGCTTCTCTTCTATTGCTGTGGTGAAATATGCTTCATCATTGGTATGCTCTCACTATCTCTGTTTCTGCCTGCTTGTCTGTCTGTCTGTCTGTCTGTCTGTCTGTCTGTCTGTCTGTCTCTCTCTCTCTCTCTCTCTCTCTCTCTCTCTCTCTCTCTCTCTCTCTCTCTCACTCTCTCTCTCTCTCTCTCTCTCTCTCTCTCTCTCCTCTCTCTCTCTCTCTCTCTCTCTCTCTCTCTCTCTCCTCTCTCTCGTTGCCTAAACATGTTATCATCCATATTGAGAAATACTTTATTCACTTTTTGTACTATTTAATAATCACGTGTTGAATGCAGTTGATTTTGTATAATATTTTAATTTTCAAGTAAGCTGAATAATTATGTTCGTTATGATTACAAAATGGTTATGAACGTGATTTTTATGACCATAAATACATAATCATAAGATTCAGGTATTAGAATATGTATGTTTTAATATATATGCCTTACAGCGGATGGATTCCTTTTGTGTTCCGTTACATGACTTGATTAAAATTAGGCATATACTTCCTTTAAAATGAAGTTTATTGATGACATGAGCGCGAACTGTGTGTGTGTGTGTGTGTGTGTGTGTGTGTGTGTGTGTGTGTGTGTGTGTGTGTGTGTGGTGAGTGTGTTTGGGTGTTGTGTGTGTGTGGGGGGGTGGATAATTGTTTTTATTTGTCGTCTCCCCTTGTATTAAAATATTATGATTTGCATGACTTTTTGTTGTTGTTGTTGATAGGTCCTACCTCAAGTTTTTGATGTTTTGTTCTTGGTTTTTTTTCTGTTTTAACTTTGCTGTTTGCTTTTGTTTCTTCTTTTTTATATGAAGTATGAATGTAAAAGAAAGGATAATATTGTCACCTGATATGATTGTTTGACTTGTATCATTTTTCTTTTTTCTATGACTAATTTTTTTTTTTTTAAGAAAAAAAAACAACAAAAAACCTACCACCTCAAGTACATGTGTGCCTGCGGATATGTGCTTATAAATATAAGTGTGAGTAAGTGTGTGTGTGTGTGTGTGTGTGTGTGTGTGTGTGTGTGTGTGTGTGTGTGTGTGATTTGTATGTGCATTTGCCTGCGAGCGTGCATGCGTGAGTGAGTTGCGTATATGTATGTATGTATGTATGTATGTATGTATGTATGTATGTATGTATGTATGTATGTATGTATGTATGTATGTATGTATGTGTGTGTGTGTGTGTGTGTGTGTGTGTGTGTGTGTGTGTGTGTGTGTGTGTGTGTGTAACCTACGTGTAGGAGTGAGTTTTACGTGTACTATTTTCATACTATTATCACTATTGTTGATATTATTCTTATTGTCATCATTATAATCATTGTATTATCTTTAGTTCCTTCTGAGTTCATTTTGTTGTTATGAGTTGTAACAATGTTGTAGCTAAGTATTTTTGGGTGGACTTTTTTTGGTTGCTAAGTTGTTTATTTCATTATGTTTCTTTGGTTGCTCTTTATCTATTAACGCTTCTCCTTTTCTTTTATAATCAAAATCATTTTATTGTGGCTTCTGATTTTCGTCTTCTGAAAGTGTGCATTTTTATTATCTTATTATGTACAATGTCCTTATTCCTTTATGTTGTTTGGTACTGCATATAGTTTTACTGTTTAGTATCTTTTTATCTTGATGTTTTCCCTAAAAAGGGCGGGGACTGGATGTAAAAAAGCACATGAGTGCTTATCTATTATCCTCGAATAAAAGAATTTTGCCTTTGCCTTGCCTTGCCTTGCCTTGCCTTGCCTTGTCTCTCTACTATATGCACCATGCTGCTCATGTATGTATGCAAAGTATGTTACAGACCACTGGCTCCATTTTAAGGACTAGACTTCGGCAGCAGATTTTTTCTCATGGTCGATTGGGATGTGACCTGGGTTGACCTGACTGAGCTCAATTGAATTGTCTGGCATAACTTCCTTCCCCTTAAGGTTAGCCACGGGTCCAAAAGTGCCCCAAATCATGGGGGTTTTTTAGAATAAAAAATTACTGGATGCATTTTTGGAGCTCTCCCTGTGTGATTTTAAAGAATTCAGGTTGTAAAACGTGTCTGTAAAAACAGGTTACTTCTACTTGTTATAGATTAAAAAAAAAAAAAAAAAAAAAGGTTTAGGCCTAGGTGTTTGAAACATTTAGTTTTGGCGGTCATATTGGACTGCTTCTGTGGCAACAGTGCAGAAAACTGAGTAATTCTTTGATTTTTAGGCTTTACAAGTGATGCCCTTTTAATATGTGACATAACTTTTAACATGGGCTTGTAAACAAAATTTCATCAGTTTCAACCCCCATGTCCCACCTCTTCTGTAGTAGTTACGGGAGCATGCACTGCACTGAATTCTAAAGGCAGTGTCTCGTAGGCAATCTGATCAAACTGGCCAGAGTCCAACTCTCTCTCTCGGTTGAAAGATAGATCGGTGGTCTAGAGGTAACGTGCCTACCTAGAAAGCGAAAAGTCCGGGTCGAAGTATGAGGTGGTTCGAATCCCTTTTGGGCCCAAAACTTTTCCTCCATTTATTATAGGCCTACCATGAGTGGAGATCTTGGTGCTAGCCTTTCGGATGAGACAATAAACTGAGGTCCCGTCCGTTACGCCTCATTATTTATCGCACGTAAAAGAACCCATGGCAACAAGAGCGATGTCCCTGGCAAAATTCTGTAGAAAAAGCCACTCTGATAGGGAAACAAACACAGATGCAGACAGGACAAAGAAAAAAATAATAGGTGGCGCTGAACTTGTAGCGACGCGCTCTGCCCGGAGAGAGCAACCCGAATATCACGCAGAGAAATCTGCTGTGACATAAAATGGTTTAAACAAAAAAGATGTGTCAGAGCCTTCCAGGTGGAATGTTCCTCGGAGATGGTGGCTGCAGTGTCGTTGTGGGGGTACCCACCTCGCCAGGGCGTCTTTCTCAGTCTGGCTCCGTGACTAGCGGGGATGGGATAGCCTAGTGGTCAGGAGGACGGGATAGCCTAGTGGTCAGAACATCGCGCTCGCAATTTGACGATCTTGGTTCGATTCCCGTTCGAGGAGATTTTTCTCCTGGAGTTAACATCAGTGCTGACTCCGCTCTTCCCAAAAGTCCTTCGGATGAGACCATAAACCGTGGCCCTGTGTGCGAAAGCACGCAGAACATCTTGCGCACAGGTTAAATCCTGTTCCACTTTTCGTAAGAGTAGGCCATCGTGTGCCGATGGGAACAGATGACATTTACAAAACCGCATTCACACGGGGACTGA
>CM060331.1:12036564-12081564 GCA_030674155.1 Stramonita haemastoma | reverse complement strand
CTGTTAGGTGGAGGCAGGAGTTTCCAATGTCCTACCTAGGGGATGGCATGGTCCAGTGGTGACAGCGTCAACTGGTGATAGCAAAGGGTGCCAATGGAGAGCTTGTTCCCTGCTGCCTACCCTTCTACAAGAAAATGGATGGGGGTTCAGTATGCACAGACGGTCTGTGTGTGTGTGTGTGTGTGTGTGTGTGTGTGTGTGGTGTGTGTGTGTGTGTGTGTGTGTGTGTGGTGTGCTTGTGTCTGTGTCTGTGTCTGTGTGCCTGTGTGTGTGTGTGTGTGTGTGTGTGTGTGTGCTTGTGTCTGTGTCTGTGTGCCTGTGCCTCTGTGTGTGTGTGTGTGTGTGTTTTTTTATTTATTTATTTATTTATTTATTCTTTTATTTATTTATTCTTTTATATCGAGGATAACAGAATAAGCAATCATGTGCTTTTTTTCATCCGGTCCCCGTGTGTATGCAGTTTTGTAAATATTGTCATCTGTTCCCACCGGCACACGATGGCCTACTCTTACGAAAAGCGGAACAGGATTTAACGTGTGCGCAAGATGTTCTGCGTGCGTTCGCACACGGGCGTGTGTGTGTGTGTGTGTGTGTGTGTGTGTGTGTATGTGTGTCAGCACGTGACACAACTGTTGGTGCTTCATGTACACTGTCTTTGGAATGAACAAGAGCCACTGATAACTCTGGGGAAACAGTTCCACACACTAAAGTACGCATACACGCATACAAGCACGCAGGCATGCATGCAAACTCCCCCCCCTACACACACACACTCAAGCACACACGCACGCACGCACGCACTCATGCACACACACACACATGAAAACGGTGGAGGGTCTCACACCTTTTCTTGGTTCTTTTGTTAATACTGTTCTAATGTGTTATGGAGAAGAAGAAAAAAAGTGTCAAAACAAAAACAAAACCAAAAAAACTCACCTGTAGTTCGGAACTGGCCATGAGGAGAAAACAGGTGGCCCCCACAAAAGCGACCCCTCCAAAACCAAGAAAGACGTTACGCCATTCCTTAAACGTGCCCTGAACATGGCATAGGGATGTATACTACAGTCTGTGAAGTCAAGTTTGTCAATGAATACGTACAACAATACGTATACAGTATGATCAGTTTATGTACATTGTCTAGCATAGGTCAGAGAATAGGTGTAAAGGTAAAGGTAAAGGTTACCCATAACCTAAGCGGTCGAAGGGGAGCGAGGCGTCAGAGACCTCAGATTCTCTAGGGGCCAGCTACATTGAGGGTGGCGCCCATCTCTCCCTCGCTGCTTTACTGTCCCTGACCCTAACGAGGGCAGGTACCCATTTACAGCTGGGGGAACTGGGGGGACTGTACTGAAGCCAAGGCGCGTAAACGGTCACCCATCTAACTGGTAACCCCGCTCGACGCTGCTTAAGTTGACTGGGGCAAAGCGAGCGCTCTGACAACTGAGCTATCCCGCTCCTCCAGAGAATGCATGCAATGTAACATCAGACAGTCTGTGTACTTCTACACACAAGTTTGCCTGACAGTGAACTCTTTTTCTATTTTTTTTCTTTTTTTTCTTTTCTTTCGTTTTAGGAGGGGGGTTCTGCCTCATCTTTTGTGACGCTCCTGTCTTGCTATATATACCCAAGCAGCCCATTTCAGTCTCTCTGCCCCAGCCATACACAGTCTCGCTATGTCGCATACTTAGGGTATGGGTCACTTTGGTGGTGTTCAGTGGAGCTTTATTTCAACTGAAACAAACATACAGGACGCCCTTTTCTAAGCGTCATCTAGGGAGTGGTTTTTACTTGCAATCCATGGCCTGATCCATGATACACACATAGTATAGGATAGTATAATACATGGCACATGCTGTATAACGTTCTGGTGGCTCCTGCGACGCTACTGGAAAAACTGGTGTCGGCGACTGCTTTTCCAATGGACCACTCCAGTGGCGTGGAGAGGGTGGGTGGGTCTGCTGCATGGGTAACAGCTTGCCCTCCATACTTTCTTACCCATGCTTTGCGCTCTAAAAGATTAAAGCGCAACTCCATAGTCTTTCTAGACTGATAGGTGCCTACTAATACTACTACTACTAATATATGGCACAGTGCTGCATTGTTTTATCGCACAGTATACACTTTTTGTATCTATCTGTCTGTCTGTCTGTCTGTCTGTCTGTCTGTCTGTCTGTCTGTCTGTCTGTCTGTCTATCTGCCATGTCTACCTTCAGTGGTGAGAGGAATCAATGCTGAAACTCTAACGAGGACAACAACACTCACTGATGATGACGACGCAGAAAATCACGACAACAATCAGCATGCATGGCTGACCACAAGGCTAGACAGTGGGAAAGTCAAGGGCCCAAGCCCCATATGAACCCAAAGTTTCACTCTGTCCACGAGCCCTTGAGAGGTGGTCGGGGTGCTAGTCTTTTAGATGAAAACGATAAACTGAGGTTCCATGTGCAGCAAGCATTATCACAGGTAAAAGAAAAAGAACACAGAGCAACAAGAGAGTCGTCCCTGGCTGTGGACAAAACTCCCTCTCAAGGGGAGACAAATACACAGAAGCAGGGTAGGTAAGGTTGTTGCTGCGTTGGTTTTTGTTATTGTTGTTGTTGTTGTTTTGTTAATGTTGCTCTAGGGTTGTTGTTTGTTAATATGTTGCAGCTCTTTTGTCAACGCGTTTTATTTAAGGAAAAAACAGTCCGAATTTCCTGCAGAGAAATCTGCCGGGACTGAAGGTGGCACACAGAACAACACCCCCAACATTTTCAACACTCACTTTCCCCACCATATAAGACGTGACGATGGGACCAGGGATGGTAACAAGGATGCTCATAGTCACTGCAAATCCGGTTATAAACCCTGCATACCTGAAACATATCAGTCAGAAACCCTGCATACCTGAAACAGATCACAGTCAGAAACCCTGCATACCTGACACATATCAGTTGTAAACCCTACATACCTGACACATATCAGTTATAAACCCTACATACCTGAAACATATCAGTTGTAAACCCTACATACCTGACACATATCAGTTATAAACCCTACATATCTGAAACATATCAGTTATAAACCCTGCATACCTGAAACATATCAGTTGTAAACCCTACATACCTGAAACATATCATTCAGAAACCCTGCATACCTGAAACCTGTTATAGTCAGAAACCGCAAGATAGATAGATAGATAGATAGTAATAGATATAGATAGATAGATAGATAGATAATTTTGGTCTCAGCATGCCTGTTAGCTGTAGTTCAAACAGAGGGAGGGAGGTAGGGAGGGATGGAGCTGGGTATGGAGGGAGGGAGTTAGTTAGGTAGGGAGGAAGGGTAGGAGGTAGATAGGGAGGGAGGGAGGTAGGCAGGCAGGCAGGTAGGCAGGTAGGTAGGCAGGTAGGCAGGTACCTGGGCGCCATGTCAAGAGGCATGACGATGCCGGAGGAAACGACGGAGCTCTGCATCAACAGCACGCCACACACCAGACTGACGGCCCACATCTCCTCCCTCACAAAGGCCAAAGCCACCAGTCCTGCCCCGCTAGAGTAATGCCCTGGTGACACAGGCATCACCATCAGCAGCAGCAGCAGCAGCAGCAAAATAATAACAACAATGATGATAATAATAAAAATAATAATAATAATAATAATAATAATAATAATAATAATAACAACATCAGTAACACATGACAGCAGCAGCAGCAGCAATAACAGCAGTAGCAGTAGAAGCAGCAGCAGCTATAACAGCAGTAGCAGTAGCAGCACCAGCAGTAACAGCAGTAGCACCAGCAGTAGCACCAGCAGCAGCAGTAGCAGTAACAGCAGTAGCAGCAGCAGCAACAGTAGCAACATCAGCAGCAGCAGTAGTAGCAGCAGCAGCAGTAGCAGCAGCAGCAGTAGCAACATCAGCAGCAGCAGTAGTAGCAGCATCAGCAGTAGTAGCAGCAGTAGCAGTAGTAGCAGCAGTAGTAGTTGCAATAGCAGAATATTTAGGGCACCCAACATACAGCGACTGAATCTCCTGGATATTAAGAATAGAAGTGGGACACCAACTCCCTTATAAGTATCCTCCAAAAGAAATCACACACACACACACACACAATATATATATATAATATATATATATATATATATATATATATATATATATATATATATATATACATATATACATATTATATATAATAAATATATATTGTCAAAGATGTCAAAGATTAAAAAATACACCATAAGATATTTATCTTTGAAGGCAGCATTAATTATTTATTATTATTTATTTATTTAATTATGGAGCAAGGCCCATACTATGGGCCTGACCTGACTCAGCTCCTGATTGAACACTTTAGAATTCAGATGTGTCTATTGCAGCCCTAAGAATAGGTACATTTTCGTGTGGCCTACCAATGCTGCCAGTTAATAGATGAAAATAAAAAACATAAAGAAAATGTTTTAGAAAATGTTGTAAAAAACTGAATATAGAGAAACTATGCACCAAGTGAATCTTTATGCCATATGTTCGGGGATCCTGTATAAGAAAGGATACAAGGGAGATCATAAAGTCCACACCCAGCTGATAAGCTAGTCCCAGCTGGATAACAATGATAACCCAAACATTACCAGACACTTTCAGGGCTGGCACGGGCGTTAGAAGTTGAAGAAAAGTGGCCTTTACTTAGATCTCAGAAAGATGCTATTCTCCACTTAACCATCATATAATTGAGAAAATATAGTGGAGAAAAACAAGCGCAGGTAGCCAGTTACAACTTCATTCCCATCAGAAAATTGATGTTTGTCAAAGATTCAACAAACAAAAATACTGTAAGATAATAATCTTAAACATCTGATTATAAATAATCTTTGAAGGCAGCATTTGGGGAATTATTGAGTAAGGACCTTGCTTTGGGCCTATGTATTATATTATATTATATACATGTATGAGTGTGTGTGTGTGTGTGCAGGTAAACAGATACAACTTTAAGATCATCATAAACATGATTTTGCTTTTTTCTATTTAAAAAAAATCACTACAAGATTAAAATCTTTTAAGGCAGCATTTGGGGAATTATTGTGCAAGAACCATGGCCTTTCGCCTGAGCGGACTCCAGTTTCGGCTCCTGGTTGAGCACTCTTCAGAGGTCCCATCTTTGTGTCATACTACATACATACATACATACATACATACACTACAACAACAACAACATACAACACACACACACACACACACACACACACACAACATACATACATACATACATACATACATACATACATACATACATACATACATACATACATACATACATACATACATACATACCATACATACATCAACCATCCAACAACACACACCACCAAACACACACACACAAAACACAACACACACACACACACACACACACACACATACACACACACACACACATACACACAACACACACACACACACACACACCACACACACACACACCTCACACTACACACCCGACCACTACGTCAACTTACCTGATGCAACTTGAGTGACCTGTGACCTTGCGGCAGGCGGTGAGAGAGAGCCGTGTCTTTCTCCGCAGCAAGTTGGACATCTGGCCCCAGCACAGCACCCCGCAAGTCTCACCACGTAGATCACAGAGACTATCACCCCTACCTGCACAATGGTACACCCTTTAGGAACTGGAGTTCACATCAGTGCCGACTCCAGTCCGCCCCCCCCCCCCCCCCCCCAAAAAAAAAATCTTCGGATTAGACAGGTGAGCACATCCTTCAGACTTGACTTATGCTTGTGAATTCCCGTGGGAACAAAGGGCCGCAACAACACTCCTCCAACGGACTCGATTCTGGAGATCCTCTTCAGCTTGGCCCACGTCATTCCTGCTGCCTTCCTCTCTGCTTCAATGCTTCTGCACCAGGTCTGTTTTGGTTGACCTACTTTCCACTTCCCTTGTGGGTTCCAGTCAAGGGCCTGTCCTGGCATGGCACTTGTGGAGCGTATGGCTGATCCATCCCCATTTCCTTTTCTTGATCTCTGTCTCAATTGAAGCGTGTCTGGTCCTGTCCCACAGTTCTTCATTTGAGATGACTTCTGGCCACCTGATACCAAGGATGTTCCTAATACATCTGTTGGTGAATGTCTGGAGTTTGTGGGTGTTGGTCTTTGTTTCCGCCAGGTTTCTGAGCCATACAGTAGGACCGACTTGACGTTGGTGTTAAATATCCGATCTTGTTGTGGAGTGAGAGGGCTGTTGATCTCCAGATTGGCCGAAGGGTGTTGAAGGCATGATGCGCTTTATTCATTTGGCACTTGATGTCTTCGTCCCCCCCCCCCCCCCCCCCCCCCCCATCTTAACTGACGACACTACACAGGAAGGTAAATTTGTTGACTTCCTTGATGTTTTCTTGGTATAGTCACACTGGGTCTTGTTTTTTGTTGTTCACCCTCATGATCTCCATCTTCCTGATGTTAATTTGGAGGCCTATCTTTTCGGCTTTTTCTGCAACATGACATAGCTTCTCTTGTGCATCTTGGTGCCTGTGGGAGAGAAGGCTGATGTCGTCTGCAAAGTCCAGGTCTTCCAGCTGCTTTGTGAAGGTCCACTGTATGCCAGTTCTCCTGCCTGCTGTGGCCTGTCACATTATCCAGTCAACCACCAACAGGAAGATGGTTGGTGACAACAGACAGCCCTGATGAACGCCGGTTCGTACGGAGAAGGGTTCCGTCAATTTCCCATCATGGATGACTTGACAGGTGGCATCCTCATAGAGCTGTTGGATGATGGTGACGAACTTTGGTGGGAAGCCATAGTGGTGCATCAGTCTCCAGATGACATCTCTGTCGACGCTGTCAAATGCCTTCTGGAAGTTGGCAAAGACTGAATACAAGGGAGTCTGTCACTCCAGGGACTGCTCGATGATGATGCGCATTGTGGCGATCTGATCTGTGCATGATCTGTCTTTTCGGCAGCTTGCCTTGTTCAACCTTAGTATCTTGTCTAGTGCCGTCTTAGGTCTTTTAAAATTATTCTTGTCAGAACTTTCCCTGGGATGGACAGCAGCATAAATCCTCTCCAGTTGTTACAGGATGACA
Organism: Stramonita haemastoma; assembly: GCA_030674155.1. Taxonomy (NCBI): domain Eukaryota; kingdom Metazoa; phylum Mollusca; class Gastropoda; order Neogastropoda; family Muricidae; genus Stramonita; species Stramonita haemastoma. Next base: position 12,074,490 of record CM060331.1, on the reverse strand, counting down.
GGTCCCCTTTCTTTGGCAGTTTCACGAGGTAGCCTTTCTTCCAGTCTTCTGGCACACTCTCTTGCTCCCAGATCTTGTGTAGGAGTGGATGCATCATGTCAGTTGAAGTCTGGATGTCTGCCTTCAGTGCTTCAGGGGTATATCATCAGGACCTGCTGCTTTACCTGACTTGATAGACTTTATGGCTTTGGTGATCTCATTTTTGGTGTGGGACCGATGTTGATGCCAAGGATTTCAGTAGGTGGTAGGATATCTGGCGGGACAGATGGTGCTGGTCTGTTGATTGTTTCTTTGAAGTGCTCTGCCCATCTTGCTCTCTGGTCCTCTTCACCTTGGAATGGTATTGCCGTTCTTGTCTTTGATGGAGCAACTTGGTTTACTGTTTTTTCTAGAGAGGGTCCTCGTGATCTCATACAGTCTCTTCATGTTTCTTTGGCCTGCTGCAGTCTCTGCTTCCTGAGTCAGCTCCTCGATGAAGTTTCTCTTGTCTTTTCTTGCACCCCTTTTTTCTGCATGGTTTTTGTCCCAGTAGCGTGTGTGCAATGTCTGTTTCTCTTCTTGATTTTGCCATTTTCTCTCGGTGATCAGTGCCCATGTTTCCGTTGTCAGCCATTCCTTGTGTTTTCTTGTATTCTTTCCCAGGACCGTTTGGCATGTTGTCTTCCAGGTCTCATGCAGACTGTGCCACTGCTCTTTGATCGTTTCCTCTGGTATATGGGAAAGCATGCTGAATTTGTTTCTTAATTTCAGCTTGAATTCCTCTGTTTTTGCTTGGTCTTTAAGACTTTTGAGCTTGGTCTTCAGGACGGCTACTACAAAGTGGTGGTCTGATGCTGCGTCTGCTCCGTGCTTCACCCTGACATGTGTTTGTGCTGTGTGTGTGAGTTGCGTGTGTGTGTGTGTGTGTGTGTGTGTGTGTGTGTGTGTGTGTGTGTGTGTGTGTGTGTGTGTGTGTGTGTGTGTGTGTGTGTGTGTGTGTGTGTAGCCTACGTGAAAGAGTGAGTCTTACAGTGCATTGTCATAATTATTATCCCTATTGTTGTTGTTATTATTGTTATAATTATCATTATATTTTCTTTACTTCCTTTGGAAATTCATTTTGTTGTTATAATTTGTAACAATGGTGTAGCTAAAAAATTTTGGGTGGGTTTTCTTGGTTGTATTTTGGATAATTGCTTGCTGCTTCATTTTTGTCAGTATGTCTGCTTTTTGTTTAATGGGTTTTTTTTTGGGGGGGAGTTGTTGTTGTTGGTTGTTTTGTGTTGTTGTTTGTTGTTGTTTTTTTGGGGAGGTTGCTAGATAGATAGGTTGATGAAAAAGGCAAATTTATTGCTTACTCAATGTACTATCTAGAAATAAAATTTAACTTTGACTTTGAATCTTGACTTTCAATGCGTACAACGTTCCTCTGTGCACTGACCTTTTCCACACTGAAGCCGAAGGCTGTTTTGAAGTACACAGGGGTGAAAGCCATGATGACAAAGATGGAGTAGGAATGCGTGATCATGATGGTCATGTAGCCCCATATAGGCACGCTGGTGAAGATCTCTCTGTAGGGAGGCTTGGAGCGCTTCTGAAGGAGACCAAACTTTCCCATTCTTTACACTGTCCTTTCACACAAACATAGCCTAATCTATCAGGAATCAGAGAGTCTGGATTTAAAGACATTAGCTCAAATTTCTGGTGTTGACATTTTTTTTATGCTATACCTAGTGCTTGGTTAATATTTCTAAGAGAGAGGGAGAGAGGTAGAGACAGAGACAGACAGAGAGAGAGACAGAACAGAACAGAGAGAGAGAGAACTTGAACTTGAACTCGAAAGATTCATTAACAAAAAGGCCATTGGCCCATACATGAAGGGGGTTGCCCAATCACTTAGTATAACAATAATTGCTTTAAGCTGGTAGGCTCATACAGCAACGAAATGTGCAGTTTTGCTTTCATTTGCTGGTACAATAACTTTAGCATTAAGAACAAGAATGGTCTTCAGAGAATTGTGAGAATCTGCTCAAAAATTATCGGAGAAGAACAAAGAGATCTCAAGTCGTTTTGTAATCAGCAGCTTGTACGCAAAGCAACAGCCATTTTGGCCGATTCCTCCCACGCTCTGTTTTCAGAATTTCAATTGTTGCCTTCAGGACGTCGTTTTCAATGTCACAATAGCAAAACAAACAGAAAAAGGAATTCCTTTGTGCCAGTAGCTATCCGATTTCTAAACTCACATAACACTGACTGAGTTTGTGTGTGTGTGTGTGTGTGTGTGTGTGTGTGTGTGTGTGTGTGTGTGTGTGTGTGTGTGTGTGTGTGTGTGTGTGTGTGTGTGTTGTGTGTGTGTGTGTGTGTGTGTGTGAGTGTGTGTGTTAACTTCTCTGAATTACTTACCTGATTGCCACTGTCATGTATGTAGCCAATGCATACAGGTGTGCACATAATGCTTATGTATCCATAAAATAAGTATGTCTTATTTTGGCTTTATTGATTTTTTTAATTTGAATTGAATTACTTGTACATTCATATGTCTTTCTACCAATGGTTTTAAAACATTGCATTTATTGGTGAGCCTGTGTGTGTTGGGGGGGGGGAGTGTGAGTGTGTGTGTAAATGTGAGTGTGTCACTGTGTGTGTGCTTGTGTGTGTGTGTACTCGTGTGGGGGGGGGGGGGGGGCGGGTGGGTGTGGATGGTGTGTATGTGTAGGGGGGGGACCGTGTGTGTGCGTATGTGTGTGGGGGGGGGGGGTGAGTGGGTGTGGATGGTGTGGGGAGGGGGGAGGGCGTGTGTGTGTATGTGTGTGGTGCATGCACGTATACGTGCGTGTGCGAACGCGCGCGTACAATGCGTAAATAATGGTGATCATATGTCTTTTCTAGTCAATGGTTTTTGGTTTGTTTTTTTTACGAACATTGTATCTAAATATTGGTGTGTGTGTGTGATGGTGTGTGTTGCGTGTGTTGCGTGTGTGCGAGCGCGCGCGCGTAAAGTGTGAGTGTTTGTGACATTTTTATTTGAAGTTATCATATAAGGTCTGAACAAATATGAAATGTAGTTATTTCGTGTGTTTGATTATGATTTGTATCAATATGCCTGTCAGTATTGTAATTGCCCTTCAGGGATGATTAAAGTGTTTTTGACTTGACTTGACTTTGACTTGAAAAAGGTCATTCCATGACATGGAAACCACGGCATTGATTTGTAATGTACAGCCAAACACGAAACTCTTTACTGTCCAGATATTTTACAGCACTCCCAGCCTTTCTTTAGTCTTTGTCACAGGCTATAGGCCTAGGCTAGCCAAGACAAAAGATAGTAGGTCTCTAAGTGTTGCTAAATCCCTTGAAGCACAGGATAGGGTCTCCCTGTGTAGTGTGTTCTGGATTCGCTTCCAATTCCGCAAACTGGGAAGTTTGACACGTTCCTCTTTTAGAATGTTTTTCTCTTGCTGTTTGACAAACCAGTACACACATACTGGCTCAGTGTCTGGTTGGCATGCATACTGTACCACAATGTCGTCAAATTCGCATGTCACAATATTTTCACCATCTGAATGATGTAGGACAAATTTTTTTAAGTGTGTATTTCTTTGGCTGTCTCTCAGTCTTTTCTGTGCTGATCTATAGTTAGAGTAGCCACATACTGTTTGACAATTTCCTGTGTGGAATGCACCAACAATATTTTCATAGTTCACCTCAGGCTGTAAAACACACATATCAGCACAGTCACTACAATCAGGCACGCAGGTGGGTTCTAAATCAACAGATGAAGGCAACTTAACTGATGTTTTTGTGTTGGCGTCCTCTGTGTGTGCTGTTGGTAGGTCTACTCCATGTGTATCTGCACATGCTGCATTCTGCTGCTCTACACTGCTGTCAGGCAGACTCGAGGCACTGAAGACACAGTCACTTTCACACACAACACTTGTCTACTTCTCTTTATGCTTTCTGGAGTGCTCCAGATCCCAGCGAATTTGGGAGAAGGATTTTTTCCTGTAGTACTGTACTTGTGTGCTGAGATTCACTGTTGGATCCACCATGTTGGTTGACACTGCTGTGTCCACTGTTTTCAGTCGCAAGACAAAAACCACGCTGACCCCTCCCTGCCACTTTCCAGCTGGAGACTGCATTATCAGTCACAGGTGCCCAAGGTCCTCCTCCACAGCTGCTGGAAAGTCCAGTAACTGGCATTTTTTGAATGAATTACAAGTTTTACTGCTGCTCACAGAAAATGTACGCCCTGTCTGTTTCGCGTCAAATGACCGACAAGAGAGACAGACAGACAGAGACAGAGACAGAGAGAGACAGAGAGAGAAGAGAGAGAAGAGAGAGGGAGAAGAGAAAAGAGAGAGAGAGAGAGAAGAGAGAAAGAGAGGAGAGAGAAGAGAGAGAGAGAGAGAGAGAGAGAAGAGAGAGAAAAGAGAGAGGAGAGAGAGAGAGAGAGAGAGAGAGAGAGGAGAGAGAGAAGAGAGAGAGAGAGAAGAGAGAGAGAGAGAGAGAGAGAAGAGAGAGAGAGAGAGAGAGAGAGAGAGAGAGAGAGAGAGAGAGAGAGAGAAGAGAGAGAGAGAGAGAGAGAGAGAGAGAGAGAGAGAGAGAGAGAGAGAGAGAGAAAGAGAGAGAGAGAGAGAGAGAGAGAGAGAGAGAGAGATTATGATGACGGAGTGTAGACAGGAATTTGAGAGAGAGAGAGAGTATGAGAGTGAACTGAATCACGATCACTCGAAGTCGAACTCGATGTTTATGAGGAAATATGGATAAGCCAGAAGGCTTCTTTACACCGGTCCTCATAAAAAAAAACACCCACACACAAACAAACCAAAAACAACAAACCCACTGGCAAACAATCATAAAGAATTATATAACATATAGATATAGCAAAGCAAATGATAACTTAATTACTTAGTTATTTATATAACCAACTATCCAACTACACTCACAATACAGGCACAAGCAAAATCTCAATATACACTATTTCAAGTCACAACCCTTACTAATAGTCTTATCCAACATGACACTCTAGATTACAAATTCAAATTATTCTACGGTAACAAGGACACAACACATCCCTACTCTATTTCAATGACACAAAGCGAGAAACTAAGCTCAAAACAATCAGATTTTCCATCTCTCTCTCTCTCTCTCTCTCTCTCTCTCTCTCTCTCTCTCTCTTCTCTCTCTCTCTCTCTCTCTCTCTCTCTCTCTCTCTCTCTCTCCTCTCTCTCCTCCTCTCTCCCTCTTCTCTCTCTCCTCTCTCCTTCTCTCTCTCTCTCTCTCTCTCTCCTCTCTCCTCTCCTCTCTCTCCCCTCCCCTCTCCTCTCTACCTCTCCCCCTCTCTCCCCTCCCTCTCTCCCCTTCTTCTCTCTCTCTCAGAGAGAGAGAGAGAAAGAGAGAGAGATCAGCTGTGGCCTGGCATGGAGAGGGATGGGCTCCGCCATGCAACACTGCCCAAGAGACACAACATGAGGGGAAAACCAATGCTACTTCCATACCGGCTCGGTCGTCGCCCGGTACAAGGACCCGCCATCCGTTGCTGACCAGCAGGACTGAGGTGAAAAGTATGGGACTGGTGTTCCAACATCACTGGGTGCCGGAAACAACATCACAATGGCACATGGAATGTAAGATCACTGAGAGCTCCAGAAAAGTGGTAGAACTCATATACGAAATGAAAAGATACAGATGGAACATCCCTGGACTCTGTGAGATACGACTGGAAAAAAACTTTAGAGAAACCTCTACCCCTGAAAGCCACAAACTCTACTTCAGTAGGTTGAAGACAAACATGAGCATGGAGTTGGATTCCTCATCCACAAAGACACTGTGAATTCCATCATGGGGTGTCGACCAGTCTCCAGCCGACTCACTACCATCTGTATGAGGGCTGCACTCTTAACATCACCATCATACAAGCATATGCTCCAACAAAAGACTATGATGACAAAAACGTTGAAGACTTCTACAATCAATTGCAAAAAGTCATAGACCAGACATCAAAGAAAAACATCATTGTAGTTCAAGGTGACTGGAATGCAAAAATAGGAGTAGAGGCAAGCAAGAATTGGAAGGGGATATGTAGAAAGTATTGCAACCCTGAGACCAAAGAAAGAGGCTTGACGGCTCCTAGAATTTGCCAGTCTTAGCAACATTAAAGTGGTGAGCACATTTGTTCCACACAAACCATCTAGATGGTGGACATGGCACAGCCCATGGAGGAGATTCCCACAATCAAATAGACTACATCATGGTTAAACAACGCTTCAATCAAGTGTCAATTGCAAAGACCAGGAGCTTTCCAGGAGGGACATAGGAAGCGATCATGAGCTTGTGATTATGACATTTAGACTCCGCCTCAAGTGCATTAAGAAATAGGGCAATTTAAGAATACTCTTCAACCAACGCAATACAATACGAAACGATATAGCACAACGCAATGTGATACAATACGACACAACGCAATGCAATACAACACAATACGATACAATGTCATGCAATACTATACGGTACAATATAATATCATACAATACAAAGAAATGTACTAAAGTACAATGGGATGCAATAGGATACAATAGAACACGACGCAATACAATACGATACAATACGATACGATACAACACAATAAGATACGATAAAGCACACGTAACATTAGGGACAGTTTGAATACCATACCTGCATTTTGTCCATCCCGCGCCTGGTTTTATGATGTACTGTTTTTCGTCCTCCGATATGTACGGGTGGTCCTCGGGTTTGATACTGCCTGTGAACTGCCACAGCAGACACCAGCACAAGGCCAGGGCTCCTGGACAGAGGGAAAGCTGCAGTAAATTATGCACTCCTTTCTTTCTCCTCCTCCTCTCCTCCTCCTCCTCCTCCTCGTCGTCGTCGTCGTCGTCTCCTCCCTCCTCCTCCTTCTTCTTCTTCTACTTCTTCTTCTTCTTCTGCATTCTTCTTCTTCTTCTTCTTCTTCTGCATTCTTTTTTCTTTCTTTCTTTCTTCTTCTTCTTCTTCTTCTTCTTCTTCTTCTTCTTCTTCTTCTTCTTCTTCTTCTTCTTCTTCTTCTTCTTCTTTTTCTGCCTTCTTTCTTCTCTTCTTCTCTTCTTCTTTCTTCTACATTCTTCTTCCTCTTCTTCTGCATTCTTCTCTTCTTCTACATTCTTCGCATTCTTCTCTTCTTCTTCCTCTTCTTCATTCTTCTTTCTTCTTCCTCTTCTTCTTCATTTCTTCTTCTTCTTCGCTTTCTTTTCGCATTTTTCTTCTTCGCATTCTTCTCCTTTGCTTTTCTTCGCATTCTTCTTTTTGCATTCTTCGCATTCTTCTTCTTCATTCGTTTTTTTTGGCATTCTTCTTCTTCACATTCTTCTTCTTTGCATTTTTCTTCTTTGCACTCTTCTTCTTCGTCTTCTTCTTCTCTTCGCAATGCTTCTTCACAAATCTTCTTCGCATTTTTCTTCTTCTTTGCATTTTTCTTCTTCTTCGCATTCTTCTTCCTCTTCTTTTTGCATTTTCTTCTTCTTCTTTTCTTCTTTCTTTTCTTCTTCTTCTTCTTCTTCTTCTTCTTCTTCTTCTCTTCCTTCTTCTTCTCTTCTTCTTCGTCTCTTCTTCTTCTTCGCAGTCTTCTTCTCTCTCGCAGTCTTCTTCTTCATTCTTCTTCTTCTTCTTCTTCCAGTCTCTTCTTCTTCTTCTTCTCCAGTCTTCTTCTTCTTCTTCTTGTTCTTCTTCTTCGCTCAGTCTTCTTCGCAGTCTTCGCAGTCTTCTTTTTCTTTGCAGTCTTCTTCGCATTCTTCTTCTCCTTCGCATCAAAGTTTGAAAGCTTAGTTAACATTTACTACAAACACGGAACAAGAGAAAGCCAGACTTTCAATGTTAACAAAAATGGCTTGTTTTAGGTAATTTGGTTTTGATATTTGTTTTGGTGTTTGTCTGCCTGTTTGTCTGCCTGATGTCTGTCTGTGTTTGTGGTTGGGGGAGGGGGAGAGAACACATTACTTTGCTTTTTGATAATAGGCAATAACAGCGCAGAGGGGCAGAAATGGGAGCTGCTTTCTTTGGGCAATACAGTAAACATTCTGTATCTATCTTGTCTACATTTCTCACGCCTACTTAGCTGTATGCAAAAACTTTTGTCATGCATGCTGTCATCCATATTTTACCGTGCACGTAAAAGATGAAAGGCCAACCATTGTCCACGGGAACAGAACACAGGTACCCGGATGTAAGGGAGACGACTATGCTGGCTGTGTTAGGAGCTGAAAGAAAAAAGGTGTAGGCCTATGTGTTAGCAGTAGGCAGGTCATGGGTCATTCCTTCCACTGTGCACAGTGCATAAACAGTGGTTCAGATGAAAAAGCCTCAGTAATGTAACAGTTGCCCACGGTAAAGTGCAAGCACGCGCGCGCGCACACACACACACACACACACGCACGCACGCACGCACACACAAGCACGCACTCACGCACGCACACACGCACGCACGCACGCACGGCACACACACACGCACGCACGCACGCACGCCACCACACACACACACACACACACACACACACACACACACACACACACACACACACACACACACACACACCCCACACACACTGGATTCACTCATTTCCCTCTGTTGATTAGATTTTTCTCTTGTTGGTTATGGTTATAAATATTTTATTGTTCATGCGTTAGATTCTGTATGGGCCTAGAATTTAGAATTTTTGCTATTCTGTATTCAAGAGTTATTTACATTTCTGTTGTTTTTTCTTAACTGTTCTGTGTAGATTTAGTGAATTAACCCTCTTCCCCACGTCTAAAACTCCTCCTCCTACCCCCGCCCCCCTCCCCCACACACTTTTTTTTAAAATGTCTAATATCACCTTTTGTGAAAAGACATAAAAAGTGAATCGAACTGGAATCAAAATCAGTGCCCACTCCACTCCCCCCAGAAATCTGTCGGATGAGACTATAAACCGAGGTGCTGTGTGCGAACGCACACGGAACATCTTGCGCACATGTTAAAACCTGTTCCGCTTTTGGGAAGAGTAAGCCAGTGTGTGCCTGTGTGGAACGGATGACAAAGTTTACAAAACTGCATACATACTGGGACTGGATGCAAAAAAGCACATGAGTGTGCTTATTCCATTATACTCAAACAAAATAATAAAAAGAATTTAACAAAAGAACACACATCCACACCCTAAATTGAGGGCTCGAATGTGCTTATCAGTTCGCATGTAGTTCATATTTGCATGCACACGTACATCAGTCTACATTTATGCATACATTAAAGGCAACATGAAATACGTTTAACTTGTTCAGATCTCATTTCGAAACCTATAACACTTAGTTACCCAATTCTGTGGGTCCTATGTTTGGAATACCAGGCCTTTCAACTGTGTCATATGGACCACAGTAGGTCACACGTACTAAGCAATAAAGCATTTCTCTGCATCGAAACAGAGTTGTTTTTATTGTATACATACGTAGATAAGCTTACAAACATGCACATACAGATATAGTTATATATTTACATAGATATATATATGTGTGTATATATATATACATATATTTAAATATAAATATATATGTATGTGTGCGTGCGTACGTGCGTGCGTGCGTGCGTGTGTGTGTGCTTATAGAAACATGCTAACTTGTTTTAACGGACAACAGCAGAAGAACATCTACGAGTCTTGTCTTTACTGCAACTGCCCCACCTCCATCCCCCACCTCCATCCCCCACCTCCATCCCCCACCTCCATCCCCCACCTCCATCCCCCACCTCCATCCCCCACCTCCATCCCCCACCTCCATCCCCCACCTCCATCCCCCACCTCCATCCCCCACCTCCATCCCCCACCTCCATCCCCCACCTCCATCCCCCACCTCCATCCCCCACCTCCATCCCCCACCTCCATCCCCCACCTCCATCCCCCACCTCCATTCCCCACCTCCATCCCCCACCTCCATCCCCCACCTCCATCCCCCACCTCCATTCACCCAATCTCATCTTCTCATAGTGGAGTACAAACACTTAAAAACAGAAACACACACTCTGTCTGTCTGTCTGTCTGTCTGTCTGTCTGTCTGTCTGTCTGTCTGTCTGTCTGTCTGTCTGTCTGTCTGTCTGTCTGTCTGTCTGTCTTCTCTCTCTCTCTCTCTCTCTCTCCTCTCTCTCCTCTCTCTCTCTCTCTCTCTCTCTCTCTCTCTCTCTCTCTCTCTCTCTCTCTCTCTCTCTCTCTCTCTCTCTCTCTCTCTCTAAACAGGACGGGATAGCCTAATGGTCAGAACATTGCGCTCGCAATTTGACGACCAGAGTTCGATTCCCGGTCGAGGGGATTTTTCCCCTGGAGTTAACATCAGTGCTGACTCCACTCTCCCCAAAAGTCTTTTGGATGAGACTGTAAACCGAAGCCCCATGTGCAAACGCACGTAGAACATCTTGCGCACAAATTAGATCCTGTTCCGCATTTCGTAAGAGTATGCCATTGTGTGGCGGTGGGAACAGATGACAATATTTACACAACTGCATACACACGGGGACTGGATGAAAAAAGCATATGAGTGCTTATTTCATTATCCTCTATATAAAAGAATAAAATGAATTAAATAAATAACGGTACCAGCGTAAGCAAAAGAGACCATTGTGACTCTCTCCCTGTCCGGAGCCCACCAGGAAAACAGTTCATTTACCAGGGAAAACTTCATTCCCTGCAACAGCACAGGGTATACAGCCACACTTAGCAATACACAAAGCATATAGCCAAACTTAGCAATACACACAGCATATAGCCAAACTTAGCAATACACACAGCAAATAGCCACACTTAGCAATACACACAGCTTATAAGCAATACACACAGTATATAGCCACACTTAGCAATACATAAAGCATATAGCCACACTTAGCAATACACACAACATATAGCCACACTTAGCAATACACACAACATATAGCCACACTTAGCAATACACGCAGCATATAGCCACACTTAGCAATACACACAGCATATAGCCACACTTAGCAATACACACAACATATAGCCACACTTAGCAATACACGCAGCATATAGCCACACTTAGCAATACACATAGCACGCATCATATAGCCACACAACAATACACACAGCATATAGCCACACTTAGCAATACACACAACAATTAGCCACACTTAGCAATACACACAGCACAAATCATATAGCCACACTTAGCAATACACACAACAATTAGCCACACTTAGCAATACACACAACATACAGCCACATTTAGCAATACACACAGCATATAGCCACACTTAGCAATACACACAGAATATAGCCACACTTAGCAATACACACAACATAGCCACACTTAGCAATACACACATCACACATCATATAGCCACACTTAGCAATACATACAGCATATAGCCACACTTAGCAATACACACAGCACACATCATATAGCCACACTTAGCAATACACGCAGCATATAGCCACACTTAGCAATACACACATCACACATCATATAGCCACACTTAGCAATACATACAGCATATAGCCACACAGCAATACACACAGCACACATCATATAGCCACACTTAGCAATACACACAAACATATAACCACACATAGCAATACACACAGCACACACAAAAGTTCATGCATTTTTTTAAAGATGGCTGAGGCCAAAAAAGCTGTGTCAGTTACTGATGTCAGCTAATTGCCAAAGCCTACACTAAAATGGTGTTATGTTGTAAAATGTTGTGTTGAGATTGCCTTCAGCCATTGACAAGCTCTCCACATAATAACATGCGCTCTCCTTAAAGGAGAAAAAATCCTTTGAAGTCGGAGTATGGCTGCTGATATGACAATTTACTTCAAAGCAGTCATGTATGCAAACTTTGCATTCAATTATTGTTTTCACTCTCACAGTGGTTCTCAGGTGGCATGAGTGAGTCAGAGTGTACATTCTGCAGAGTGTTAAGCTGGGGAACGCACAACGACAACAATTAAAGAGAAACCAAATCATTAGGAAACAAAGCCACACAAAAAGCAAGTCAAACATTTCAGCAAGAAGCAGCCTTGATTGTTATCTCTTACATACACAATAAAACACATACACGAGTATGAGTGCACGCGCGAGCACACACACATTAGCGCGCAAGCGTGCACGCACGCGCACACATACACACACCCAGGCACACAGGCACGCACGTACGCGTGTGCCCACACGCACACACACGCGCCCGCATGCGCGCACGCACGCATGCACGCACATTCGATAGCCTAGTAATCAGAACATTGCGCTCGCAATTTGACGACCAGAGTTCGATTCCCGTTGGAGTGGATTTTTCCCCTGGCGTTAACATCAGTGCTGACTCCACTCTCCCCAAAAGTCTTTTGGATGAGACTGTAAACCGAAGCCCCGTGTGCAAACGCACGTAGAACATCTTGCGCACAAATTAGATCCTGTTCCGCTTTTCGTAAGAGTAGGCCATTGTGTGGCGGTGGAAACAGATGACAATATTTACACAACTGCATACACACGGGAACTGGTTGGAAAAAAGCACATGAGTGCTTATCCCATTGTCCTCAATATAAAAGAATAAAACAAATAAAAATAAATAAATAATAAACTCTTCTCTCTCTCTCTCTCTCTCTCTCTTCTCTCTCTCTCTCTCTCTCTCTCTCTCTCTCTCTCTCTCTCTCTCTCTCTCCACACACACACACACACACACACAACAACAACACACACACAACACACACACACACCACACACACACAACACACACACACACACACACAGGGTAAAAGAGAGACATAGAAAGAGCGATAAAAACAGATAGTGTAACAAGTAAACAGGAAACTATCCACCAAAAAGAAAGAACGCAGCAGACAGACACAGGCAGACAGACAGACAAACAGACAGACAAACAGAACAGAGAAGTTGGCGAAAAAACAAACTATGAAGAAAAGAAGAAAAGAGGGGAAAAAACAGAGAAAACAACAACACAAGAAAGGAAAATGAAAGAAAAAGAAATAAAACAGAAAAAAGAAAAGACTTTTGCAAGGAGGAAAGAGTATATGAAGATTGAAAATTGCAAAGAAATAAAGACAGAACAAAATTTGCAAAGAATTGAGAAGAAGAGGAAGAATTGCGACGACGACGACGACGACAAAAAAGAGAACGAAGAAGAAAGAAGAAGAAGAAGAAGAAGAAGAAAGAAAGAAGAAAAAGAACAACAACAACAACAACAACAACAACAATGCAAAGAAAAACGAGTAATAGAAAACTACAAAACAAAACAAAACAGGCAACAACAAACATGATTAAACTAAAGCTACAATAAACAACAAAACACCAACACCACCCCATCCCCTCACCCACCTCACCCCACACCCCACCCCACCCCTCTCCACACCCACACCCCACCCCACACACCCCACCTATCCCCTTCCCCCCCACCCCAAGCCAACCCCAACACCAAAAACCGACCACTACCACCCACTCCCGACTCCCCAAAGCCTCTGGTCGTACCCCTGTGAAGCCTATTAGCACTCTCAAAGCCACCAGGACGTAGGGAGACAGGCGGGTACCCAGGGGCTGCAGCAAGGTTATACCCCCGGACAGGAACATGGTCCAGAAGATCAGGATCTTGGCCCTACCAGTCGGCTGCAGAAGTCGACATGAGAGGGGTGATGAAGGCCAGCATTGAGACGGCTGACAGAAGGAGACCCCTGTGGAACTGTCCCAGTCAAACTCTCCTGTCCTGCTCCTGAACTGATGGAAGAAAGTTAGGGTTGATTTTATTTAAGCATGTGCCAATTAAAATGTCATGGTGTGCGCAACCAAAAACAACAACCCCACACCACACACCACAACACAACACACAACACAACACACCACACCACACACACACACACACCACAACACAACAAACCACCACACCACAACCCAACGACTGCACGACAGCAGCATGGAGGTTCATCCACACCACCAGCAGACGTCTGCAAAGGAGTGCGTTGAACGTCAGTCAAATGGAAGGAGGAGAGAAATTAGTTGAATAGTGTGCTTTCCACATCACACCAGAGCGAGGGCATGTGTTTGCGCCAACACACACAACACAACGCACCACACAACACAAGCACACCACACCACACCACACCACACCACACAACACACACACACAACACAACACACATGCCAACGACAAAGCCAACAACCGAACCAGCCTCAAACTTTACTTATCATGCATACACTGGAGTCTTCACTCAAACGACATCTTCAAAGTGCCGTTGCGATCAGGAATGAGGAGGATGTGCGATTTCCATCAGCACCAGAGCAAAGGCATGTTTGAGCAGATAAAGAGACAGCAAGCATGCAGTGAAGGCATAACCTCGCAAGAGAGAGAGTTGACAGCTGGGAGGCTTGCGATAGTGGATGTGTGCATATTTGCTTATCTAAACAGCAGTGTGAATTAAAGCTCGGGTGCGTGTGTTATTCCACTTATATATATATATATATATATAATAATATAATATATAATATATATATATATATAATATATATATATATATATAAATATATATATATGGGTATTTTCGAACTGTACTAATACGCCGTAATTGATAGTAGCATGACTGGCAGGTCTGGGTGTTGACTTTTATTTTGTATTTTGTACCACTTTATGTCACGGCAGATTTCTCTGCGTGAAATTCGGGCTGCTCTCCCCGGGGAGAGCGCGTCGCCACATGTGCAGCGCCTACCCATTTTTTTTTCTTTTTCCTGCATGCAAGTGTATTTGTTTCCCTATCAGAGTGTCTTTTTTCTACAGAATTTTGCCAGGGACAACCCCCTTGTTGCCGTGGGTTCTTTTACGTGCGCTAAATAGTGATGTGTAACACACGGGACCCCGGTTTATCGTCTCATCCGAAAGACTAGCGCCCAGACCACCACTCAGGGTTTAATGGATGGGGAAAAAGTTTTGGGTCCAAACGGGGTACGAACCCCGCACACGCTGACCCGGACTTTTTGCTTTCTAGGCAAGGGGCGTGACCACCTAGACCACCGATCCACCATGCATGGATGCATGGATAGTATGTTTGTCAATAACAACCGCTAGATACTTCACAGTAGTGAGTTATCAGCTTTATGTTATCATTCCATGAACATATCTGTGTTGTTTTTCAGATTGTATCTTTACCTGTTTAATCTTAGTGAGTTTAAACTACCTTTGTTACAGTGCACTTGCTTTCCTTGAAATGTTTACACATATCTTTTGCTTGGAGGAATCCTGTCTATATGTCAAGGACCAGTTTCAAGTAAGGACCAGAGTGGCTGACAGTGGCTATGAACTATGAGTATAACTGCTGTATGTCTAAAGACAGTTTTTGTCCTGAAAGAAACTTTGTAAACCTTACCAGTTCTTCGTAAAACCCTCAATCACACTTAGATTGTGTCAGGATACCTGTTCTGTCTAGAGTGTATAATCAAATGATGTACCAAGAGATAAACACAAACTATGGTCGTTGTGAAATTGCAGAAACTACATTTGTGTTGTGCGTTCATAGCTAAACACTCTGGGGGTCACCCAGAATATGTACTCTGGCTTACTCATCCCACCTGGGAATCACTGTGAGATTGAAATTGCACACTGAATGAGAAGCTTGCGTGTATGACTGCTTTCAAGTACCTCACTATATAGGCAGCCATACTCCGACTTCCATACATAGGAATTTCGTCACTTGTTCATCAATCCACACCCTGTTTCTGAGAATACAAAAGGTCTATGGACGGGATAGCTCAGTGGTCACAGCACTCTCTTTCCCCAAGCCAAGGTTAAGCAGCATCGAGCGTGGTTACCAGTTGGATGGGTGACCGTTTGTGCGCCTTGGCTTCAGTACTGTCCCCCAGTCCACCCAGCTGTAAATGGGTACCTGCCCTCTTCAGGGTCAGGGAATGTAAAGCAGCGAGGGAGATGAGATAGGCAGCACCCTCAATATGCTGGCCCCTAGAGAAGCTCAGGTCTATAATGCTTCGCTCCCCTACGACCACATAGGTTATGGAACACCTTTATGTTTGACCTTACCCACTTTTTACGAAAGTATTTTCAGTTTTATCCAAGTGCCATCCAACTTAACGTCCTGATGAACACACAAGGAGGATCAAACCTTGATAGACTTGCAACAAGTACTTCCAATACACTGAAAATGGTTCGTGGCTCATTACAATGTTAACATACCCTACTTTTAGGGATGAATTTAATTCTGGTGCTTGTTACATTGTTACAGTGGCATTTATACATTACAGTTTTGTTGCCTGATAATGATGCGTGTTTGATCTAAAAAAAAAAAAAAGTTTAAAAACATATATATATATATGCACAGCCACATTAACTTCTGCCATACGTTTTGTTTTGTGCTTCCTTGGCTTAGGCTAAATCCACCCTTCCCCTCCCTCCCCCTTTTTGGAAAAGGGGAGGGAGGGAGGAGAGGTTTTGGGTTGGGTGGGGAAAGAGAAAGAACTAAAAAAAATGATAATTTCTTTTAAGTACAAATATGTTTAACCTATTTTCAAATCAAAAACAAAGAGACAGACGGACAAACTGACGAACCCTACATTTATTGACCATACCTGGAAAAAGATGGGGTTTCCCGGCAGATGTATTACCGTTACCCTCTCCAGTGATCTCCTGTTGCATGGCTGTCGACATGGCGCTTAACCTCCACAACACCTAACAATAATAATTATCAGTTTTGTTTTGTTTTCAAATAGACTGGCACCGCTGCCCACCATTCACTGTATGAGTCTCCTCTGCACTTGTGTTCCCCTTTTATCAACTCACCCTAAGCAAGATTCGTCCTTTCGCGCGGCCTAAGAGGCGAGGATAATTATTAAGAAACTATGGCTGTCATACTTTTTTCTTCAGGGGAGTCATGAGGAGTGTCGATTTAAAAGGAAGAAAAGAAGAAAAGAAAAGAAAAGAAAGACCAGGGTGAAGAGAGAGAGAGAGACAGAGACAGAGACAGACAGACAGACAAACAGAAACAGGCAGACAGACAGACGGTCAGAGAGATTGAGAGTGAGAGACAGAGACACACAGAGAGAGCGTAAGAGAGACATCTTTCCACAAGTGATATTAGAGGATAGAAAAAGAGGGAAGACTAAGTTAAGAATGAGCATGTGAGAGTAAAGTGTATGGGCATGGAGAGAGAGAGGGGGGGGGGGGAATGTGTGCTAGCGTGCTGTGTGTGTGGACTCAATGAAAAGAAGGAAGGTTAAACAAATCCTAAGATAAAAAAAAAGAATATTTCCAATGTAACATTAATTAAAGTAAAGTAAAAGGAAAAGGTGCCCCATAACCTGTGTGGTCGTAAGGGAGCAAGGCATCAGAGACCTGAGCTTCTCCAGAGGCCAGCATGTTGAGGGCTGCGCCCATCTCCTCTCCCTCACTGCTTTACCTTCCCTGACCTGAAAGAGGCCAGGTACCCATTTACAGCTAGGTGGACCGGGGAACTGTACTGTAGCCAAGGCGCGCAATCCGTCACCTATCCGTTTGCGCGCCCTATAATTAACTACATGAAACAACTAACAACAATCAAAGGTAAATTCCAAAATGACTATTATGAAGACAAACAGAAAAATCACAAGAAACGAAAAGTCGTTCAAAATGTGCTCTAGAGAAAAGGGGCTGTTTGAAGAATGACAATGGCCCAACTTTAGTAAAACCCAGCACCCAGTGAATGGACAGTGAACAATTAAATGATTCACTGTGATTTGTTCACAGCAGGTGCATTTAATATGTTTGCAATATTTCATGCAGAGAGCATTTAAGCAAAAACGATACATTAAACTGATGATGTGTCTAGGACTTGAAGACAAATTATTAAACAAGAGGGTATTGGCATTTTTTGTAGCAGTACTTTTTATGCAGTTATTGAAACATTGACAATTTGAACTCTCAAGAGAACTTTGGAATCGAGCAGAAGATATATTCTCAATGAGTCTGTAACACCCCTGGAGATCTGATGGAATGGAAATACAGATACTACTATCAGAACTGTGAGCTGCTTTTCTGGCAGCTTCATCCACTGGGAATGATCCCACAATGTGAAGGAACCCAGAAGTAAGTTACTGATATATCTTTAACTGAAAAAAGATGCACGAGGTGCTTTATTTCAGTTATCATTTCGCATTTTGTCTTTTGATTTAAAGATCTAAGCACATAATAGCACTGATTTTGAATCTACATATAATATTTGACAGGCATTCGTAGGCAGAGTAGACATATGGTTTACAGCCATGAGAATGGCTAATAGTTCAGCAGTAAAGATGATACATAATTACCCAAGTAATATTGCTTTACATATTTTAGTGCAGGGATTACAAAAGCAGCACCTGCTCTACCATCTCCGAGAACAAATCTGTCTGTAAATACATGTAAATAACTTTTATAGTAACTAGCCATATACCAATTAACTGAACTTTTTAACATCATTGGTGAATCATTTTTGATAAATTTATTTATATAAAAAGTCGGTTTATTCCATTCCTACGAGGGAACTGGAGAAAATAATGGTTTAACTGCAATAGACCTTCATATCATTTTGGAATGACCAAGAATCTCTGAAGCAAAAGTGTGCAGAGATTTCAAAGGCTAGATCTTTCAGCCCTTTTCCAAAATTTTTATCAGATTTAAGGTGGACTTTGCATTTAAAGAAAGCATCATAAGCAACATTTTTTAATACTAACTTTGCAGCTGAGGATTTTCTAAGCTCATCAAGCAGTAGAACACCCGCTTCTCTGCAAGTTCCCAAGATGCTGAATGAGCTGGGACTCCCAGTGCAAGTTTATAACTTTAAAATGGACACTCTAACTTTTCAACAGTTGTTGGAGTGCATTAAAGAAAACTTCTTGTGCATATGTCAACCTCCAACCAACAAGCGAGAAAGAAAGGGATGTATGTATTTTTGTATCATTCCCCAGTGCTGCTTACTAACAATTTTAAGAAACTTCAAACTTTTCCGAGCCTTGTTCAGTACAGATATTCGATATGATTGTTCTAAGATAAATTTGGAGTAAGATACACACCAAGAAACTTTACAGCCTGTGCGTACTGCAGAACAAAACCATCAATTGTGAAAACTGGTAAATGTTCAGGATCATAACCTGAATTAAAAAGCATCAAATTAGTTTCTTTTCCAATGATAAATCAAGACCATTTTCTATCAAAAAAGTGTTTAAGTCTATCAAGCAGAAGTTGGTATACTTTCCTTGTGTAATTCAAAACTCTAGCTGGAGTTTTACGTTTCATTGTAACTCTCATCCACAAACAAATGCCATCTGCATATTGAGCTAATACTGACTCTTTTGACATAATTATTTTTGGAAGATCAGCTAATAAAATAATAAATAAGATCGGAGAGTTTACTGAACCTTGGGATGAGCCTATTTCGACTGGCCTTGGGTTTGAGTAAGTACTACCTACACGTGTTTGTAAAAATCTGTTGAATATAAAAACCCTTAATGTTTTTATATATATATATATATATATAATATATATATATATATATATATATATATATATATATATATATATATATATATATATATATATATATATATATATGGCCTGCAAATCCTAGAGTTTTCATTTTATATAAAAGGCAACTGAGCCATACCTGTTCAAAGGCTTTTTTTTACATCAAAGAAAGTTTCCAAAATATTTTTTCTTTTAGCAAACTGTTCTTTTATCTGTGTAATTAGTTTAACTAAATAATTAGTAGTGCATCTTCCTTGTCTGAAACCTGCTTTGTTTACAGGGATGATCTTATATTTTTCACTGTGATGACAAGTCTTTGTAGAATAGTTTTTTCCCATTAGTTTACATGCATGTGATGTTAAAACAATTGAATGATAACCGTTTTTGTCTGCTCTGGGTTTCATTGTTTATGTATTGGGACAACTATTGACTGTTATCAGATTTGGGATTCTACCCTCTTCCCAACATTTTGGAAAAAAAAAAGCTATGAAAAAAATGGAATAGGTTTGGTGGGAGATGTTGCAACATTTCATACAAAACACCATCCAGACCCACTGATATGAAAGATGAGATAACAAGTACACTACAGCAGCAAGTCCAGACAAGGATACAGAAAGGTAAAGTCAAAAGATATCAAACCACAGAGGGGTCGGCTCAGCAGATCAACAGTGTTTGCAGCAAACGAAAATTCTGGACACTTGATAGCAAAAAGTTTCCCCAAAAGGTTAAAACATGGGACAGTCCCCCAGGACATCAAATCCGTTGATCCAGGCATGTGGCACATCAGGTCGGGAGTGTAGCGCTGGTGGAAGTAGCCACTGGAAAGGCCATAGGTCTTCCTGGGTGTCTTCCAATGTAGATTACGAAGATGGCGTCCCAGATTGCCTGCCAGAAGACTGCTGCCCATCAGGTGAGGTGAAAAGACTTGATGTTAGAATTTTTAATGAAAGAAAATTATTAGGTACGTGGAAAAGTTCTGACATGACAACAGCATTGATTTGTCTAATATTATTTGTCTATTGAGAGTTTCTGAAAAACTTGCTGAGTACTTCTTGTACTCTCATCTGAGGTTTGTCTATGAAAGTTTAGTCTGACAGAGTACTTGGGGCAATGCGATACTATGTTTCGATTTTGAGATACCGTTTGCCTCATCATACTGATAGGTATACTTTTTCTGAGGGATTTTGATTAGTCTTGAAAAGTTATACCTGCATCAGGTTTTGGTAAGTGTCATTTTTGCAGGACTTTGTAATCCTTGATGGAATAAAATATCTATCAAGTCTTGAATTGTTGAATCCCAGCTTTGCCCTGAGACACCTTATTTGATCCGAGAATCACAATTGGCAGATTTATTATCAAGGACACTTTTTAGAACATAAAGCTTCTACGTTCTGCCGTCATTCTGACGTCATTCTTGGTGTTTTTGTCATTGACACTGACGTCAAGAACTTTGTTTTGTCCTTTCTGTTGAGTTGCTGCTTCTTGTTTCTTACACTGGTCACCAGTGGTGTGATCTTTGGTTGCCAGCAGCCGACAGATCAGCAACCTCTGTTTTGGTGATGGCTGTTCTTGCTGCTTCAGCAAGGTAAGTTGGTGTACAGCAGTGGTAAAGTCAGTTTGCCTTTCTTTGATTGCCATAGAAACGCTTGGGGCTTTCAGCTCTTTGTTCATTTTCGTCTGGTCTTCCACTGAATTTTCCAGGGAAGAGATGGGGTGGCACAGTGTTGATAGTTGAAGCTGTATCTACCATCAGTCAGCTGCTGCTCTGTGGAAAGAAGGGCTGTGGTCTGGTGGCATGTGGTGACTGGGGATTCAGTAGAAAGGCTGTTTGCCATCCCCACTTCCAATTTAGCAGATTCTGCTGTAGCCTTTTGGAGGACTGCTCAGCTGATTTCTTCTTTCTGCTTGAAGATCACATCGATGTAAAGATCGAGTGTGCACTGACACTTCTTGTCTGCATCCTTTTTAACTCTTTTGCAAAAACTTTTGGCTGCCTTGGTTTCTCAGCTGCTGATTGTCTCCGCCATAATGGCGTCTCCAGAGCGAGTGTGTATGTGCCCAGGCCCTGTGGGTGTGCGTGGGTTTGTGCGCGCGCTTGTGTGTCTGTGTGCCTGTGTGCGTGTGCACGCATTTTTTGGGAGATAATGGACTGCTCATATTCACAGAGACAGACAGACAGAGATAAATAAATAATAAAGGTCAGCAACAACACTATACTCCCCTGTAACTGAGAGAGAGAGGAGAGAGGAGAGAGAGAGAGAGAGAGAGAGAGAGAGAGAGAGAGAGAGAGAGAGTGTTAATGACTTTTGTTTTTCAAGGGTAACAAAGTATCAACATACTTTTTTTTTCATCCCCCTTGCCCTGGTTATGAGATAAAGAGAGGGGGAGGGAGAGAAGGAGGAGAGGAAGGCAGGAATAGGTGACAGTGGACTAATCCATTTTATGGTGAGATAAGAACGTTTCGGCTTCAGTTTTCTGACAACAGTGTCTGGTGATAGTTCCTTTTAAACTACACTTTGCTGTTCTTTTGAGGATTTTTTGTTGGAGTGGAGGGATGGAGGTTACACACACACAGACGCACCCACACATACTCCTCTCTCTCTCTCTCTCTCTCTCTCCTCTCTCTCTCTCTCCTCTCTCCTCTCTCTCTCTCTCTCTCTCACACCTCATCACACTACTCTCTCTACTCCTCACACACACACACCACACACACACACACACACACACACACACACACACACACACCAACACACACACACACACACACACACACACCACAGAACACACTACGACCATATATTTACAAACTGTTCATTGTTCACCTCATCAAGGTAATGGAATAAGCACTCTGTCCACCCATACCCTTTACTGCATATCGTAACGTTCCCCGACAACATCTACGAAAACGACAGGATTTAACAGCGAAGAGAATTTCCAAGTGCTTTGACAGTGGGCCAATTTAATGATATCGAAGAATCAATGATCAAGACAAAAATGTTAACTCAGGCGAAAACCCAACGCACCAAATGATTGAATTCACGTCACGCTGACAAACAACTGATAAGGGCTGAAGAAGTAAAAACTACACAGACCAGATAAGTTATTCCACACCGAATCTATTTTTACACTTCAGACAGTTGTCCAGAAATGTTCATCAAAGAGAGAGGAAACTTATGCGTGCTTGTGATCTGGAAAGCCTTTGACTCTGTCCACCACATTCTATGTTTGAATCACCCTCAGAATGAAACCCAGGAGAAACAGTTCAATGGTGTGATTGCTATTGCGAATCTGTGATGTCTTGCCTGGCATCAGGACAGACTTTCTGATTTTTTTTAATGCTGATAGGTCTGAGACAAGGTGTATATTGAGTCCTACCTTGTCTATGAAAAACAAAATACTTCAGAGTTGACAACAGTGGTCTTTATGGTATCAGTTTGTCAGTGTACTCGAATTGTACCTTCCTTTTGTTTTCCGACAATATACTTTGCTGTCAATATGGCAGTTGTTTACAAAACCAAATCAACAGTTTACACATTGCATGTAAAAAATAAAAAATAAATAAAAACCCACCTTTTTAATGTTAACAACCCGTAAGACTGAAGTTATGGGGATTTTGTTGTTGTGCAAAGGTGGATTGGGGTAAATGATAAAATGGGAATTTTGATGCAGTGTACTGAAGTGGTGAATGACTACAGTTACCGAGATTTTTGTTTACCACACTCACATTGCTTGTTGCTTTATCTTCATTGATTAAGAGTATCCACATACCTGACAGTTCCACGCCAAGTGTCTTCTAACACTGTCAGGAGCCGACTCATGATAACTATATACAATGTCTAGTAAGGGTGACTGCTGACTCTGAAACGATGTCTAGTAAAGGAAACTGATTTTTAAAAGTGTACTTTCTAGACTTAAACCAAGGGCTAGTTCTGGCAGCTCCAGACAAAGGTAGAGGTCTGCAGATTCTAGACACAAGGTCCAGTTTTGAGGACTCTGGTCTGAGCATGTACTTGCCAGGAGCCCAGACAAAAGGCTTAGTTTGGGCCTCTCTAACTAGAAGGTCAAGTTTTGATGACGGACAAAGCAGTCAGTCTACTTCAGGTGACCCTGGACAGAAGATTGCCATGAGCCCTGATTATTCAAAGACTCAATCATCAGCTTCACGACCATCTGACTATCGTAGGACGGGGCAGATAGCAGAACATTTTTTTTGTAAATGTTGAGAATTTACACATGCGGTGGCATTTCCTCAACGTTTGAGAGGTTTCCATGTATTTAGGATGCTTTATGGGGGAAATTGCTTCTAACACTGCGTGTGAGTAAACCAGTTGGGCCTATCAAAGGTTCAACTCTCCGTCCTTTGCTTTTGGTACCTGTACCTTTTAAAGGTATCTGACATTTCCCTGGGTGACCTGGGGAAAGTTGAGAAATGTTTGGAAGGACTGAACCGGGGAATGTCCAATTTTGATGAAATGACTAAAATTAGACATTTTCCAGTTTCGGTTTTTATGTGGGTGTAACTGCATCAGCGCCTTTTGTTTGCAAAATGTAACATCTGCTGTTTGAAAGAAGAAAAAAGATGTTAAATGAAGAAGACGAACGAAGAAGAAGAAGAAGAAGAAGAAAGAAGAAGAAGAAGAAGAAGAAGTTACTTAGTGCTAGTCTTGTAAAAACAAAAAAACAAAAAATTCAAAGCGTTTGTACACAATGCAAACCATTCAGAAAAGTATCACCACACACACACACACACACACACACATAAGACACACACACGCACGCACACGCGCACGCACTCACGCACACACACACACACGCGCACGCACCCACACCACACTTCACACCACACACACACACACACACACACACACGCACACACACCACACACACACACACACACTACACACACACACACACACACACACACTCACACCACACACACCACCACAAAAAACACACCAAACACACAAACACACACACACACCCACACACGAGGGCTCACAGCACATGAAACGCACCACGAAAGAGAAAACAGATTCGACTTTGCCAAGTCTGTAGAAACAGAGGCTACACAGACCATCACAGGATTGCGAGTGAAGCTAGTAGCAACTAGGCCAAACAGACCATCACAGGATTGTGAGTGAAGCTAGCAGCAACTAGGTGCCAAACAGACCATCACAGGATTGCCAGTGAAGCTAGCAGCAACTAGGTGCCAAACAGACCATCACAGGATTGCCAGTGAAGCTAGCAGCAACTAGGTGCCGAACAGACCATCACAGGATTGTGAGGGAAGCTAGTAGAAACTAGGTGCCAAACTAACTCACAGATGTACTGACTGATGCAGGGAACTGTACAAGGCGGGAGAAGGAGAGGCAGGCAGAGAAAGAGATGGGAGGACAACATCCGAGAGTGGACGGGCCCAGGCTGAGTGACACTCTGAGAAAGGTCGAGGACAGAGGGAAATGGAGAGAGCTAGTTGCGAGGTCTTCCATGGCGCCCCTACGGTCTAAATAGACTACAGGATAGAAGAAGAAGTACTGACTGACGGGTTAACTGACTGACTGGTGTACTCTCTCCCTCGTCTGCTCACCCCTCCTCCTGCAGCCAATCAGCGCCCAGAAGGTCTGCCTGTAGCGGGACCCCATGCTGTAGTACACAAAAAAATTGAACGTGGCGTTCATCATCCCCGTGACCTCTCCCATCCAGATGTTGACCTGGAAGAAGTTGTGATGACGTCCTCCAGGCGTCATCTCAGGCATGAGGAGCCAGCTGAACCTCATGACGGAGATGGGGGTCAGGCAGGCAAGGAAGAGGACGGAGTTGCCCACCAGCATCTTGGTCAGCGCCACCTCTGGTGCTGACAGCACGGACGCCGTCTCGGACCTCCAGGTGACGATCTGCTTCAGTTTGACCACCGTCAGGATGGTGGCGGTCAGCACCACTGCGATCACCACTCCAGGCAGACCCAGACCCAGCACGAAAGAGTCCAGAGTGGTGATGAAGTCTTTGTGAGCTCTGTAGAACGCGCTCTCCACGCTGGTGATGATGACCACGCCGGAGAGAGGATCCCGAACACAGCCCACACGAAGCCGGAACGTGATGAGGATGTAGCAGGCGTACATGGCAGCGTAAATCACCACGATCAGCAGCGCCATGGTCCTCGTGCGAAGCAGAGTGTGAAAAGTCAGGGGGTTGAAGACGCACAGACATCTCTCTATGGCGATGACTGCAGACAGAAGGGGAGACACGTAAATGCAGCCACCTATAGCCGGGAAGTGATGGTTGATGAGGAAGATCTGAAAAGGTCCGAACACGCGCTGCGTGGTGAACTGCTCGTGCAGCTGTTCTCCGTACAGCAGCAGCATGGCCAGCAGGTACGTGCCATCAGTCAGGAGAGAGCGAACAGGCACAGGTTGACACGGTCTCTCAGACCTTGCTTGTAAAACACCGCCATGTTGATGACGCTAGCGGGTCCACCAATCAGAAAGAACAACACAACCAGGTTGTCTTTGATTCGACGAACCAGAGTTTCTGTTTCTGCGCTGACAATGTTTTGGGGTTATCCCAAGGGATGAATTCCATCTGACTGAAGATGACAGGGATACAGTCATCTTCCAACGACGTGTTGTGCCCTAGAGTAACCAAGTCTTCAGATGAAGAATTCATCATGGCAGATTCGTCACTTTGGCGCTGTGAATGATGGGAAGTATTCTACAAGGTATCAGCAAAATCTTAGGCCTTGGTTCCTGCACCCATGATCTGCAACAGTTTGGGTTGATTTCGTTTTTACCTCAACTTTTGTCTATCACAATACACATATTTGATTTCGTTTTATATCCTCTATAATCCAGCCTGGTATTATGGCAAACATCGCGTGAAAGAGACAAATTGATGGTCTTTAACAAAATAATGCATATCTAATAAATAACCCTCTAAAAGACTCATGACTAACTATTTTCTTCAAATTGAAGTAGCAATCTTAGCGGACAAACTAGATCTGCTATGCCAATGCTGCTCGTTCCCATCTTATCACAAAATTATATCCATGTTTTTTCTATCGCATTTCCAGAGGCAGAGCGTGCGTGCATGCGTGCGTGTGGTGTATGTGTATGTGTGTGAGCGCGCGTGTGCGCGTGCGTGTGCGTGCGTGCGTGTGTGTGTGTGTGTGTGTGTGTGTGTGTGTGTGTGTGTCTGTGTGTGTGTGTGTGTTGACGCCCTTAAAGCCTAAAAGTCGGAATGCCACGATAGGCAACAGTGATTTAGCAGCAGCAACAGCAGTAGCCTTGGCAGTATCATCATTCTTATCATCATCATCATCATCATCATCATCATCACATCATCGTCACCAATCTTGCTGTTGTTGTTATATAGCTTAGCTGTATTGCTCATTAGCGACTCATACACTGCGCTAAGACGACATACCTGAAAGACCGAGCCTTGGGGTACTTCTACGCTATTTATCAATTTTCTGGGATAATTATACACCTGTCACAAAGAATTGATCTTCATTGTCGTCCTAGCTCCTAGTCCTACCTTTTGTCAATGTCGTTAATTGCACTTGTAGTTCCTCGTCACCGTAAAAAAAATATTTTTTTGAAATCAATCAATAAGTTACACACACAAAAATCTTTATTATATATATATATATATATATAATATATATATATATATATATATATATATATATATATATATATATATATATATATATGTATATAAATATATAGTATATATATATATATATATATATATATATATATATATATATATATATATATATATATATAATATACGTGTGTGGTGTGTGTGTGTGTGTGTGTGTGTGTGTGTGTGTGTGTAAAGAATGGCACGGGGGGGGGGGGGGGGGGGGGGGGCGAGCTTTTTTCCAATTTTCATATCTTGTACTCCTGGGGGAAAAAAGTAATTATTTTCTTCACTGGTGGTGACTGAGCGAGTAATGGAGAGGGTGATGGAGGGCTAAAGAAAGATAGGAGAGGAAGATTGTGACATGTGGCTGCACGCACACACACACACACACAACACACACACACACACACACACACACACACACACACACACACACACACACACACACACACACACACACATTGTCACCTGCGCGTGTCGTACATACATATATTTGCCAGCACGCACGCGCACACACACACGTACGTACACACATGCACAGACACATACATACACGTGCGCTTGCACGCCTGCATGGATGCATGCATACGTGCATACTTACGCACAAGCAAAGCACATGCACGCGTGAGTGCCAATATGTGCCCACGCACAGACATACGCATAGCAATCATACACAAGCACACACCCACACAAATGTACGTGCGTGCGCTGTGTACACACACGTGTGTGTGTGTGTGTGTGTGTGTGTGTGTGTGTGTGTGTGTGTGTGTGTGTGTCTGTCTGTCTGTCTGTCTGTCTGTCTGTCTGTCTGTCTGTCTGTCCTGTCTGTCTGTGTGTGTGTTTGTCTGTGTGTGTGGAGTGCGTGCGTGCGTGATCGCGTGTGAGAATGTGTGTTATTTTTTCTAATTTATTCTTTTATTTCGAGGATAATAGAATAAGCACTCATGTGCTTTTTTAGTGTGCGTGTGTGTGTGTGTGTGTGTGTGTGTGTGTGTGTGTGTGTGTGTGTGTGTGTGTGTGTGTGTTTTAATTTATCCTTTTATTTTGAGGATAATGGAATAAGCACTCATGTGCTTTTTTACTTCTAGTCCCCGTGTGTATACAGTTTTGTAAAAAATTTGTCATCCGTTCCCACTAGCACACAATGGCCAAGTCTTCCGATTAGCGGAACAGGTTTTAACGTGCGCACAAGATGTTCTGTGTGCGTTCGCATGCTGAACCTCAGTTCATAGTCTCATCTGAAGGACTTTGGGGGGGGGAGTGAAATTGGCACTCATGTAAACTACAGAGGAGTGTGTCCGCCCGCGAGCGTGCATGTGTGTGTGTGTGTGTGTGTGTGTGTGTGTGTGTGTGTGTGTGTGTGTGTGTGTGTGTGTGTGTGTGTGTGAGTGTGTGTGTGTGTGTGTGTGTGTGTGTGTGTGTGCTTGCGTGAGCAACATCGTTTATTGCCATCGAATGAGACAAAGCTTATAAACACAAGTAAACAGATTGGTCGTGTGTGTGTGTGTGTGTGTGTGTGTGTTGTGTGTGTGTGTGTGGTGTGTGTGTGTGTGTGTTATTTTACTGTATAATGTAGTAGGTGGGATGGGGGGGGGGGGACTTATAATATGTGATATCCAGTTAGAAAATATCTTCCATCTGTTGAGTTTGAAATTGAAATGAATGTTCATTCGAGTTTTTACATTGTACAGGGTGACAGTGTTCCTACCACCAGAACAGTATCAATGATGATAGAAACAATGATGATAAAAGATGAAGATGATGATATGCAGGCACTTATTATCAGTAGTAGTGGGGAGTATTGTCGCTGTTGTTGTTATTATCATTGTTAGTGGTGGATGTGATGGTTTTGTTTCTTTCATGCTCGTTGTCCTCTTTTCTGGACTCTATCTTGACCCCCCTCCCCCCCCCCCCCCCCCCCCCCCCCCCCCCTCTACCAAAAGAGTTCGCCTCATTAGTCAGTCTCACGAACAATGTTTTTAGAATTTGAGATATAGCAAATTCTCCTGCAGTTTATCACGTGTGGACTTTGTGACCTACCTGCTGTTGCAGACAAAGGAGGCAGTGTGTGTGTGTGTGAACAATGAATTATGCATGCCTGAGAAGAACTGTACACTGTCCTTAATTCCTTTAAAGACATAAACTTCAACCATGGTGCAGTTAAACTTTCATATTCCCCGTCCTTCTGCATAACTAGAGGCAGACAGACATTATTCAATTGATTGCTTCTGTCTTATTCCATACTCATTTAATCCACTAAACCAACAGGCATTGTGTCTTAAGTCACTGCTTGTTACTCTAAACAAGCCCAGAAAATACAAATTGGTGTGA
The DNA here is from genome assembly GCA_030674155.1 of Stramonita haemastoma. Lineage (NCBI taxonomy): Eukaryota > Metazoa > Mollusca > Gastropoda > Neogastropoda > Muricidae > Stramonita > Stramonita haemastoma. The sequence continues at coordinate 12,045,026 of CM060331.1, read as the reverse complement.
TTATTGATACACTTAATCGTTATGTAACACAGTGGACATTTTTAAATGTCCCATTTCTACTCAGAACCGTGGATGGGTGTGACTAGACATTTAAGATGTAGCCTCTATACAGGAGCTGTATAAGTACTACGTTTTACCGCAAAAGCGTAGTGTACGCAATAGAAGGATATCAACCACCACCAAACGAAACAGAGGGTCGCACACTTCACAGCTGTGTCCCAATTTAGAAACACGACACTGCGACAGGGCCCTGATCCCATGGGAGGTAATCTACTTACCATTCTATCACACTTAAATATGTGTACATTGAACACTTTGACAGAAAAGTAAACTTCATATTCAGATTTTGTTTTACTGAATGGGCATATCGCGCATGCTTTGTCTTGAGTATTATGACCACATCAATAAACATTGTTACTGAGTGGCAAAACATTCAATCTTGTCTGTGTAATGGCCACCCGACAACAATATTTTTTGACAGTTTAACATACTTTTCGTTCTCAAAAATGCTTTTAAATGATCTTTGCGTTTCCTTTCAATGATCTGTGCGTTTCTTTCTCTCTCTCTCTCTCTCTCTCTCTCTCTCTCTCTCTCCTCTCTCTCTCTCTCTCTCTCTCTCTCTCTCTCTCTCCTCTCTCTCTCTCTCTCTCTCTCTCTCCTCTCTCTCTCTCTGACCTATACCATGCTTAGACAAACATCAATTAATCACTGTTTCAAAGCACACAGAAATCCTCTTATTTCACCAATATCTTGCTGCAACTACACAATATTGAAACCAGATTCACATAAAATGTCCCTTACTTTAGAAACCCAGCAATCTTTTCCCTTCCTATCTAACTCTATCAGGTTTAATAAGCATTATGTGGCAGTCTGTTTGGATTCATCCTAAGTAACATTAACAATAATGTAAGAGTATTCGTAAAAATCTAAGAGATAAGGGTATTTATCTTAATTTCCATGTACCATTTCACTTGGTGTCCTACCAAGTATTCCCAGAAATTTTTCCATGTCATCGTATACACTTTCTCAACTTGATCTAGTCTATTGAAACCCTATGTTTCTGAGGAATACAACAAAACCAGCTGATTCTTAGCACAAAAAAACTTAGAAAAAAGTATTTACATTCATCTTTTTCTATTTCTTATATGCTTTGGTGAAATGAACAGCTAACATCTTCCTGCTGATCTTTGTTGTAAACTTGAAACCTAGATAGCAATAAGGATTGACTATTTGGTTCAGTACCTTTGTAAAATCACTGCCCATGTTTTGAAAGAAACCCCCTGTCCTAAAAAACCATTGATTTAAGTTTTATCAATGCTCACATTCAGTTCCATTTGTCACGGTTTTGTTTTTTGCAGGGTGTGTAACTGATGTTGCAATCCAACCAGTGTCGTTGACAGTAAGGCAACATCACCAACGAAAAGCAGAATAAACATCTCCTTCACATTGACAATAGCTGGACACTGTGCCTACCTCTTTCATTTACACAATCTATCAGCTGATTGAAAAACCTAGAAAAGAATGTAGGACATCCCTGTTTTACACCAACTGGATATTCAAAGAACTCTGACAGGTGCATACATAAAGATAAAGATGCATATATTGCTATTCATGAAACAAAAAAAAAATCTTTTATGCCATGGCTTTTGATGCGTTCTATAAGTTTATCATGTCTAATAGAATCGAAAGCCTTTTTATAAAATCCACAAATGCAACACATAGTTTACTACTTTTCTTAGACATGCATATTAGACGTTAGTGTATAGACTGAAAATCTGCTCATGGTAGAATAATTTTTCATGAATCCTGCTTGCTTTCTTGATATATGATTGTTTTCTAATCACGATTTGTCTTCTGTTAATAAATATATCTGTGTAGCGTTTTGATACGACACTTAATAGGGAAACTTCCCTGTAGTTGTCAACGTTTTTTGATCCCCTTTCTTATGAGAGCAATGACTATGGCTTTATTCCATTCTTTTTAACACAGGCTTTTTATGTGTGCTAAATGTGCATGGCACACTGGGACCATCAGTTTATTGTCTAATCTGAAAGATGAGCACCCGCACCATCACTCTAAGTAATATTGTAATTGTGATATTGTCATTGTGACTGTGATATTGTGACTGTGATATTGTCATTGTGGCTGTGATATTGTCATTGTGATTGTGATATTGTCGTTGTGACTGTAATATTGTCGTTGTAGCTGGATGTTGTCATTGTGACTGCAACATTGTCATTGTGACTGTGATACTGTCATTGTCATTGTGATCTTGCCATTGTGGCTGTAACAGTATCATGGTGACTGTGACATTGTCATCGTGACTATGATATTGTCATTGTGACTATGACATTGACATCGTGACTGTGATATTCTCATCGTGATTATAGTGTTGTTGGTGTATCTGTAATGCTATCACTGTGACTGTGGTATTGTCATTGTGCTTGCAATGTTAACATTGTGACTGTAACATTGTCATTGTGATTGCAATGTTGACATTGTGACTGTATTGCTGTCATTCTAATTGCAATATTGTCATTGTGATTGCAATGTTGTCATTGTGACTGCAATGTTGTCATTATAATTGTAATATTGCCATTGTGACTTTAATGCTGTCATTATGTTTGCAATATTGTCATTGTGATTGCAATGTTGTTGTTGTGATTGCAACATTGTCATTGTAATTACAATATTGCCATTGTGACTCTAATGCTGTCGTTATGTTTGCAATATCGTGATTGTGATTGCAATGTTGTTGTTGTGATTGCAACATTGTCATTGTAATTACAATATTGCCACTGTGACTGTAATACTGTCGTTGTGATTGCAACATTGTCATTGTGATTGCACGGTTGTCATTGTGACTGCAATGTTGTCATTGTGATTGCACGGTTGTCATTGTGACTGCAATGTTGTCATTTGATTGCACGGTTGTCACCGTGACTGCAGTCACAATACCTCTTTGTTTCACGGCAGACTTCTCTGCCTGAAATTCAAACTGCCCTCCTAGGGAACACGGAGTCGCCACGTGTCACTGTAGCACTACCCTGGTTTTGCTCCTTTATGAGGCTGTGTTCTCTACCTATACGAATGGCATGTTCTACAGAGTTTGCCAATGTCAATTTCCTTGTTGTCGTAGGTCCTTTTATGTGCATGAAACGTTATGTTGCACATTGGACCTTAGCACTGCATTGAATTTTTCCCCTTCATGTTAGCAGGTGTTTGCGATAGCAATGTGTATACATTTCACTGATATACTTCTCTTTTTTCTCTGTACTTTTTTTACATCCATTCCCTGTGTCTATCCAGTTTTGTAAATTTGGTCACCTGTTCCACAGGCACACAATGGCCTACTCCTTCAAAAAGCGGAACAGGATTTAACGTGTGCGCAAGATATTCTGCGTGCATTCGCACACGGGACCTCGGTTTAAAGTCTCATCCGAAGGACTTTGGGGAGAATGTAGTCTGCACTGCTGTTAACTCCAGGGGAAAAAACCCTTTAACGGGATTCGAATCTAGGTCGTCAGATTGCGAGCACTATGTTCTCACCACTAGGCGAGGGAGAGACAAGGCAAGGCAAGGCAAGGCAAGGCAAAGTCTTTTATTCGAGGATAATAGATAAGCACTCATGTGCTTTTTTACATCCAGTCCCCGCCCTTTTCAGGGATACATCAAGTTGAAAAGATACTAAACAATAAAACTTTACGCATTACCAAACAACACGCAAGAATAAGGACACTATATATGATAAGGTAATAAAAAATGCACTCGATCAGAAGACAAAAATCAGAAGTCACAATAAAAAATATTTTGATTATGGAAGAATAGAAAAGTGTTGATAGGTAAGGAGCAAACAAGAGAACTAGATGAATAAACAACTGAAAACATCAATCCACCACCATCTATCAAAAGTTATACATGTGACATAAATCATACATTTGGATAAAAGGGGGGAAAATTTAACTGATATCCTTATTGGAGGGGAGGGGGGGTAGAGAGAGAGAGAGAGAGAGAGAGAGAGAGAGAGAGAGAGAGAGAGAGAGAGAGAGAGAGAGAGGAGATCAAATCCATTCAAATCTTTTTTTTTTTTTAGAGAGGGAGAGAGTTATGTTACATAACGAGATTCTCCATTATTATTTGCATCATGTTCGTCTCTTTCCTTAAAGAATGGCAAAAGCGGTAGATTCTTTCCTTCGTTGAAAATATATTCCTCTGTCAAACAGCTGATGAAACGGGTTGATTGGGAAGTCAATAACGGATTGTCCTGAATACATCAACATTTCTGCACAACATCCTCTGGACCTTCAGTTTTCTTATCCTTTGATGGCTAACAATATTTCCTCTTTCGATGCTTGTCTATCCCAAGCTTTTTACTCGCTGTAAACTTATCTGAGTTCTAAATAATCCTTTTTTTAATACTGATACCATTGATTCGTAGAAAGTTTGGTTTGAGGTTGCGCTTTTTTTTCTTTTACTTAAAAAAATCACGTTTCAGTACTTTCAACAGGGATATGTTTTGTAAGTAAGAGCTTCGTTTGGTGACCAAATAGGCTGTGGGCTTTCAAAACATTTTGGCTGTGTGTATAACCGGTTGCGTTGTGTCCAAATGCATCTGTGTTTTACATCAGTAACAAATGATATTGATGCTGCTGATATCAAAATAGCAACTCCATATGAAAACCAAAGAAACAGAAAAGCTTTTAACAGCAATAATCATTCTTTGTTTAAACCTAAGAAAATCTTAAATGAAAGCAAAGATTGTCAGAAACACTTTAAAAAGTATTTACACTGACTGAATAAGCAAAACCCTTCCTCTGAGTTTTAATGTAATGAATGGTGTTTATATTGACAGCATCTAGCACATGCTTCATAGTAATGAGTAGTACTTTTGTTGACAACAAGAATGGTGATTATATTGACAGCAAGAATGGGGATTATACACACAGCATGAATGGTGATTATATTGACAGCAAGAATGGGGATTATACACACAGCATGAAGGATGATTATATTGACAGCAAGAATGGTGATTATATTGATAGCAAGAGTGGTGATTGTATGCACAACAAGAATGTGATTATGTGATAACAAGAATGGTGATAATATTGATAGCAAGAATGGTGATTATATTGACAGTAAGAATGGTGATTACATTGACAGCATCCATCACAGCCTTCATGAAAATCTATCTATCTATCTATCTATCTGTCTATCTATCTATCTATCTATCTATCTATCTATCTATCTATCTATCTATCTATCTATCTATCTATCTACATCTATCTATCTATCTATCTATCTATCTATCTATCTATCTATCTATCTATCCATCTCTTAGTCTGGCAACCGTGGGGGCACCCCTGAAGACTTGACAACCAGTTCCCTCCATTCATTTCTCTGTTCTGCCTTTCTCAAAATTTTGTTGAGTTCTGGGCCTGTCCATTCGCTGATGTTGTCCTCCCATCTCTTCCTTGGTCTGCCTCGTTTTCTTCCTCCTTGGACAGTGCCTTGCAGTATTGTTTTTGCAAGTCCTTTTGATCTTGTTACATGCCCCTACCATTTCAGTTTACGCTTCTTTACCATTGATAGAAGGTTTTTGTAGGGACCAATGGTTTGCTGGATTCTGTTATGCATGTCTTCGTTGCTTATGTGGTCTCTGTAGGAGATGCCAAGGAGTCTCCAAAAGCATCTCATCTCTACCGCCTGTCTTCTCTCCAAATCGGCAGTCAGGGTTCATGATTCACAGGCATACAAGAATACGATATGACAAGGGAGTGCATTAGTCTGATCTTGGAGTTGAGTGAATTTTTTTATCTTTCCAGATGGTATTCAGTTTTGACAGTGATGTTATTGCCTGTGCAATCCTGCATACTATCTCTGGCTTGGACCCTTTGTCTGATACAACAGCTCCCAAGTACTTGAAGCTTTGAACCGTTTCCAGCTTCTGGTCATTGACCCTGATATCAGTGCTGATGCCTTTGGCATTATTGGTCATCAGTTTGGTCTTCTATGCACTGATTTCCATGCCGTATGTTTTAGAGGCCTTGTTCAGGTGTTCTGTTAGGCTGGCAAGCTCTTGTTCTGATCCTGCTAGTCTGTCAATGTCATCTGCAAAGCGGAGGTTTGTGACGGTTCTGCCACCAGTGCTGACTGATCCTTCAAGATGTTCCAGTGCATCAGCCATGATTCTCTCTAGGAAGATGTTGAAAAGAGTGGGTGAGATTGACAGCCCTGCCTTACTCCAACTGTTATTCGAAACCACTCTCCAATGTTGCTGTTGTAGTACACTGCACTAGTGGCCTTGTTGTAAGCTCTTTGATGACTCTGATCAGGTTTGCATTGATGCTGTAAAAACTCATGACTGCCCACAAAACTGTATGCCACACCCTGTCAATAATGCTTTTGTAAAATCAATAAATACATGATAGTAGTCTTGTTGGTGTTGAAGGCACTGCTCACACAGTATTCTGAAAATAAAATGGGATTGACCCCATGAATGGTGATTATATCAATAGCAAGAATGGTGATTATATTGAAAGCTAGAATGGTGATTACATTGATAGCAAGAACTGTGATTTTATTGACCCTGTGAATGGTGATTATATTGACAGCAAGAATGGTGATTATATTGACAGCAAGAATGGTGATTATATTAACAGCAAGAATGGTGATTATATTGACAGCAAGAATGGTGATTATATTGACAGCAAGAATGGTGATTATATTGACAGCATGAATGGTAATTGTATTGACAGCAAGAATAGTGATTATATTGACAGCATGAATGGTGATTGTATTGACCCCATGAATGGTGATTATATTGACAGCAAGAATGGTGATTATATTGAAAGCTAGAATGGTGATTATATTGACAGCATGAATGGTGATTGTATTGACAGCAAGAATAGTGATTATATTGACAGCATGAATGGTGATTGTATTGACCCCATGAATGGTGATTAAATTGACAGCAAGAATGGTGATTGTATTGACAGCAAGAATAGTGATTATATTGACAGCATCCAGCACAGGCTTCATCGTGATCTTCCTAACATCTGGGTACCTGTGCTCTATCCCCCTGGACAATGGTTGGCCTTTCATCTTTTACGTGCACGGCAGTCACTGACATCGTGTCTCGTGTTTCAGTCTGTTACCACCACCATTTTTAAAACAGATTTTGACTGCTTTGGACGGAGCATTTGCTTTCCCCAAGCTAAGGTTAAGCAGCATCGAGTGTGGTTACCAAGTGGATGGGTGACCGTTTGTGCGCCTTGGCTTCAGCACAGTCTCCCAGTCCACTCACATCACTCACTCACTCACTCACTCACTCAGTCCCATGTCCCAAAGGACGTAGGGGGGACATGAGAGAAGACGCAACAGCTATCTTTTTCCATGCTTCACGATCCTGTGTGGCTAGTAGGAGGTGTTGCAGGGGTTGGGCGGTCCAGTCTTTGATGTTGTCAACCCATGATTTCTTTTGGCGGCCTCTTCTTCTCTTGCCCTCGACTGTTCCTTGCAGGATGGTTTTTGCTAGGGTGTTGTGTCCTGTGGTGTGACCAAACCACATCAGCTTTCTCCTCTTTATGGTGGAGAGCAAAGGCTCTTGGGGGCCCACACGCTTTTTGATTTCTTCTTTCACATAGTTATTGGTCTTGTGTTCTTTGTATGATATTCTGAGGAGTCTTCTGTGGCATTTGTTCTCGAATGCTTGGATTCTCCTCTCTAACTCTGCTGTCAGAGTCCATGATTCACAGCCATATAGGAGGATAGATATCACGAGGGATTTGTAAAGGTGGTATTTGGTGCAGAAGCTGATATTGTTGCTTCTGATGATCCTCTCGTCGAGTCTGACTAGAGCAGATGTTGCTGTTGCAATGCGAGCTTTCACTTCATTGTTTGATGTGCCATCTTTTGTTAGGATGGAGCCTAAGTATTTGAATTGGTTCACCTCTTCTAGTATTTCTCCATTCATCTTTATTTCCGTGATGTCATTACTGGCGCTGTTGACCATGATCTTTGATTTCTCTGTACTGACCTCCATGCCGTATGCGCTCGCTCGATCTGTTAAATTGTCTGTGAGGATTTGCAGTTCTTGTTTGCTGCTGCCCATGAGGTCAATGTCATCTGCAAATCTGAGGTTGCAAAGGGGTCTTCCACCAATGGAGATGGAAGTGTGGTGGTTTTGCAGTGTCTCTGTCATGATGTTTTCGAGGAAGAGGTTGAAGAGTACAGGTGAGAGAAGGCAGCCCTGGCGAACCCCAACCGTGGTCTTGAAGAACTCGCCCACGTGATTGTTCATGAAAACTGCACTTTTTGCGTTCTCGTACAGAGCCTTGATGACTTCAATTAGGCAGCTGTCAATGTTGAAGTGCCTGAGTACTTGCCAGAGGCCGTCATGCCATACCCTGTCAAAGGCCTTTTTGAAGTCTATGAAATTGTGGTACAAGTCTTTTTGGTGTTGG
>CM060331.1:12019064-12031564 GCA_030674155.1 Stramonita haemastoma | reverse complement strand
AGTTATATATTATATGATACATAACTGGGCAGTAAAATGCAATACAGTCTTTGCAATATAAAGTTATATATTATACAATACATTAACAGTGCAGTACAATGCAATACAGTCTATGCAATATAAAGTTATATATCATATTATCTTGTTATAGTGTAGTACAATGCAATACAATTTATGCAAAAATAAAGTTATATATTATACAATATGTAGCAGTGCAGTACAATGTTATACGGTCTATGCAATATAAAATTATATATCATACTATCATGTTACAGCGCAGGACAATGCAATACAGTCTTTGCAATATAAAGTTATATATCATATTAATATGTTATAATGCAGTACAATACTTTACAGTCTTTCCAATATAAAATTATATATCATACAATACATAGCAGTGTAGTACAATGCAATTAGTCTGTGCAATATAAAGTTATATATTATACGATGCACAACAGTGCAGTACAATGCAAAATGGTCTATACAATATAAAGTTATATATCATATTATAATGTTTCAGTGCAGTACAATGCTTTACAGTCTATGCAATATAAAGTTATATATATATATATATATATATATATATATATATATATATATATATATATATATATATATATATATATATTATCTTGTTACATTGCAGTACAATGCTTTACAGTCCATGCAATATTAAATTTTATATCATATTATTATGTTACAGTACAGTACAATGCTTTACAGTCCATGCAATATAAAGTTCTATATCATATTATTATGTTACAGTGCAGGACAATGCTTTACAGTCTATGCAATATAAAGTTCTATATCATATTATTATGTTACAGTGCAGGACAATGCTTTATAGTCTGTGCTATATAAAATTATATATCATATTATCATGTTTCAGTGCAGTACAATGCTTTACAGTCTATGCAATATAAAATTATATATCATATTATCATGTTTCAGTGCAGTACAATGCTTTACAGTCTGTGCTATATAAAATTATATATCATATTATCATGTTTCAGTGCAGTACAATGGAATACAGTCTATGCTATATAAAGTTATATATTTATTTTCATTTATCTATTCTTTTATATTGAGGATAATGGAATAAGCACTCATGTGCTTTTTTACATCCAGTCCTCATGTATATGCAGTTTTGTCAATATTGTCATCTGTTCCCACCAGCATATCATATTATATGTTACAGTACAGTACAATGCAATACAGTGCAATACAGTCTATGCAATATAATACAATATAAAGTTATATAGTCATACTATACCTAACAGTGCATGATGATGCTATACAGTCTATGCAATACAGAAATATATATCATACTAAATATTACAGCACAGCACAGTGTAATATGGTCTACACAATATTAAAAATTATGTATAATACAATTCATTCCAGCTCATGACAATGCAATATGCTGTTCACAATTTAAAGTTATATACCATACCATACGTAACAGTGCAGTACAATGCAATAAGTCTATCCAATATAAAGTTATATAATCATACAAAACATTCCAAAGCAATATACTGTTCACAATATACTGTTCTCAATATACCGTTATATATCATACCATACATAGCAGTGCAGCACACAGCAATACAGTATATGATGTAGAGTGTTATATATATACATACCGTAAAATCCCTAGCATAAGCCCACCATCTAGCAAATGCCCACCCCCCACTTTTGGCCAAAAGTTTGCACAGGGGTAACTACCTAGCAAACGCCCACCCTGCTTTTTTCAAAGAGACTATCCTCGCTTTCACTAGGATTTGGGCAGACTGTTCTAAAAGTCATCTTTTTCCTCTTCTTTACCTTTTCGTGTTTCTTTCCTTTTTTCTTATTCTTTGTCCCTTCTCCTCACTCCCGCGACAGTCTTACATTGTATCTTTCAAATAGGAATCCCTCCAGTATCTGGATAACGAAGCAGGTGGGAATGTTTCGGAGTATGCCTGTGAATTTTCTGTGGATATGAAAAGGATCAGGGAGTGGAGTGAAAACAGAGATAGACTTGAACAGCAGTACGGAAAAGACAAACAAAAACGGAATCTGTCAAAAGGACCAGCAGTTAGATCTGAACATGTCGACCAAGGTGTGCTGCATTATCTGGAAGATGAAAGATCTGAAGGCAGGGTATTGCGAAACAACTGAAAGCTATGGAACTCGTTGGCCTTCTTTGCCTCAAAATCACTTTCTTTCTATTTTCCTTCACTTCTACTCAAACGACCTAACTTACATGCTTTCGGGGTTTGTATTCACTCAATTACACGGTTGAGCACAAAAATTATTTTGTGCAAAGAGGTCTATCCCTAGCAAACGCCCACCCCCCAATTTTGCCCTAAATCAGTGCACAAGGGGGGTGGGCGTATGCTAGGGATTTTACGGTGTGTATATATATATATATATATATATGTATATATATATATATATATATATATATATATATATATATATATATATATATATATATATCATGCAATACATAACCGTGCAGTACAATGCAATACTGTCTATGCAATATAAAGTCAATAAATTCAACTTATATGATATAAAGTTATATGTTATACAATATAGATCAGTACAACACAATGCAATATGATATACACAATATAAAGTTGTATATTATACAGTGCATAGTAATGCAGTACAATGCAATACATTCTCGACAATATCAAGTTATACAAAATAAAATGATGCCCCGAAACACAATAGACCATAAAAGTATGCAAATAGTAACAGTGCAAACTAAGAGAATACAATACAATATAAAACAGCACAGATTTAAAAGTATGCTGTACATTAGTTGTTTATATATATATATGCTGATGAATAAAACAATACAATATTTACATAATTAAAAAGGGTCAAAACAAAAATGAATTTGAAAAGAATAATAGTAAAATGAATAAGTAAATGAAAAAGGGAGAAATATTATGGTGGTTGTTGTTGTTGTTGTTGTTGTTGTTGTTGTTGTTGTTGTTGTTGTTGTTATGATGATGATGATGATATTAATAATAATAATAATAATAATAATAATAATAATAATAATAATAATGATGATGATGATGATGATGATGATGATGATGATGATGATGATGATGATGATGATAATAATAATAATAATAATAATATAATAATAATAATAATAATAATTAATAATAATAAAAGATAAAACAGTGCAAAACAGTACAATACAAAACAACACAGAGTTAAGATTAAGTCAAACAAAACAGTTTTATATATTTGCTGATGTATAAAACTATACAAAAATAAACAGTGCAAAAAACAATACAACACAATACAAAACAACACACAAACTTAGACCACACATTATGTTTTTACTCACTTGCTGATATCTGTTTCAGCGTACTGATGAAAAAGAGAAAGGTCAGTACACGCATGAGGTCAATGGGAACATTTCCTGGAGCCAAGGTCGTTCAAGGTCGTGACTGGATGTGGGGGGATCAGGATGGTAAGTTGTTACCTTGAGATGTAGGGGAGAAAAGTTCAGCTGTGTAGATGGGGACGTTCAGAACTCTTGCTCCCTCAAAGATGATGTTATTGTTGTTGTTGTTTTTTGTTTTGTGTTTGGTTTTTTTTGTTATTTTGAGGATAGTGGAATAAGCACTCATGGACTTTTTAAAATATAGTCCCTGTGTGTATACAATTTCATGAATGTCATCTGTTCCCACATGCACACAAGGGCCTACTCTTATGAAAAGCGGAATGGGTTTTAACATGTGCGCAAGATTTCTGCATGTGTTTGCACACAAGACCTCGATTTATAGTCTCATCCAAAGGGCTGTATTTAGATAGTGTGTCTATCTCCAAGACAAAGCCTGTTTTGTTCACAGCAGTCATGTTGACAATTGATTTTTTTCTGTTCAAAAGAACATCATTATTATTTTGATGATAATAATTCCAACAGCAATATAAGATCACACCAACAATGTTGACAATAGATCTTTTTAGTCTGTTCAAAAGAAAATCATGTTACAACAACAATGAAGTAAGATCATGCCAACCATGTTGACAATGGATCTGTTTTGTCTGTTCAAAGGAAAATCATGTTGCAATAATAATTCCAACAATGGTATAAGAGCATACCAATAATGTAGTCAAAGGATGTTTTTTGTCTGTTCAAAAAAAAAATCATGTTACACCAACTCCAACAATGAAATCAGAGCATACCAATAATGTAGTCAAAGAATCTGTTTTGTCTGTTCAAAGGAAAATCATGTTACACCAATAATGAAATAAGATCACACCAATAATGTTGACAAAGGATTTTTTTTGTCTGCTCCAAAGAAAATCATGTTATACCAAGAACTCCAACAATGAAATAAGATCACACAACAGTGTTGACAGAGAATCTGTTTAGTCTGTTCAAATGAAAATCATGTTACACCAATAATTCCAACAATGAAATAAGATCATACCAACAATGTTGACAATGGATCTGTTTTGTCCATTCAAAGGAAAACCATGTTACTCCAACAATGAAATAAGATCATACCAACAATGTTGACAAAGGATCTGTTTTGTCTGTTCAAAGGAAAATCATGTTATACCAAGAACTCCAACAATGAAATCAGAGCATACCAACAATGTTGACAATGGATGTTTTTAGTCTGTTCAAAAGAAAAATCATGTTACACCAACAATGAAAAAAGAGCATACCAACAATGTTGACAATGAATCTGTTTTGTCTGTTCAAAGGAAAATCTTGTGAAAACAATAATTCCAACAATGAAATCAAAGCATACCAACAATGTTGACAATGGATCTGTTTTGTATGTTCAAAGGAAAATCATGTTACTCCAACAATGAAATCAGAGCATACCAACAATGTTGACAATGGATCTTTTTAGTCTGTTCAAAGGAAAATCATGTGAAAACAATAATTCCAACAGTGAAATCAAAGCATACCAACAATGTTTTTCTGTTCAAAAGAAAATCATGTTATGCCAATAACTCCAACAATGAAATCAGAGCATACCAATAATGTTGACAAAGGATCTGTTTTGTCTGTTCAAAGGAAAATCATGTTACACCTATAATTCCAACCATGAAATAAAATCACACCAACAATGTTGAGAAAGGATATTTTTTGTTTGTTGAAAGGGAAATCATGTTACACCAATAAAGAAATAAGATCATACTAACAATGTTGACAATGGATCTTTTTTGTCTGTTCAAAGGAAAATCGTGTTACACCAACAATGAAATAAGATCATACTAACAATGTTGACAATGGATCTGTTTTGTCTGTTCAAAAAGAAAATCCTGTTACAGCAACAATGAAATAAGATCACACCAGCAATTTTGACAAAAGATCTGTTTTGTCTGTTCAAATGAAAATCATGATACACCAATAATTCCACATGTTGACAATGATGTTTTGTCTGTTCAAAGGAAAATCATGTTACACCAATAATTCCAAATGTTGACAAAGGATCTGTTTTGTCTGTTCAAAGGGGGGGTAGGCTCACAAGGAGAGGCTCTTGCTTTCGAAAATGTTGCTCCCAACTCCTCCCGCAACCTGCTGCGTGTGAAGTGGCTAAACGGAAAATCCAACAGTTACCGTTTGGGTCACAACGGCCATGTCGACCTCAAGTGTGTGGAGGAGGAGGTGGGGCCCTACTACTACAGGGATCATCTCCCTTTGCTGGGTGAGTTGTGGGTATTGATGTTAGTGAAGCATTTCTAAAAAAAATATATATATAAAAAAATAGCAAAAAAAAATTAACAAAAAAACACCCCAAAAAAATCAAAATTAAAAAATAAGATTTTTTTTTTTTTTTTACGCATTTCTGACATACATTCATTCCTGTGAGTGGAGTGTTGTGTGATTTGCCACAATAGTTTAAATGATGATTGTTTGTGTAGTTATATATTATAATCAGATTCACGTGTGGGTGTGCATGCAGGTGTGCACGCATGCACGTGCACACATAATACATACACACACAAACACACACACACACACACACACAGCACACACACACACACACACACACACACACACACACACACACAACACACACACACCACACACACACACAGAGTGGTTTCCAACAAAGTCTTAGGTTCATTCTAGCACACAGCCCAGACCATAGGCTTTGTCAGTTGATATAAGCAAAGTGCCATGGCCTACATGATTTAACCATGTTATGCAAGAATAATGCATTAATAATAATTAGGAGATGGGATAGCTCAGTGGTCAGAGCACTCGCTTTCCCCAAGTCAAGTTAAGCAGCATTGAGCGTGGTTACCAGTTGGATGGGTGACTGTTTGTGCACCTTGGCTTCAGTACTGTCCCCCCAGTTCACCCAGCCGTCAATGGGTACATGCCCTCTTTAGGGTCAGGGAAGGTAAAGCAGCGAGGGAGAGGAGATGGGTGCCACCCTCAATATGCTGGCCCCTAGAGAAGCCAAGGTCTCTGATGCCCCCTCCCCTACGACCACCTAGGTTATGGGACACCTTTACCTTTACCTTTTATGCATTAGAATGGCATATTTAGGTCTGCTGTGGTGGGCTTTTAGCAAGGAGAAAAAATCATCTGAAGTCAGATAATGGCTGCCAATATAGTGATGTACTTGAAAACAGTCATATACACAAACTTCTCATTCAGTGTGTGCTTAGATCTCAAAGTGATTCTCAGGCATGATGAGGGAGACAGAGTGCATAATTATTGTGGATGAGCCCCCAGGGTGTGGCTGTGGAAAGCGCAACGACAACAGCAACAACAACAATAACAACAAAAACAAAAAAAACCTATAACAACAGCAAAAACAGTTGCAAGCCAGTCCATCAATCCATTACAGA
This sequence comes from Stramonita haemastoma, assembly GCA_030674155.1. NCBI lineage: Eukaryota > Metazoa > Mollusca > Gastropoda > Neogastropoda > Muricidae > Stramonita > Stramonita haemastoma. The sequence goes on along the minus strand of CM060331.1, from coordinate 12,024,727 downwards.
TTTTGCCAGAAAAATATTTTCTTAAGTTTACATTGGCACTGTAAAGTAACACTTCATTAAAAAAAATTATAGATTTTTTTTAAAAAGGTAAATAAATAAATTTTTAAAAAGGTAACACTTCACATGAAATTCTTGCTAGTTGTCGAAGTTCTTTAACCCTCTTGCATTCGGATTCTCTGAACACAAATTGCCCCTAGATATCATATCCATCACAAATCAGGTCAGGCACACATGCTCGTTCACCTTTTCCTCCTTCTAAGTACATACCAGCAGCTATAATTACTTCCAGACTCTCAGCAGGCTTTGTTACTCTGGCCTGATAGAGCTTTGACATGTGGTAGCAATTAGTGATGGTCACTGCTTTATGGAAAACTACTGTGTGTAAATCCTAGCAAATCCTGGTTTGGGATTCAGGGAGGGGGGGGGACAATTATTCAATCCTGGCAAATCCTGATTCGGGACTGAGAGGGTTAATTAATCCACTGTGAGCAGTTGTTGAACAGGTTTTCACTCATCTTTCTCCAGATGCCTCCAAGCTTCCCTACCCGCTAGCTCCTCAGGCGGCTTTTGGGTCTCAGCCATCGACAACGTCATCTGCACAGACATCACCAGCGACGGGATCATCATCGTCAGATACCACCACCCCTGCCACCACCACCACCACCCCCCAAGCCAACAGTCACACCCCACCACCTCCCATCCCTCCAAAAGACAAACCCCGGGGTACCCCACCAATCCCTCCAAGAGACAGACCCCAGGGTTCTGATCTGTTCCCCAGCCAAGCTGGAGCTGTCGGGGGAATCGGGACAGGCTCAAGGGAGGTCACTGAGCAACAGGAAGAGGAAGTGGCCATGTTGGTGGTGGGGGACGAGGTGATGGTGGGGGTGAATGAGAACACGCTGAGGGATCTGCAAGAGGACTATGGGGGAGTGTCGCAGAGAATGATCCAGGTACTTGCTCAAAGGAGGGATTTGTTTTTATAATCTCTCTCTCTGTCTCTGTCTATCCCTTTGTCTGGAGATCGTGGGGGCACCCCTGAAGACTTGATAACCAGTTCCCTCCATTCCTCTCTCTCTGTTCTGCCTTTCTCAAAATTTTGTCGAGTTCTAGGCCTGTCCATTCACTGATTTTGTCCTCTCATCTCTTCTCATCATCATCATCACATCATCAACATCATCATCATCATCATATATCATCATCATTATCATCATCATCAGCATCATCTTCATCTTCATCATCAATTGTAGTAGTAGTAGTAGTAGTAGTAGTAGTAGTAGTAGTAGTAGTAGTAGTAGTAGTATCATTATTATTATTCATTACTCATTATTCATTTTTATTATTATTACTATTATCATCATCATCATCATCATCATTATCATTATCATTCATTTCAGTCCTGCTGTCACACAGGTGGATGTTCTAATCAATTCCACAATTATCCTTCCTTCCTCCTTCCTTCCTTCCTTCCTTCCTTCCTTCCTTCTTCCTTCTTCATTCATCTTCATTCATTCATTCATTCATTCATTCAGTAATCAATCAGCAGTGTTGCAGGGTGCTTGCTGTGTGTTATGTTTCAGCGGCTGGGGGAGAAGGGCGTAGTGACCGAGGTCAACACAGGGGTCATCGTCCGTTTTGGGTCGGCTTCCTACAGGCTGAATCCTATGGTTCTGGTCAAGGTGAATGAATGCCTTTGTCTTCTTTTTCTTCACAACTGCCAGTTTCTCCCACTTTCAGCTTCTCTCAGCTGCTAATTAACCCATCCAGCTGGGGCCAGCTGGTGCTAATTATAGCAGAACTGACCACACTTGGACTAGGTAAAAGGAAAGGACACACTAAACATAGCACTCAGGACTGAATGATGTTGGATTTGTACACTATGTCTTTTTTTTTTTCATTCCTCAGTTAGAGTTCCTAGGTTCATGAATTGTTAGAATTGTTTATGAATTGTGAGATTTTGTATACGTGGCCATTTGCCCACCATTATGGTAGCTGCATTCCGACTTTGTGAATGGTGTCTGAACACAGCACCAGTGTCTACTGTCTACTTTTCCAAAAAGTAGAGTGGGATTTAACGTGTGCACATCATTTTTTTTTTTAATTCTTTTATATCGAGGATAATTGAATAAGCACTCATGTGCTTTTTTACTTCCAGCCCCCCTTGTGTATGCAGTTTTGTAAATCTTGTCATCTGTTCCCACCGGCACACAATGGCCTACTCTTACAAAAAGCAAAACAAGATTTAACATGTACGCAAGCTGTTCTGCGTGCGTTCACACACGGGGCCTTGGTTTATAGTCTCATCCAAAGGACTTTTGAGGAGAGTGGAGTCAGCACTGATGTTAACTCCAGGGAAAAAAAATCTCCTTGAGTGGGAATTGAACCTGGGTCATCAAATTGCAAGCGCAATGTTCTGACCACTAAGCACATGTTATGCGTGTGTTCTTACTTGGTACCTAGGTTTACAGCTTCATCTGAAGGATTTTTTGGGAAGAGTGAAGTTGGTAGTGGCTTGAGCCCAGGCCATCAGATCAAGAACTCCACAGTTTGACCACTAGGCAACCAAGCCCCCACCTACTATCCTTAAGTCTAGGAATCTTACATTGCCACTGGATGCACTGTCTCTGTATGACTGCGCGTGAATTTTTTGCATGCAGGGTATGTATGCTATGCTGCCACTGTGTGCACTGTCCCTATACAGACTTCTACTACTGCTGCTGCTGCTGCTGCTGCTGCTGCTGCTGCTGCTGCTGCTGCGCTGCTGTTGCTGCTGCTGCTGCTGCTGCTGCTGCTGCTACTTCTACTACTACTACTTCTTCTTCTACTACTACTACAACTTACTACTACTACTACTGCTATTACTACTACTACTTCTTCTTCTACTACTACTTCTACTACTACTACTACTACTACTACTACTACTACTACTACTACTACTACTACTACTACTACTACTACTGCTGCTGCTACTACTACTACTTCTACTACCTCTACTATTACCACTACCACTACTTCTTATACTGCAACTGTCATAATCATTGTCATTCTAAACCCTCTTTTCTTGTTCTCAGGTGTGGCCATTGAAAGAAGGTGATGTTGTTCGCATTCGTCGTGATGTCAGCCAGGTCAAACTGCTGAATAAGCACATCGCCTGGAACCAACAGATTGCAGATGTGAGTGGTTTTCATTTCTTAATGTCCATAATGTTTTAATCACCAGATAGCAGATGTGAATGTTTTTCTTTTCTTACTGTCCATAATGCTTTAATCACTAGATAGCAAATGTGAGTGTTTTTTATTTCTGACTGTCCATAATGTTTTAATCACCAGATTGCAGATGTGAGTGGTTTTCATTCTCTACAGTCCATGTTTTAATCACCAGATTGCAGATGTGAGTGGTTTTAATTCCCTACGCTGCATAATTTAATCACCAGATTGCAGATGTGAGTGCATTCATTCCTTAATGTCCATATTGTTTTAATCACCAGATAGCAGATGTGAGTGTTTTGCATTTCTTAATGTCCATAATGCTTTAATCACCAGATATCAGCGCGAGTTTTTCATTCCTTAATGTCAATAATGTGTTAATCATCGTATATGAGTGTGAGTTTTTCATTTCTTACTGTCCATAATGTTTTAATCACCAGATAGCAAATGTGAGTGTTTTTTTATTTTGTACTGTCCATAATGTTTTAATCACCAGATAGCAGATGTGAGTGTTTTTCATTCCCATATCTTCCCAAGTCAGAATGCAGCTACTTTGATAGTGGGCAAACAGTTGAATACACAAACATTCACCGTCGGTAAGCCTTGGAGCCTTAGCCAAGGAAGCAAAAATAAAACTCCTTTTCTTTTGTTCAACAAAATATCAATAGTTATTTATCAGGGTTTTTTTGTTGTTGTTTTTTTTTGGGTGGGTGGGGGGGAGGGTTGTTCCTCAGCAAGAGCTATGAGGTTAACCAATAGTGAGAGTTTTGTATATACAACCGTATCCCCCACCACCACCACCACCATTTAGGTAGCCATATTCAGACTTCAGAGATAATTTATCATGATTATTTTGCTGTTTGAAGAATTCAAGCACAGCCTTTCAACACCTTGTCTGTCATGTGTGTGTCTCATATTTGACGTCTATCCACTAAAAAGTAATTTTAGACAGGAGAGTGTGTGTATGTGTGTGTGTGTGTGTGTGTGGTGTGTGTGTGTGTGTGTGTGGCTTCGATTTAACGTCTAGTCACTAAAAAAAACAACAACAAAAAAGCGATTGTAGACAGGAGTGTGTGTGTGTGTGTGTGTGTGTGTGCGTGTGCGTGTGTGTGTGTGTGTGTGTGTCTTCAATTTAACATCTATCCACTAAAAAAAAAAAGTGATTGTAGACAGATGTGTGTTTGTGTGTGTGTGTGTGTGTGTGTGTGTGTGTGTGTGTGTGTGTGTGTGTGTGTGTGTTGTGTATGTGTGTGTGTGTGTGTGTGTGTGCCTGTGTGCATGTATGCATGCATGTACTGTAAAATCCCTAGCATAAGCCCACCATCTAGCAAACGCCCACCCCCCACTTGGGCCAAAAGTTGTGCACAGGTAACTACCTAGCAAACGCCCACCCTGCTTTTTTCAAAGAGACTATGCTCACTTTCACTAGGATTTGTGCAGACTGTTCTAAAAGTCGTCTTTTTCCCCTTCTTTACCTTTTTGTGTTTCTTTCCTTTTTTCTTATTCTTTGTCCCTCTCCTCACTCCCACCCATTCCCAGAATTAAAATTACGTCATGCTTTTTCCACTGACGTTTTTTGTCTGTCACTGATGTACGGGTACTTTGACGGTGCTTCCTGATGGCAGGAAGTTGGTTCTTGAATCTCTGTGCCAATTTTGCAAAAATGCCGAAGCGACAGTCTTACACTGTATCTTTCAAATTGGAAGCCCTCCAGTATCTGGATTATGAAGCAGGTAGGAATGTTTCGGGGTGTGCCCATGAATTTTTCTGTGGATAGGAAGAGGATCAGGGAATGGAGTGAAAACAGAGATAGACTTGAACAGCAGTACGGAAAAGACAAACAAAAACGGAAACTGTCAAAAGGACCAGCAGTTAGATCTGAACATGTCGACCAAGGTGTGCTGCATTATCTGGAAGATGAAAGATCTGAAGGCAGGGTATTGGGAAACAAGGACCTACAACGGGAAAGCGATGGAACTCGTTGGCCTTCTTTGCCTCAAAGTCCTTTTTTTTCTATTTTCCTTCACTTCTACTCACACGACCTAACTTAATACTTTCGGGGTTTGTATTCACTCAATTACACGGTTGAGCACAAAAATTACTTTGTGCAAAGGGGTCTATCCCTAGCAAACGCCCACCCCCCAATTTTGCCCTAAATCAGTGGACAGGGGGGGTGGGCATATGCTAGGGATTTTACGGTATATGTGTGTATGCGTGCATGTATGTGTATGTGTGTCTATCTTCAACTTAACATCTATCCACAAAAAAAAACAAAAAAAACAACCAAGTATAAACAGGTGTGGTGTGTGTTTATATCACCTGTACCTGACTGCAGACATGTGGCAGCGTGGGTCGAGTCCAAGCCATACACAAAGACAACTCCATCACCGCCACATTCGGCCACTACCAGACTTTCCGCTTCGCCACCCCTTGCTGTGTACCCGCCCCCACGGCCACCCC
>CM060331.1:12006564-12011564 GCA_030674155.1 Stramonita haemastoma | reverse complement strand
AATAAATAAATAATAAATAAAATAAAATTTTTAAAAGGTGTGCAGACATGGAAAAAAATGTATAAAATAAAATTTTAGAAATAAAGTAGAATAAAATAAATTTTTTAAGGTGTTGGACATGGAAAAAAATATAATACATTTTTATAAAAAATATAATAAATTTTTTTAAGGTGTGTGGACATGGAAACAAATGTAAAAAAATAAAATAAAATAAATTTTTAATGGTGTATGGACTTTAAAAAATGTGTAAAATAAAATTTTTAAAAATAGAAATAAATAAAATAAATTGTTAAAACGTTTGTGGACATGGAAAAAAAATATAATAATTTTTTTAATAAAATAAATCTTTAAAGGTGTGTGGACATGAAAAAAAAAAATTAAAAAACAAAAAAAGCAAAAAAAAATTTTTAATGTGTGGACATGGGGGATTAGGGTGGAGGGTTGAAACAGTCCATAAAACATGCCAGTCAGTCTCTGATCGATTCCATCTTCTTCTTCCATTAATGTTCAGTGGTCAGCAGTTTGACCATTATTAACATTTTTGGCGAAGTGCAAGTGTGTATAATTTTGTCACCTATTCCCACCAGGCACACATTGGCCTACTCTTACAAAAAGCGAACAGGATTTAATGTGTGGGCAAGATGTTATGCATGCGTTCGCACACAGAGCCTCAGTTTATAGTCTCATCCGAAGGACTTTGAAACAGTCAAAAAAGTATGCATCATTCAGTCTGTGATCAATTCTTTGCTCTCTACAGACAAAAAAACATGCAACATCCAGTCTATGATCGATTCTTTTGCTTTCTAGGTAAGGTAAAGGTGTCCCATAACCTAGGCGGTCATAGGGGAGCAAGGCATCAGAGACCTCAGCTTCTCTAGGGGCCAGCATATTGAGGGCAGCGCCCATCTTCTCTCCCTCCCTGCTTTACCTTCCCTGACCTTTGCTATCTACAGTCGATAAAACATGCAACATTCAGTCTGTGATTGAGTTTTTATTATCATGAGGTTACAGCCATGTTTTGATACAAATGGGGGAGCACTGCTCAAAGTAAAACAAGGGGGGTAGATATGGGGTTGCTTCCCCTACTCCATATATTCATTTGTTGTTTTGGGGGGTTTTGTCTGTCTGTCTGTCAGGTGCAAAGCCACTCACTCATTTTGTGGTGGAACATCACATATCAGCCCTGTCAGTGTATAATCATGTCTAATTCATCATTATTACTATTGTCTTTTGTGCGCTTGTGGTGTGCTCATACTCTTCATACCTGTCAATCATCATTTACTGATACTAGCCTCTTTTGTTTCCCTATAGCTCAAAGATTTATTGGGAATAAAACATTGTGAATGGACAGGATAGCTCAACAATCATAGCACTCGCTTTCCCCCAGCCAATGATAAGCAGCACTGTGTGTGGTTACCAATTGGATGGGTGACCGTTTGTGTGCCTTGGCTTCAATACAGTCCTCCAGTTCACCCAGCTGTAAATGGGTACCTACCCTCTTAAGGGTCAGGGAAGGTAAAGCAGGGAGGGAGAGGAGATGGGCGCTGCCCTCAACACGCTGGCCCCTAGAGAAGCTGAGGTCTCTGACGCCTCGCTCCCCTACGACAGCCCAGGTTATGGGACACTTTTACCGTTACCTTTTAACAAAGGGTAGGTATAGTTCATTGATCACACAGTGCTTTATGTCACACTGGTGATCTAGAATTACCTGAAGGCACAGTTTCTGGTCTTTGGTGAGCTGTTTGTTTGAGAAGATTTTCTTAGGGTTTTTTTTGTTTTGTTTTAGTTTTGGTTTGGTTGCCTTATCCTGCTGTTCCCATGCTGTTTGTGCTGATCTCTGCACTGCAGCCATACCTAGGTAGGCAGGTGATGTCGTGTCACAGCCTCAGGTGTGGAGGTCCACAGGGAGCTCAGCAATCAATGTCAGGTCACTGTGAGGCTACCCAGACAGAAGGGCCCAGCACTGCTGCTGGGTCACTTTGGTGGTTTCATATTGTAATGCGTTGTGTACAAGTATTCTTGTCTATCATATTGTATTGTAGTTTTTTTGTGTGGTATCGTACTGTATGTCACTTACAATGAGGGCTGATTTTTTAATGCATGAATTTGGATGCTTCTCACCCTAACCGAAGCTCAGTGCATATTATGGTATTATTGCATGCAAGAGAATGCGATATTATTATTGCATGTTTCTTGTAAATATTAATACAACAACAACAACAACAAAATGGATTGACGATGATTGCGACAGGATTGTGGAGCTGATTCTGTCAAGCAAGAACTGTCCGGGTGTGGACGAGTTGTTGACAGGAGAGTACTCTGCCCTTCACATCGCCGCGAACAACGACCATGTGGAGTGTGTGGGCATCCTGGTGCTGCTGGTGAGGATCCTGACTGACGTGTAGTGCTCTGTGTGTGTGTGTGTGTGTGTGTGTGTGTGTGTGTGTGTGTGTGTGTGTGTGTGTGTGTGTGAGTGTGCCAAAAGTGATTTTTTATTCAAATTTTGTTTTGTTTTGCCAAATGTGATTTGATTTGCATGTGTTGTAGTGTGTTGTCACCAGAAAATGTCAGTATTTTTCAAGAAAAGAGAATGCCTCGATGGCTCAGTAGGCAGCACGTCAGTCTCATAATAATGAAGAAAAGATACTTTTTTGTGTCAGTAGGTGAGGTGAACAGGAACATTAGCATAGATCTAGGCAATTTTAGAGCATCAGCACTATGCACAAACCCTTCCCATTCTAGAAACAATTATTCCAATTTTAAGATTGCAAGTTTTAGACTGATACGACAACTTGTTATGTCCACAACATTTACAAACTGTAATTGTCATCTTAATTTCAGGGAGGAGCAACTGTTGATATCCGTGATGGCCGAAGGCGGTTAACTCCCTTGCACCTGGCTTGCAAGAGACGCCAGGCCAAAGCTGCAGAAGCTCTCATGGGCTTGGGTCTGTAACCACTGCCAGTACTTGACTGTGTCCAATCCTTTACTCTGTAACCACTGTCAATACTTGACTATGTCCAATCCTTTACTCTGTAGCCACTGTCAATACTTGACTATGTCCAATCCTTTACTCTGTAACCACTGTCAATACTTGACTATGTCCAATCCTTTACTCTGTAACCACTGTCAATACTTGACTATGTCCAATCCTTTACTCTGTAACCACTGTCAGTACTTGACTATGTCCAATCCTTTACTCTGTAACCACTGTCAATACTTACTATAACACTTTACTATGTAACCACTGCCAATACTTTACTCTGTAACCACTGCCAATGCTTTACTGTGTAACCACTGCCAATACTTTACTTTGTCCAATACTTTACTATATAACCACTCACTCACTCACTCAGTCCCATGTCCCAAAGGACGTAGGGGGGACATGAGAGAAGACGCAACGGAGATCTTTTTCCATGCTTCATGATCCTGTGTGGCTAGTAGGAGGCGTTGCAGGGGTTGGGCAGTCCAGTCTTTGATGTTGTCAACCCATGATTTCTTTTGGCGGCCTCTTCTTCTTTTGCCCTCGACTGTTCCTTGCAAGATGGTTTTTGCTAGGGTGTTGTGTCTTGTGGTGTGACCAAACCACATCAGCTTTCTCCTCTTTATGGTGGAGAGCAAAGGCTCTTGGGGGCCCACACGCTTTTTGATTTCCTCTTTCACATAGTTATTGGTCTTGTGTTCTTTGTATGATATTTTGAGGAGTCTTCTGTGGCACTTGTTCTCGAATGCTTGGATTCTCCTCTCTAACTCTGCTGTCAGAGTCCATGATTCACAGCCATATAGGAGGATAGATATTACGAGGGATTTGTAGAGGTGGTATTTGGTGCAGAAGCTGATGTTGTTGCTTCTGATGATCCTCTGGAGTCTGACTAGAGCAGATGTTGCTGTTGCAATGCGAGCTTTCACCTCATTGTTTGATGTGCCATCTTTTGTTAGGATGGAGCCTAAGTATTTGAATTGGCTCACCTCTTCCAATATTTCTCCATTCATCTTTATTTCCGTGCTGTCATTACTCGCGCTGTTGACCATGATCTTCGATTTCTCTGTACTGACCTCCATGCCGTATGCGCTCGCTCGGTCTGTTAGACTGTCTGTGAGGATTTGCAGTTCTTGTTTGCTGCTGCCCATGAGGTCAATGTCATCTGCAAATCTGAGGTTGCAAAGGGGTCTTCCACCAATGGAGATGGAAGTGTGGTGGTTTTGCAGTGTCTCTGTCATGATGTTTTCGAGGAAGAGGTTGAAGAGTACAGGTGAGAGAAGGCAGCCCTGGCGGACTCCAACCGTGGTCTTGAAGAACTCGCCCACATAGTTGTTCATGAAAACTGCACTTCTTGCATTCTCGTACAGAGCCTTGATGACTTCAATTAGGCAGTTGTCAATGTTGAAGTGCCTGAGTACTTGCCAGAGGCCGTCATGCCATACCCTGTCAAAGGCCTTTTTGAAGTCTATAAAATTGTGGTACAAGTCTTTTTGGTGTTGGAGATGCTTCTCTATCAGAATTCTCAGGTTGAAAATTTGTTCCATTGTGCTGCGTTTTGGTCTAAAGCCCGCTTGTTCTTCTGCCAGGAGTTTTTCTGCTTGGTTTTTCAGTCTGTTGAGGACTACCTGCAGCATGATCTTGCTAGGATGGCTTATGAGACTGATGGTTCTGTAGTTCTGGCATTGCTTGAGGTTTCCTTTCTTTGGCAGGGGTATTACAAGAGACTGTGTCCATTCTTTTGGCCATTCTTTGGTGTCATGGATCTTCTGACAAAGGTCTGTGAATCGCCTTGCTGTTTCATTCCCTCCATTTTTTATGAGTTCAGCTGGGATGTTATCGATTCCAGGGGACTTCCCCTAACCACTAACTAACCACTACCAATACTTTACTATGTAACCACTACCAATCCTTTACTACCTCAATAAATCATCATTGTTACTTCCTCAATAAAACATCATTGTTACTTGTACTCATAGTCTGTCCTTGTTTCTTTAAGGGAAAGGGGAGGTAGTGTATG
>CM060331.1:11989064-12001564 GCA_030674155.1 Stramonita haemastoma | reverse complement strand
AGTGTGGGAAGGAGGTGGAGGACAGGGAACCGGACAACACAGGTGAGAATGTCTGGCTGTGAAATGTGTTGGTTCTTTTTTGTGTTGTTGTGTCTTTTGTTTCTTGTTTGTTGTGGTTGTGGGATAGGTGGATTATTACAATTGTATTTATTTAGTTTGGTTTATTTATATCTTAAGGATGATGGAATAAGCAATCGTATGCTTTTTTACATCCAGTCCATAGCTCAGTGGTCAGAGCGCTCGCTTTCCCCCAGTCAGTGTTAAGCAGCATCGAGCGTGGTTACCAGTTGGATGGGTGACCATTTGCCGCCTTGGCTACAGTACATTCCACCAGTTCACCCAGCTGTAAATGGGTACCTGGCCTCTTTAAGGTTAGGGAAGGTAAGCATGAAGGGAAAAGGAGATGGGCCCCCCTCAGCATGCTGGCCCCTAGAGAAGCTGAGGTCTCTGACGCCTTGCTCCCCTATGACCACACAGGTTATGGGACACCTTTACCTTTACCTTTCCTTGTTGTTGTTGTTGTTGTTATTGTTATTGTGTGTTTCCCAGCTTGACTCCTTCGGAGTTGCCCAGAATTGTACCCAAACTCACTTTCCCACCTGGGAATCACTACAAGCCTGAAAGTACACATCTTGGATGAGAAGTTTGCGTATGTGACTCCCTCAAGTTTCTTACATATACAGGCAGCCATACTCCAACTCAGAGGGTTTTGTTTTCATTTAAAAGAGAAATGCAGGTTGTTTTGATGTAAAGAGCTTGTCATGGCTTGAGACACATCCTACTCAGCATAACGTTTTTACAGTATAACAGCAGTGTGAGCTGAAGACACACTAAGCATAACGTTTTTACAGTATAACAGCAGTGTGACCTGGACATGTAAGTTTTTCAGTATAACAGAGGTGACACAACACACTCCTATTTTTCAGCTAAAGTTTTTTGTCGCTACTCTCAGCATACGTTTTACGTTACAGCCAGTTGACGCTGAGGCACTAGCGATGCAACTTTTTTACAGTCACACATGTAGGTCAGCTGATCAACTTCAGGGTGCTGTTATGAGTCATCAAACATCCTATTTCACTATAATTGTCGTCCATTCAGAGTCTGAGGTACCAAGTAGGCTAAGAAACTTTTTAAAAAATCACCATTAAGTAGTGATAATCAGGGATTTTATTGTGCAAATGCAGTAGGAAATGACATTTATAAAAGACAATCAACAGGGACAGTAGGAAAGACATTTATTAAAAGTCAACAAACATGACAGTAGGAAAGACATTTATTAAAATCAACAAACATGACAGTAGGAAAGACATTTATTAAAAATCAACAAACATGACAGATGGAAAGCCATTTATATAAAAATCAACAAACATACAGTAGGAAAGCATTTATTAAAATCAACAAACATGACAGTAGGAAAAACATTTATTAAAAAATCAAAAACATGACAGCAGGAAAGCATTTATTAAAATAAACAAACATGACAGTAGAAAGCCATTTATTAATAATAAACAAACATGACAGTAAAAAAGACATTTATTAAAAATCAACAAACTAACAACCAAAGATGTTGAACAGTATTTTTTTTTAAATGTTAAAAGAAAAATTAATTATGCCATTCATACTGTGGGGGGGAAACCAAACAAATGACCAGAAAAAAAATATTAAAACTTAAAAACAAACAAACAGACAAACAAACGACCAACTGTCTTTGCTTTGTCTTTGCAGATGAACAGGAGGAGGAAGAGGAAGGGGAGGGGACAGCAAAAACCAGGAGGAAAAACAAGAACATGATGAGATGAAAGCGGATGAGGAGAAGGAGGAGGAGGGAAAAGAGACAGAGAAAGAAACAAAGGATGAAGATGACAAAGATGTTCCAAGAGAGGAGGAGGAGGAAGAAGAAGAATTAAATACATTTGATTAATGCAGAGCAAGGGTCTGTTGACTCAGTGGATAGAAGACACGAGAGAGAGAGAGAGAGAGAGAGAGAGAGAGAGAGACAGACAGACAGACAGACAGAAGACAGACAGGACAGACAGACAGACAGACAGACAGAACAAACAGACAAGACAGACAACAGACAGACAGACAGACAGACAGACAGAAGAGGAAGAAAGAGCTAAAAGAGGAAAGAGAGGAGTAAAAGAAAGAGAATGAAAAGAAAAAGAAGAGTGTGAACAGTTTTGACAGCAGTGTCTGAACTTGTGGGCTGTTTCTGACTTTACAATGAAAACTTTGAATTGGATTTTGTCTTTTTATGACGAACTTTTCTCCTTAATGATGTTGTGTGTTGGTGTTGTGTGTGTGTGTGTGTGTGTGTTTTGTGGTGTGTGTGTTTGTGTGTGTGTGTGTGTGTGTGTGGTGTGTGTGGTTTTGTTTTGGTTTGTTTGTTATATGTGTGCGTACAGATATGTGTGTTTGTTTTGCCAAGTGCCATATAATATATATATATATATATATATATATATATATATATATATATATATATATATATATATATATATATGTCTTGCTGTAAAATAGACTATACATGACAGTTCAGTTACTTTTGAATTTACATGGTGCGACATGATGTGGTAGTGATTGCTAGTAGACAATACTGATTCAATGTATTGACACGTTTGCTTGGCTTTTTTATGTTGTTGTTAGCTATTAGATATGTGTGTGTGTGTGTGTGTGTGTGTGTGTGTGTGTGTGTGTGTGTGTGTGGTTGTGAGTGTGTGTGGACTTTTTTAGAGGGAGGAGGAGGGGTATCTTTGTTTTGGATGGGAGGGGTGTAAACTGGTCAGGAAAGTGTGGTAGAATCTGACTGCTGCAATTTGAATGAAGTTTCGGTGCTTTGGATTTGTTTGGTAATCATGTCTTTTATGAATGTGTCCACTTTTGAAGAGCCTTTTTTTTGTTTGTAATTCGTTTTCTGAAGATTTCAGATACTAATTACAAAATCTTCAGATGCTAATTACAAATAATGTTACAATTGCAAAATCTTCAGTTGTGCCCCCACGGGACTACGGGACAGGTGAAGGTGAATAAGTATCTGTATCACTGATGCCAAATATAGAACACAGTAAAAAGAATAATATATATATATATATATATATAATATATATATATAATATATATATATTATTTAAAAAGGGGAGGGGGGGAAGGGTGGTAAATATCAAATTAAGAACACAATCATATTTGGCTTGGTTTGATTGAATCAGTCCCTGTAGAGTGTTCGGATCTAGAGACTGTACCATCAACCCATCATCACCACTAGGCCCTTACCACCTTGCTAAAGGATGAGGTTAACGTCCTCATGGCAATAATTAGTCTTTAGGAACAAGCTGGTGTGGGTGCAAGTACCCAGGAGAAGTCGGTTTTGTTGTTCCTCACAGGTGTTCTTATCAGCTCTTAATATCATCTGATGTTTTGTACAGTATCAATCTCAGCAACAACTAATTTTTTTTTTCTCAGCAAGGTTAGTTTTTTTCTAAAATGTTTTGGTTTGGACAATGTACCTAGACATTTTAAAAAATTCTTTTGATTTTTTGTTGTTGTTGTTTGGTTGAGTTTTGTGCTTTTTCTCTTAGTTTACTGGTTTGTTGCTTGTGTTTTTGGTTTGCTGTTATAAAGAGAATGCAATACCCCAGAATGTGAAAAGTTTGTTTGAATTAGAAATAGTATCAGGCAAACAGAATTCTTTTGTAAAAAAATAAAATTAAGTATTCTTCAATCAATAGATCAACTAATCAACCAGCCAATCAGTCAACATTATAGAGGATACCAACACTTTTTTTTGGAAATGAAAACATCCCTAGAAAACAAGAGAGATCATACAACTTATGGATAAACTTCCTACAGGATGAGAATACATACATGATGAGAATACATACAGGATGAGAATACATACAGGATGAGAACCCATACTGGATGAGAATACATACTTTTTTTTTCTTCTTTTTTTTTTTTTTACATTAACCTGTGATAGCTGACAAGTTGATTATCATTATCAATAAACTGGCATACAAGAGAGTGGGAAAAATTATTTTGTCAATGTGTCCATCTTTTTTCAGGAGACTGTATTTTCTTTATGGCATTGTGTTTTGAAAATCCTCACTTCATATGATGTGTGTCTGTAGAATCCACTGCATAGACATTTCATGATGTTGATGTACTATTTTCTTCAGATTGTATCTTTTGTATAATTAGCACTGTGCTGTGTTCAACTGTACAGCGCACTATAGCGGTGTATTATAAAACATTCAGATGTTCCTGAAAGTGTGCTGTATCGTATTTCTTGTGCTGGACTGCATTGTTATACTGTTCTGTTTGCGATATATTTTGCACTTGACAGCATTTGTAGCCTCAAAATATTTTTGTGCATAAAACTGTGTATATGCTGTACATTTTGGATTTAATGTTTGTAAAAGAAAGAGCATTTGAGCTATTGGCATGCTATGGATTGTATATTTATGTTTTATGTATTGTTTATCAATCTTTTACACTGTTTTGATAAACATCATATTCATACAGCTTCTTAATGAATGATACTACCCAAAAACTATGCAAGGATTCCAAATCTTTTTTCACTGTAAATAGTATCCCCCACATTCTGGAAATTCTGTGCGAGATATTTCGCATATTCTATGACGTTTTTTGTTTATTGTTGTTTGTTTGGGGTTTGTTTGGGGAGGGTAGGGGGTTCTTGGGGGGGGGGGGGGGGGGTTCTTGACTTCCTTTTTCTTCCAGTTTTATTTTATCTTTTTTATTTATCTTTTTTTGGTATTTGTCTTTTTTTTTTTGGCAATGCATTTCTTTTTGACTGTCTCCGTCTCTGGGTTGTTTTTCTTCCATTTTTTCAGAATATTTTTAATTTCCTGCTTGTTTATTGCCCTTCAACTTACAAAAAAAGAGAAGATTTTGTTGAGTTGGGATGTATCATTAGTATTGGCGCATCCAAAGTGAGATTGTAAACAGAGATGTGCATAGTTGAAGTTTCATTTTCCTATGTGAATTATGGTGCTGGGTTTTTTTCCCCCATCATTTTGTACTATTTGTTATGATTATTGTGATTGTAATCCAGAGTTAATGATGACTTTGACAAAACAGGCTGATGTCTTTGGTACAACCTAGTCTTAAATCTTCATAGATTTGAACGGGGGAGGCGAGGAGAAGATGTATTGAACTGTGTTCCTCAGCCAGTCAGCAGTGTTGGATGTTTCCAAAGTTTGATAGATTGTGTGCAGGTAGTTGCCAGCTGTGAGGAAACCAAAACTGTGACTGATGGTTTAAGCAAACTGAAGATGTTCATTAATTCATGAATGGTTGAATGACTGTAACTGATGGTTTAAGTAAATTGAAGATGTTCATTTTTTCAAGCTGTGACTGATGGTTTAAGTAAATTGAAGATGTTCATTTATTCAAGCTGTGACTGATGGTTTAAGTAAACTGAAGATGTTCAAGCTGTGACTGATGGTTTAAGTAAATTGAAGATGTTCATTTATTCAAGCTGTGACTGATGGTTTAAGTAAACTGAAGATGTTCAAGCTGTGACTGATGGTTTAAGTAAATTGAAGATGTTCATTTATTCAAGCTGTGACTGATGGTTTAAGTAAACTGAAGATGTTCAAGCTGTGACTGATGGTTTAAGTAAACTGAAGATGTTCAAGCTGTGACTGATGGTTTAAGTAAACTGAAGATGTTCAAGCTGTGACTGATGGTTTAAGTAAACTGAAGATGTTCAAGCTGTGACTGATGGTTTAAGTAAACTGAAGATGTTCAAGCTGTGACTGATGGTTTAAGTAAACTGAAGATGTTCAAGCTGTGATGATGGTTTAAGTAAACTGAAGTTGTTCAAGGCTGTGACTGATGGTTTAAGTAAACTGAAGATGTTCAAGCTGTGACTGATGGTTTAAGTAAATTGAAGATGTTCAAGCTGTGACTGATGGTTTAAGTAAACTGAAGATGTTCAAGCTGTGACTGATGGTTTAAGTAAACTGAAGATGTTCAAGCTGTGACTGATGGTTTAAGTAAACTGAAGATGTTCAAGCTGTGACTGATGGTTTAAGTAACTGAAGATTTCAAGCTGTGACTGAGGTTTAAGTAAACTGAAGATGTTCATTTATTCAAGCTGTGACTGATGATTTAAATAAACTGAAGATGTTCATTTATTCAAGCTGTGACTGATGGTTTAAGTAAACTGAAGATGTTCAAGCTGTGACTGATGGTTTAAGTAAACTGAAGATGTTCAAGCTGTGACTGATGGTTTAAGTAAACGAAATGTTCAAGCTGTGACTGATGGTTTAAGTAAACTGAAGATGTTCAAGCTGTGACTGATGGTTTAAGTAAACTGAAGATGTTCAAGCTGTGACTGATGGTTTAAGTAAACTGAAGATGTTCAAGCTGTGACTGATGGTTTAAGTAACTGAGATGTTCAAGCTGTGACTGATGGTTTAAGTAAACTGAAGATGTTCAAGCTGTGACTGATGGTTTAAGTAAATTGAAGATGTTCAAGCTGTGACTGATGGTTTAAGTAAACTGAAGATGTTCAAGCTGTGACTGATGGTTTAAGTAAACTGAAGATGTTCAAGCTGTGACTGATGTTTAAGTAAACTGAAGATGTTCAAGCTGTGACTGATGGTTTAAGTAAACTGAAGATGTTCAAGCTGTGACTGATGGTTTAAGTAAACTGAAGATGTTCATTTATTCAAGCTGTGACTGATGATTTAAATAAACTGAAGATGTTCATTTATTCAAGCTGTGACTGATGGTTTAAGTAAACTGAAGATGTTCAAGCTGTGACTGATGGTTTAAGTAAACTGAAGATGTTCAAGCTGTGACTGATGGTTTAAGTAAACTGAAGATGTTCAAGCTGTGACTGATGGTTTAAGTAAACTGAAGATGTTCAAGCTGTGGCTGATGGTTTAAGTAAACTGAAGATGTTCATTTATTCAAGCTGTGACTGATGATTTAAATAAACTGAAGATGTTCATTTATTCAAGCTGTGACTGATGATTTAAATAAACTGAAGATGTTCATTTATTCAAGCTGTGACTGATGATTTAAATAAACTGAAGACGTTCATTCATTCATGAACAGTTCAATGACTGTGACTGATTGTTTGAGTAAACTAAAAGTGGTCATGTACTCATGAATGGCTGAATGACTGTGACTGATTGTTTAAGTAAACTGGAGATGGTCATGTATTCATGACCGGTTGACTGACTGTGACTGATGGTTTAAGTAAACTGGAGATGGTCATGTATTCATGGATGGCTGAATCTGATCTTCAGTTTTGACTGTGCGGATTGTTCAGGATTGTTCCTTTGACTTAAGTTATGCAGCAAAGTGAAAGTTTTGATGCAACCTATGCTGTTCATATGTATACATTGGAAACGTGTGTGTGCGTGTGTGTGTGTGTGTGTATGTGTGTGTGTGTGTGTGTGTGTGTGTGTGTGTGTGTGTGTGTGTGTGTGTGTGTGTGTGAGTGAGTGAGTGAGTGAGTGAGTGAGTGAGTGAGAGAGAGAGATTTTTTTTGAAAGGCTTGTGTATAATTTGGTTTTATATTTCTGAAAGATTTGCATGGGAATTGCTCTGATTTGGGGTTAGGTTTTGTTTTGGCTTTTTTCACTGACTATTGACAGTATTATGCTTAAAACCATGGATTCCAATCCTAGGGTATCAGTCCAGGAGGCGAGAGTCGGGCTGGCTTATCTAAGTGAAGGAAGGAGAGGCTGACCCTAGCACTGTTGTTAGTTTTGTGATGCCAGCTGCGCCTCTGCATGTTCAGTTCTTTTTTTTTTTTTTTTTTTTTGATAAAGGCTGACATCTACATTTTTATGTACAAGATTATAATTGACTGAAAGCCATGTCTGTGTTTTTCCTCTGTGAAAAATAGGAGCCTGGTGCTTTTTCTCTCAGTGCGAGAAATCTGTGATTATTTCACAATGTTACTTTCTTGGCCGTTGCAGTTGGAAAAGCAGAACACATTTGTGTCACATGCAGTGGGCCTTTATATATAGCGTTACCATCTCTATCATCTTCCTTTTTGACTTCATTTACTTGACTTATGCCTATGAATTCCCTGGGGAACAAAGGGACACAACAACACCCCTCCAACGGACTTGGTTCTGGGAGATCCTCTTCAGCTCAGCCCATGTCATTCTGGCTGTCTCTGCTTCAATGCTTTTTCGCCAGGTCTGATTTGGTTGACCCACTTCCTTTTTGAGTTTGGTATAAATCAAAATAAAGTTCCATGAGCACAGCTGACTTTGCTTCTGCGTGGTGTTGCTTATGCTGTTCCTTGTATGACACTATTGCATGATGGTTCTGTGTGTTGTTTGTATGACAGTGTTGTGATTATGATGTTGTAGGGATAATGCACATTAAAGGAGAGACAGTTTGTAATAAGGTAGTAAAAATCCCAACAGCTCAAAGCTCAAAGCTGGTGCCAAATTCCACTGCCTGTTAGAATTCAACAGTGTGTTAATCTGTATCATACTGTAAAATAATATTGTAAAGTCTATTGTTAACCTGTATCATAAATTGTAAAGTCTGTTCATGTGTGGCATAAGTTCATCCTGTTAAAAAAAAAGCCATAATCCAGCGCAATTGAAGATCAAAGCTTCCTGTTGCTTTCATTGTCTCAAGAATAAAAAAAAAAAGTATAAATCAAATTTTTGGTTTCACAATTTTTTTATTTGTTCCTCAGCTAGACCTCCAAGGTTCACCAATGGTGAGAATCTTTCCATAAGCAACTATTTTTGTCCACCATTAAGGTAGCTGCATTCCAACTTTGGGGATGATGTCTACGTGCATGTGCATTTATTTTTTTTACCAACCATTCTTACTGGCATGCAATATAGCCTGTTCTTCTGAAAGGCAGAACGCGTGTGCACAAGATGTTCTGTGTCAGTTTGCACATGATACCTTGGTTTATCACTCACTCACTCAGTCCCATGTCCCAAAGGACGTAGAGGGGACATGAGAGAAGACGCAACGGAGATCTTTTTCCATGCTTCACGATCCTGTGTGGCTAGTAGGAGGCGTTGCAGGGGTTGGGCAGTCCAGTCTTTGATGTTGTCAACCCATGATTTCTTTTGGCGGCCTCTTCTTCTTTTGCCCTCGACTGTTCCTTGCAAGATGGTTTTTGCTAGGGTGTTGTGTCTTGTGGTGTGACCAAACCACATCAGATTTCTCCTCTTTATGGTGGAGAGCAAAGGCTCTTGGGGCCCACACGCTTTTTGATTTCCTCTTTCACATAGTTATTGGTCTTGTGTTCTTTGTATGATATTTTGAGGAGTCTTCTGTGGCACTTGTTCTCGAATGCTTGGATTCTTCTCTCTAACTCTGCTGTCAGAGTCCATGATTCACAGCCATATAGGAGGATAGATATTACGAGGGATTTGTAGAGGTGGTATTTGGTGCAGAAGCTGATGTTGTTGCTTCTGATGATCCTCTGGAGTCTGACTAGAGCAGATGTTGCTGTTGCAATGCGAGCTTTCACCTCATTGTTTGATGTGCCATCTTTTGTTAGGATGGAGCCTAAGTATTTGAATTGGCTCACCTCTTCCAATATTTCTCCATTCATCTTTATTTCCGTGCTGTCATTACTCGCGCTGTTGACCATGATCTTCGATTTCTCTGTGCTGACCTCCATGCCGTATGCGCTCGCTCGGTCTGTTAGACTGTCTGTGAGGATTTGCAGTTCTTGTTTGCTGCTGCCCATGAGGTCAATGTCATCTGCAAATCTGAGGTTGCAAAGGGGTCTTCCACCAATGGAGATGGAAGTGTGGTGGTTTTGCAGTGTCTCTGTCATGATGTTTTCGAGGAAGAGGTTGAAGAGTACAGGTGAGAGAAGGCAGCCCTGGCGGACTCCAACCGTGGTCTTGAAGAACTCGCCCACGTGGTTGTTCATGAAAACTGCACTTCTTGCATTCTCGTACAGAGCCTTGATGACTTCAATTAGGCAGTTGTCAATGTTGAAGTGCCTGAGTACTTGCCAGAGGCCGTCATGCCATACCCTGTCAAAGGCCTTTTTGAAGTCTATAAAATTGTGGTACAAGTCTTTTTGGTGTTGGAGATGCTTCTCTATCAGAATTCTCAGGTTGAAAATTTCTTGGTTTATAGTCTCATCTAAAGGAATTTCAGGGATGTTGAGCCATTGCTGATGTTAACTCCAGGGAAAATCCCCTGGAATATGCATCTCAGTGGTGGCTTAAACCCAGGCCATCAGATCACAGACTCAATATTCTAACCACTAGGCTATTCTGTCATCTTCCCCCCCTCCCCCCTCTCAAACCAAATGTATTCCCAATATATTTTTGTTAAGAAAAGGTGTCTCGAACCTGCTGGTGTATGTTTGTGTTGGGTTGTTACTGGGCGTTGGGAGTTCCCTGGCTTAACTTAACACCCTTGGGGTTACCCTGACCCAGAACATACACTCTTCTTCTTCTTCTTCTTCTTCTTCTTCTTCTTCTTCTTCTTCTTCTTCTTCTTCTTCTTCCTCCTCCTCCTCTTCTTCTTCTTCTTCTTCTTCTTCTTCTTCTTCTTCTTCTTCTTCTTCTTCTTCCTCCTCCTCCTCTTCTTCTTCTTCTTCTTCTTCTTCTTCTTCCTCCTCCCCTTCTTCTTCTTCTTCTTCTTCTTCTTCTTCTTCTTCTTCTTCTTCTTCTTCTTCTTCTTCTTCTTCTTCTCTTCTCCTCGTTTGCTTTTGCACTGTCAAATGTGTTTGGGAAAATAATGGTATGTCTTTTCCAGCTCCTCTTGTACAGCTGTACAGCTTGGTTTGCAGGGTTATCCTCGTTTTGGCCACACAATCTTTCTCAGGTCTCTGCATAGCATGCACACTCACTCTTTCTCACTGTCCTCATTGGCCACACAATCTTCCTCATTGGCCACACAATCTTCCTCATTGGCCACAAAATCTTCCTCACTGGCCACACAATCTTTCTCATTGGCCACACAATCTTCCTCACTGGCCACACAATCTTTCTCACTGGCCACACAATCTTTCTCACTGGCCACACATTTTTTCTCATTGGCCACACATTTTTTCTCACTGGCCACACAATCTTCCTCACTGGCCACACATTTTTTCTCATTGGCCACACAATCTTTCTCATTGGCCACACAATCTTTCTCACTGGCCACACAATCTTTCTCACTGGCCACACAATCTTTCTCACTGGCCACACAATCTTTCTCATTGGACACACAATCTTTCTCAATGACCACACAATCTTTCTCATTGGCCACACATTTTTTCTCATTGGCCACACATTTTTTTCTCATTGGCCACACAATCTTCTCACCACAACTGAAAGTGGTTCATATGTAATTACCCAAGTTGGCTCTCCTGAATTGAGTTTTAAAAGAAAAACAAACAAAGAAATAAACTTCTGATTCTAAATGTTTGACATAAGGAATCGGGGCATGTCTGTGGCTGTGGATGATAAATTGAATGAGGGGCTGAACAGCAGGACAGGTCACAGAAGATGGAGCAGCCAAACAAAGAAATATTAATAGGAAACATATATCATCCACACACACACGCACGCACGCACGCACATGCACGCACGCACGCACACACACACACACGCACACACACACACAGCAACCAGAACAATGAGAGAGAGAGAGAGAGAGAGAGAGAGAGAGAGAGAGAGAGAGAGAGAGAGAGAGAGAGAGAGAGAGAGAGAGAGAAGATTGACAATGACAAAAGTTTTATTGTGATAAGCAAGGTGCCCATTCACAAGGGGACAGTGAGAGGGGGGCCAGGCACAAAACACAAAATGTCATATTCTGAGAAACTGAATAACTACCGCCCAAATATTCATCATGGCATGGATTCCATAACGTGGTTACAGAATAGATTCAAATCCCTTTTTTTAATATCTATAAGCTTTTGTTAGCCTTTACAATGGGAATTGGGTAAGATGGAAGAATTTTTCCTCCACAAAACTGTACAAATCCAAAATCAACATCTCAAAACAAACTGGTCTGCAACAAAGACACTAGTAGGTCACAATGTCTCCTCTTCCCTTTTTTTTTTTACGGCGTTTGAAACGTTGCACCCTAACACGTAATAAATTTGTAATAATCCGGGTAGCATATAGGGAGAGAGAGAGAGAGAGAGAGAGAGAGAGAGAGAGAGAGAGAGAGAGAGAGAGAGAGAGAGAGAGAGAGAGAGTTGACAGTTGCTTTCATAACAGTATGAAGAGTAATGAGTAAAGGGACTTTTTGTACTTTGAAAAGAAATACACTTTTTGTTTGTTCTTCTTTTTTTTTAGCTGTTTTTTTAATGTACAGTCTCTGGTCTCAGGAGTCAAAATAGCCGAAAAAATATGAGTTAAAATTCATTCTTCTCTCTCTCTATCTCCTCTCTCTCTCTCTCTCTCTCTCTCTCTCTCTCTCTCTCTCTCTCTCTCTCTCTCTCTCTCTCTCTCTCTCTCTCTCTCTCTCTCTCTCTCTCTCTCTCTCTCTCTCTCTCTCTCTCTCTCTCTTCGGATGAGACTATA
>CM060331.1:11979064-11981564 GCA_030674155.1 Stramonita haemastoma | reverse complement strand
GATGTTGTTTGTTGGGGTAAGTTGTGTGTTGTTGCTTTGTACTTGTTGTAAAGTAATTCTTTTTTGATGTAACGCTATTATAAGACTGGGTTACTCAATTAGTATGTTCTCAGGCATATAAACGTAGCCCCTGTGTGTGTGTGTGTGTGTGTGTGTGTGTGTGTGTGTGTGTGTGTGTGTGTGTGTGTGTGTGTGTGTGTGTGTGTGCGCGCGCGCGCGCGCGCGCGTTGCATGTCTGCTGGAGTGAGTGAAGACCTCTAATTCTCTTTTGTGTTTCCTTTCGCATACTCTTGCGTTGATATACATATATAATTATATATGACTAAATATATTTATATATATATGTGTGTGTGTGCGCGCGGCCGCGCGCGCGCGCTTTGTGTGTAGTCGCTGTGCCCCATGGATGCGTAAATTGATGGGGAGAGGAGATGAGAGGTGGGTGGGTGGGTGCGCACTAAAGGCGAGGGCATGCACGTTCATTGACGATTCGATTCCCTGCTTGCCACCTGCTGCTCTGTCTGCTCCTCCCCCTCCCCCCCCCCCTCCCCCTCCCCCACCGCCTGCAGAGGAGCTATGAAATGGTTCAAACTTGGCCAGCTGATGTTTCCTGGTGGTGGTGGTGGTGGTGTGGTGGTGGTGGGATGGTGGGTGGGAGGGGGGTAGGGCCTGTCAGTGAAGGTGTTGAACTCCTGTGACGATCATTAAGAGTACAAGTTTGGTTCTCTGCTGAGGTGGCTGTTTATTATGAAGGGGAATCTTTTTTTTTTTTCTCCTGGTGTTGATAAAAGTAATAAGCCTACCTACCTACTGACTCCATTCCCCTGATAATACTTCGGAACAGACTTTTGTTTGTTTGTTTTCGTTCCTCATCTAGAGTTACGAGGTTCACCAATGCTGACATTTTCCGTATACATGCGACAGTATTTGTCCACCATGAACGTAACTGCATTACGACTTCGGGGATAGATCTAATGTCTTAACTCGACACCAGCGTGCATGCGGGTTTTCACATTTTGTTATCAACATGCTGGCCCTAGGGAAGCTGAGGTCTCTGACACCTCTCTCCCCTACGGCCGCCTTGGTTGTGGGACACCTTTTACCTTTGCCTTTTTATCAGTTCCTACCGGCATGCAATGGCCTACTCTTCCTAAGGGCTTTAACGTGTGTGCAGGATGTTCTGCATGCATTCGCACACGGGGGTGCATCGGTTTATAGCCTGATCTGAAGGACTTTCGAGAGAGTGGAGTCGGTACCAAGGAGGAAGAAACAGAGGCAGACCAAGGAAGAGATGGGAGGACAACTTTAGCGAATGGACAGGCCTAGAATTCAACAAAGCTTTGAGAAAGGTAGAACAGAGAGAGGAATGGAGGGAACTGGTTGTCAAATCTTCAGGGGCGCCCCCACGGTCGATAGATAGATAGATAGATAGATAGACAGACAGACAGACAGACAGACAGACAGACAGACAGACAGACAGACAGACAGACAGACAGACAGACAGATAGATAGATAGATAGATAGATAGATAGATAGATAGATAGATAGATAGATAGATAGATAGATAAACTCCAAAGGAAAAATCTCCTAGAACGGATGCCTTGGAGGTGGCTCGATCCCCAGGTCATCAGATCACGAGCGCATGCATTTCTCTAACCACTAAGCTACCCACCCCCAGGAAGAGACAGTAAACCCGAGGTCTCGCGTACTGCACGAATGCATGCTGAACATTTAGCCACACGTTTGAAACCCCCATCCAACTTTCTTAATTAAAGAGTTAGACTGATATCAAATGGCCCCATCCAACTTTCTTTAATTAAAGAGTTAGACTGATATCAAATGGCCCCCATCCAACTTTCTTTAATTAAAGAGTTAGACTGATATCAAATGGTTAATGGAATAGGTGAGGTGTCATGAACATACCCAGCATGCAACCTGGTGAGGGATGGGCTCCACCCAGTTCAATTTTCCCCCAAGTTGAAAAATTCAGCACAGTGGCCCGACCACTCCTCCACAGGTTTTGGGTAAAGTTCTGTCCGTCAGGTGAAAGGGGGAGATGAGGGAGGGAGGGCGGGGGGGCGGGGGGTTGCACGTGCAAGCGAGCACGCACATGCACGTCCATTCCTTCCCCCCCCCCACACACACACACCACCTGCTGTTCCCGTCCTTTCTCTTCCTCTCCTCTTCCCCACTCCCGCCCCTGCCCCTCCCTCCTTTTCCGTTTCTGAGAAACTGAGAATTCTGATTTAATTATGAAGAAAAGAAAGAAACGACAGCCTTTGTTGTTGTCGTTGTTGTGGTTAAAATAACGTCCCCAGCAGAAATTTCCGATTTAGGGACTATGAGTAAGAGTCATAGTGCGTATAAGGAAACAACAGCCTTTAAATTAAATGAGTTCCTTTATATTCAGGCATCAACAAAGTTGCAAATAATCGCTAGTAGACCCCAGTCAGATCAAAGGAGATAATTGTCATTCGAAGCAAAGGGAAGTTGTTTGGGTTTT
>CM060331.1:11971564-11976564 GCA_030674155.1 Stramonita haemastoma | reverse complement strand
GAAACGACACAGAGGAAAAGGGAAACAAATCGGTCTATTGACAAGAGTTCAATTTCCTTTCCTAGCACCTGCCTTTCCTGCTCTTCTCCCTCCTTTCCCTCCTCCCCCTTCCGCTTTAGAGAAAGCGCTGTGGCAGAACCGTGGCCATTTTGCAGTTCGTTATAATGTGACTATAAATCAATGGCAATTTTTAAAAATTCGTCAAAGTTACATTTGTGTGTACGAATGCATAGTTAGAACACTCAACCTGATTAAACTGACAGTATACGTAAAAAAAAATTAATTAGGATCTATTTTCATAGAAGCACTTGCTGAAAATAACATTTTCTGGGTAAATATTCAATATATATCATAAGCTTTCTACATAAACAATACTGTTTTAAGTTAGTGGAGAATGCAAATAAGCAAAACTTTAAAAACAAACAAACAAACAAAAAACCTCTTAGTATTCAACGAACTGTCACAACAGCTGAAGTCAACAACAAAAAACAAATTGGTGTTTATAAGACAACAAAATCATAACATACCCTGCCACTGTTTCCAAAACGAAGAAAAAATTAAAACTGAAACTAAAACACGACCCCTAGCAGTGCAACCAGCCTGTGCACGCGTTTGTGGCAGTCTGAAATAAGATTTATCTGGGGAAAATTACACACAACCTGATTCCAAATCTTACCCTGATTATCACTAATAAATACAAAAAAACCAGCCATGAGAATCAAAAAGTACTGGTGCAATAAACGGCATTTCTTTTTTTATCCACTCATACTGATTTTGGCAAGATTCCTAAACACGTTGAAAAGTGACCATGTTGAGAGTATTCTCTGCAGTATATTACATTTTCTTAACATTTCAAATAATTATGTTTGTCCGGAACAAAAACATTCAACAAAAGCTGTACAATAAGTATTAAGTAGAAACAAGAAAACTACTTAAAAAAAAGTAGGCATTGAGTGCAATAGCTCAGAGGTTATCAACACCCCCCCCCCCCCCCCCCCCCACTTTTTCTGCTTTACAATCCACGTTTTGTCCCCTCCACTCCCCACCCCACCCCTTGCATACATTGCTTATTGTCCACTTTGCTCACTACTTTGATATTCAAAAGCATTACATTGCAATAAAAAACAAAAATAAAACGAAGCACCTGATGTGGTTTACTGGCACCTCGAACATAAAGATTCGTTTTACATTGTCCATGATATTTTTACACCTTAAAGTCTCATGTTGCACACAGCCAGAGTCTCAGGTCATTCATGATGGCGCTTGCAGAAGATTCACAGTTTTAGTGTGATCAGTCTTGTGTTCATAATTATTGGGACCTAACCTAAAAGCAGTCTGTTCACACTGGTTGAGAATGTGTCTAGTCTCACACTCTTAGAAACCATTTTCATGATTATTGTTTTCTGTCAGCAGTCTATATACTCATTCTCATTGCAACCATTTGTTGGCAGTCTGTAAAACTCTCTCTCTCTCTCTCCTCTCTCTCTCTCTCTCTCTCTCTCTCTCTCCCCTCTCTCTCACACACACACACACACACACACACACACACACACACACACACACACACACCACACACACACACAACACACACACACACACACAATCTCCTGTTCAGGGCGATCCCAGCCCAGTGTCTTGTCTCTGGCATACTCTTCATATTTCACATGTCAGATCAGCAGCCTGTGAACTGTCCTGAAACTGTCCTGTGAACTGCCTGTGCTGTATACATGTAGGGAATGCACGCACGGCCAAGCTATAGGAAGAAGCCCTCTTTCTTTCTGCCCAGGCTCATTCCGAAAAACCAGAACCACTATCCGAGTCGCCTCCTCTGCTGGAGAACACCCTCTCCACCTCTCTGTCGTTCTCCTCATCCGTCTCCCCCTCCTCCTCCTCGGTCCCTAGGCCCCGGAGTCCCAGCCCCCTCATCTCCTTCAGGTAACGCTTCTTCACGCCGCCGTACCTCGCCACGCTGACGATGGGAGTGATGAGGGGGGAGGGGACGACTGGAGAGATGTAGCCGCTGTCGTCGGCGGCGGCGTGGGAAGAACCGCCACAACGAACCTGACCACCGTGGTGGCTGTAGACAGGGGGGTGTGAGCCGGGTGGAGGGCGGGGTGGGGGTGGGGGTGGGGGTGAGGGGGCGGCCTGGAGGGGGATGTGGGGGAGGGGAAGGGGGAGGGAGGAGGGTTTGGGGCCTCGGGGCTGCTAGGGGAGGGGCTGCTGCTGGAACCGGGGAAAGCGTGAGGAGGGTGGTGGGGGTGGGGGTGGTGGGTGGTAAGGGCGGGGGGTGTGGATCCCAGGTAGAGAGGATCCTGGGGAGCGAAGGGCGTGACGTAAGGGGAGATCCTGGGCAGGGCGGAGGAGGAAGGGGGGGAGGACGAGGAGGAGGAGGTGGGGTACATGTAAGGAAAGGGATAGGTGGGGGTTGAGGTAGGCCCCACCCCGCGCCGCCGCCGCCACGGACTGACCCTGCCTGGGCGCGTGGGGGTCAGCGGACTGGATCACACTGACCGCCTCCCACGAGGCGTGACCCGAGAGGAGGAGGAAGCGGTAGCGGTAGGAATGGTGGCGATTCTGGGCGTGGTACAGACCACGAGGGCAGCAGGCTTCGTGTCCGCGAGGTCAGCCTGGGCCCGGTGGCCTGAGGAGACTTTGCTGTAGACAGCCAGGGAGACAGCCTCCCCCACCGCCCTGAACGTGGGTGTGACGGAGTCTGCCCTGCCTCGGCCACTACACGGGGGGGACTTCAGGCCACACGGGGATGACTTCAGCTCTGAGGCTGCCTGGAAGCAAACGGCTTGACATCAGCCACCGCCCTGAGAGAAGGAGACAGTTTGATGTCACCCAGCCGGGTCTAGACACAGCTCCTTCGTTCTGTCCTGAAGCCGTTCTGGGCACGGTTGTTTCCTGGGAGACGCCAGACGTCAGCGATCTACTGTAAGGAGAGCCGCGAGGGCTGAGGTCTGAGGAGTGAACGTCTCGAAGAACCTCCAGTTCAGATCGGATCTCCATAGCTGTGGAGTTCAACGGTTTGGGGCTACAACTGTCCGAGTGGGGGTCTTCTAGAGGGAGGGGGTCCGTGGCGGCGGGGAGACACCGGTGCATGTGGTGCTGCAGGGTAGAGTGGAGGTGTCGGGTCAAGGCGTCCTTCACCCCTTGAGGACAGCCCTCCAGACGATCCAGAAAGGTCTGGGTGGAGGTGATGGCCGTTTCGTACCCTTGTGGTAGTCGTCCTTCATCGTCTGAAGCCTCTCGTAGGCGTCCTTGAGTAGTGTGGCCTTGTCCACTTTCAGACCGTCCTGCCATCACAAAAAAACATCATGTTCATTCTTCTATGCCATGCTGCTTGCTTACTCTAGTTTGTTACAGTACAAGCCCCCACCAACCACAGAATGACGTGACAAAACAAGTTTCATCTGCTTCTAAAGACAGAGTTACACTGTTTAACACACACACACACACACACACACACACACACACACACACACACACACACACACACACACACACACACACACACCAATCTTATCGATTCAGAGCATTATATTTACAGCCTCTTGCTGATGTATTGTTTGAGTCAGCGAATGTATGATTTTCTTAATAAAATTGTGTTTAAAATGAGCAATGACTTCAAAGATTACTTTGCTAAGCTGTGTCTCATAGAGATAATTATGTAGTTTAAACCAATGTTTATCAGTCTGTTCTATGACGTCTCAGGAACGTCTTGAAAATGTTAATGAAACAGGTCAAGGGAAGCCAGCACTAATGTTATCAACAGCTCGAATCCAGACTTGTAACGTAACTGCATTTCTGACACCATGTCTTTGTGTTTTGGGGCTGTTCGGCCGTGTGTGTGTGTGTGTGTGTGTGTGTGTGTGTGTGTGTGTGTGTGTGTGTGTGTGTGTGTGTGTGTGTGTGTGTGTGTGTGTTGTGGTGTGTTCTCTGTAACGTGACGGCAACATGGAAACAGTACAAACAAGCATAAATTGAAAACAGTGGGAGGTAAGCGTCAACACCGTATCTCTTCCCCATTTCCTCAGAAAAAAATTATCGCGCGGCAGCAGTGTAAAACAACATTTTCTTTATCCTTTATCCCCCCCCCCCCCTCCCCCAACCCCTACTCCATCCTCCCACTTTTGGTTAGTTCGTGCACGAAGTATATAGATCTATGTATGGACTTTAAACTTGAGAACAACCATTCGTTTTCACTTCAACTCTTTCTCCTCAGTGGTCACACCGCATTCGTTAATTATAAAGCACAGACTAAAAAAGAAAATTCAACGCAGTGAAACTAAAAGGGACGAAAGTGATGGGGGTCGTGGGGTGGTATGAACGTCTTTGAAACTCTCTCTCTCTCTCCTCTCTCTCTCTCCTCTCTCTCTCTCTCTCTCTCTCTCATCATCACTCTCCTCTCTCTCTGTCCCTACTTTAATCTACTCTCTCTCCTCTCTCTCCATTCTCCTCTCATCTCTTCTCTCCTCTCCTCTCTCTCTCTCTCTTCCCCTCTCTCCTCCTCCTCTTTTGTACGAAAGCTGCTTGGCTATGAAATGTGTGGAGGGAAGAGAACAAAACACTAGCTGCCTGTGGACAGATGGCTGACAGAGAAAGAAACTGGGCACTTCAGGCTGAAACTGGACCCAGTGAAATATGGACATTAAGGACCATACAGCCAGGGCACTACGACACGGTGACACAGAGAGAGAGAGAGAGAGAGAGAGAGAGAGAGAGAGAGAGAGAGAGAGAGAGAGAGAGAGAGAGAGAGAGAGAGAGAACACTGAATGATTTTAATTGCACATCGGCCTTGGGCCACAATACAAGAGAGAGAGAGAGAGAGAGAGAGAGAGAGAGAGAGAGAGAGAGAGAGAGAGAGAGAGAGAGAGAGAGAGAGAGAGAGAGAGAGAGAGAGAGAATAAACAAGTCTTATTTGACCAAGCCACAAAAATCATCGGTCAAAAGTGGGATAAACAAGCTATACAAATGGATATGAATAAAAACACACA
>CM060331.1:11941564-11966564 GCA_030674155.1 Stramonita haemastoma | reverse complement strand
ATGTGATCAAATACAGGCCCTGACAGTCAGGCTCTCCACCTGTCCTGCCTGCCCCCCCCCCCCTACCCCCCTCCCTCTCTCTTCTCTCTCTCTCTCTCTCTCTCTCTCTCTCTCTCTCCCTCCCTCACGTCTGCACAGGGCGGAACAGCAGCACACACAATAATGACACAATCACCTGCACGTGCATCCCCCACCACCACAACGCCATTCCCCTCAGCTCTACCGTCTGTCTGTAACGTCTGTGGCGTCCCCTTCCCCTCTCTCCCTCTCTCCCTGACACTAATCACCCCTCGAGATTCCCCTCCGGACTCCCCAGGGGACAGAAGGGGGAGGATGGATTAATAAGGCGTGTTAATGACATCAGACTGCAAGCGCGATAGCCGTCTGCCCTGACACGTTCGATGCAGCCAAGGCCTAGCCTCCGAAAAGCGCGCTAGACAAGGTGTAACAGCTGCCCAGCGCACTCAACTGGCGAGGCTTGACCACTGATGACCACGAGCAGGCATTGATAAGATAATGAGGTGGACTCCTCCTCAGCACACTCATTATCCCGATTCGGGGTGGGACAACCCGTTACAGCTATTGTTATCTGGGCGCGAAAGAGTTAGCTAAGAGAAACCACTCCAGCAGAGTCAGACCTGGAAGAGGTTTGTAGTCTGTTGGTATTTACGACTTGCGCCAGAGGTAGGGGAGTGATCATGGTTTGCGTTGGCTGCTAATGACGGAACGAATGTTTCCGATACAGACAGCGTGGGGGCCAGGGTCAGAGGGGCCAGTAGTGCCAGAACTGAAAGGTGCAAGAGGCAGGGAGACAGCAGGTGGTGGTGGTGGCGGGGGAGGGGGCAGGATAGGATGGGAAGGGGGTCTTGATTATCTCATGCCCTTGAATGTTATGCCGCCCGTCTCTGGACTGCACTGAAACACATGATGTACCTGCAGAGGTAATTCAGGTGGACTTCATCTTTATATTGTCCCTCCCCCGTGGGTATGTCCAGGGCCTCTTTTGGCACAAGTGGTGCCCCCCTCCCCTGGCTATACTGAAAAATTCCGCTGTTCTGTCATTTTCTTTGTTTCTGTCTTATTTGTCTTCTTCTTCTACATGTATATCTGTCTATCCTGTCTTTCATGCTTCTTTTCTGCCTTTCCAGTCTATTCTCCTGCATTTTTCAACTAAACTGACTCTTTTGTTGTTGTGTTGTTGTTGCTGCTGCAACAGTCTACAGCATTTTGTCTGTACCGTTTGTGTTTGCGACAATGAAATTATAAACATCTGGGTGGAATGGGCAAAGGTTGTGCATTCTGCAGTCGTACGTGCCTTTGTGGTATTCCTTTTTTAATATTGGTGGGAAGAGGTAGAACTTTGTGATAATCTGGAGTTAATAGATTAAACAGAGTGGTCTGGCATCCTCAGCACAGCCTGGTTTAAATGCATATAAAGAACATAAGGGTTATGGATTCTTTTTATTTTATTTAGCATATCACATGGTTGCATGGTTGACAGCAATTAACCTTTGAGGAGCAGGTCCATTAACTTTGAAACTGAAGCGGATGCTAATGCAAGTTTAGGAGTACTAGTGTCTTTGTGGGGACTGTACAGCTCGGTGGTCAAAGCGCTCGCTTTCCCCAGCCAAGGTTAAGCAGCATCAAGCTGGTTACAAATAGGAGGGTGACCGTTTGCGCGCCTTGTCTTTAGTACAGTCCCCCAATTCATCCAGCTGTAAATGGTACTGCCCTCTTCAGGGTCAGGGAAGGTAACGCAGCGAGGGAGAGGAGATGGGTGCCTTCTACTACTACTACTACTACTCAGAGGTAGATCTATAAGCAGTTTTCTAACCAAAAAAAGTTTATGACTTGTGGTTGACCTCTACATCAAATACTGTGGATCATTCGTCCTGAAGTATGTATAATACAGTTGCAGACAGAAAAAGAGAAAGGAAAAAAAAAGAACGATGGGTGGCGCTGCTCTTACGGCGACGCGCTCTTCCCGTGGAGAGCAGCCCGAATTACACGTAAATAAATCTGCCGTGACTTAGAGTAATGTAAATATAATAATTGTAAATGTATGTGAGAAAAATGGGGAAAAAAACCCACTCCATTTTGTAAAAGGTGGCATCTTCGTGATCCTAGTCTTTCATGGGTTTGCTCTGCTTACCAAAGTTTTGTGTAAGAAGAAAAGTGTTTTAGTTTATTGAACTTGGTCCATTTTTATCCGTTGTATCAGTACTAGTGTAGTTCGCTGGGAAGCAATTTGCTTCACAAATTCGAGTCATTGTATGCCTTTATTTCGTTTTTCCTTCGTGGGTCAGTTTTTGTTCGGTTGGTGATTCTGTTGGTGGTAGTAGGTTTGGTGTTGTTGGTGGGTTTTTTTTTTATATTTCTGTTGTTATCTCTGCGTGTTTGGGTTGTTTTGTTGGGGTTTGTTTTTGTTTGTTTGGTTTGGTTTGGGGTGTTGCTTTTTTTGTTGTTTTTGTTTGCTTTGGGTTCTTTTTGGGGGGTTGTTGTTGTTGTTGTTTTTTTCGGGGGGGGGGGGGGGGGGGGGGGGTTCCTTCCTCGACTAGAACTCCGAGGTTTACTTAAATCCGACTTGAGGGATAACTGTTTGATTTTTGTTTGTTGGTGACTTGTTCATATCATCCCTTCCTCCATCATGACACTAAACATATAGACTTGACCAAACATAAAATAGTATTGTTGTAATGCTCGTGCATGAGCGCGCGCACGAGCGTTTGTGTGTGTGTGTGTGTGTGTGTGTGTGTGGTGTGTGTGTGTGTGTGTGTGTGTGTGTGTATATATATTTATGGTGCGTACAAACAAACAAAAAACCACTCACAATCCAAAAATACTCTTGAAATCCTAAGATTTCTCAAACCCCAGGAAGCATACGAGTCTTATGACCCATCCTTTACACTGTGTCCACTGCCACGAAAACTGACAGGTGCGAGACAAGATTATCATCTCTTCCCGAAAAAGCAGCGGCTTCTTGGCTTCTTGGACCTAAAAGCTCCCAAATAATGCCTTGTAAAGCACTTCATAGCATGGCATCATTTAACGGGATGAAGATCAAAGAGGTCGACTTTAAACAATGCACACCTTTTCTCCTTTAGCTACCAATAAAAGATAAACAAGTAAGGAACTCAACCCAGCCCATCAACGGTATTTCTGTTTAGCATGGCCTTGTGAATCCCCCCTGCAATGTGTGTGTGTGTGTGTGTGTGTGTGGTGTGTGTGTGTGTGTGTGTGTGTGTGTGTGCATGTGTGTGCATGTGTGTGTGTGTGTGTGTGTGTGTGTGTGTGTGTTTGTTTTACCCTTCAGGGCAGCAGCACTCCAGAAGTGTGAATGGGGAACAGCCTTTGACATAACCTGTCAATACGTGAGGCTGCCACCACACACCCACACACACACTGTGGCAGGCTGGAAAACAACACCCCCACACAAAAGATTTGACGTCTGCCCGCGAATAACCCGTTTCGCCATAAACGATCCTCTGTGGCTTCCCATCGTGCCCCAGCCCTCTCCAGCCAATCAAAGCGAATCTCTCATCTGGGAGGCAGGCAGGCCCCTAACGGATTGTCCTGCCTGTAACCGGTGTCAGCATAAGGTGCGAATGATAGCGCCTGGTGTCTATGGCAGCGAGAACAGTGACACAACCCCCTCCAAACAAGCCCTTGTTAAAGAGTGATAAGGACGTATGGGGTTTTCTCTCTGCCCCTCAGGCCAAAAAATGGCGAGCTCTCCAAACGTCACTGTCTCTCTAACTGGACCTCCGTCTCTCCCCCTGCGGAGCGCAGCGACACCTATGTCAAATCGTCATCACCTTGATTTCCTCTCGCTCTCTCTCTCTTGTGGTGTTTGTGAGTGATGGGTCCTGAATTGGCTTGGTGCTTTACGCTTTTCCCTATTGTGCCGTGAAGCATGCCATTAGTGTCAGGGGTCGTTTGTCCCCCAATGTTTGGGTATGGACCAGAAAAATCTGTGCAGATTGGGTATAGATCGACTTTGTGGACAGAGGAAAAGAAAACAAGAGGGACTGAAAGAGATAGATGGAATGAAATGTCAGGAACACTGATAAGAGACTCTGTCTGTCTGTCTGTCTGTCTGTCTGTCTGTCTGTCTCTCTCTCTCTCTCTCTCTCCTCTCTCTCTCTCTCTCTCTCTCCTCTCTCTCTCTCTCTCTGTCTGTCTGTCTGTCTGTCTGTCTGCCTCTCATAACCATTGACCAAACGAATGTTAACGTACAGGTATGTAGTCAAGTGTTTAGACCAAACTTGAGTCTACCATTTCAGCACCCACCCAAAAACACCATCTTCATTCATATCCAATTTTCAAAACTGAGAAAGCATTAAACAAACAATGAACAACATTATGTTAGGCCCAGGCTTACATATGACTCCAAATGTTTGAAACCACTCCCCTGTCGAGGTAAAGGCAATGGACCATACTTTCGATGTGTCCTGTTTGGTTGTGGTCAGTATTGAAATGAGGGAGTGGTTTACTAGCGAAATAAGAGTTTTAAAAATTAACGGTAATTTGCTTTAATATTTATTTGATATCATCATCCACGCATTCACAAAATACATCTGATATTTTTTATCTGTTTAGATAAATTGAGATTGCTGCTTAAATCTTGAAATTTAAGATTAATGTAATTACCCTTCATGGGATGATTAAAGTGTTTTGGACATGACTTCACTAAAATGATTTTGAAAGAAATGCTTTGGATGCAAACACTGTAAGCAAACTTTGACTGCAATTGCTGTAATTTTGTCCTCATCTCCAAAACAAACAAACCCTACAGACTAATCCACACCAGACGAATGCATACAAATTCCTTTTAGTCTGAAAATATGATAAACAACTATAAAGAGAATCTGAAAAGGATCTTGTAGAGTGCTTTGCTTTAATTTAATATCGTAGACTGCAGCGAGAACAGGTATCAATTAAAAACGAAACAGATAACCTCTGACTACAGCACACTCCACGGAAAGAAAAACAAAATGCTGGTGAAAGGACTAGTGAGCCAGGGTGAATATTGGTACAATGCAATGAACCCTGACTGCAGATTTGGAGAGAAGAGTATAGGCGGTAGAGATGAAATGCTTCCTGAGACTCCTTGGCATCTCCTACAAAGACCACATAAGCAACGAAGACATGCATAACATAATCCAGCAAACCATTAGTGCCTACAGAAACCTTCTGACAATCGTAAAGAAGCGTAAGCTTAAATGGTACGGGCATGTCATTAGATCAAAAGGACTTGTAAAAACAATACTGCAAGCAACTTTCCAAGGAGGAAGAAAAAGAGGCATACCTAGAAAGAGATGGGAGGACAACATCAGCGAATGGACAGGCCTAGAACTCAACAAAACCTGAAAAGGCAGAACAGAGAGAGGAATGGAGGGAACTGGTTGACAAGTCTTCGAGGGTGCAAGACCACGGGATAGAAAGATAATAGACAGACAGTCAGACAGACAGACAGACAGACAGACAGATAGATAGATAGATAGATAGATAGATAGATAGATAGATAGATAGATAGATAGATAGATAGATAGATAGATAGATAGATGAATGAATGGATGGATGGATGGATGGATGGATGGACACACACACACACACACACACACACACACACACACACACACACACACACACACATACACACACACACACACACACACACACACACACACACACACACACACACACACACACAAACACACAGGGAAGTAATCCTTTATTTAGAGCTGTAAGTTGACAAGACGGCGCGCGCGCGCGCGCGCGTGTTGTGTGTGTGAGAGCTGCTACAGTTTATAGTGGATAAAGAGTTCTGGTTGTCTAGAACTCATGCATCTTTGAGGAACCGCGATGTCTGTCCTCTGAATTCGCCATCCACAACTGAAACCATGAAAAATGGTCTGGGTGCTTACTTTCCTCCATAAGACGATGAGCTGGCCTAGGCTCCATATGGAATAATTATGTGATTAAAGTATATATTCGCGCACACACACACACACACACACACACACACACACACACACACACACACACACACACACACACATTCAATGTACCATCTGGAACTAAAATTTTAACTTGACTTTACTTGACCACACACACACACACACACACACACACACACACACACACACACACACACACACCAGACATCATTCATTCATAAAGGGCCTCAATTTATTGCTGGGTTTTTTTTTTGGGGGGTTGTTTTGTTGTTGTTATTCTGTTTTATTTTTGAAGAAAACCCTTGTTGATTCTACAGCCATGAAGTGGAAGTTTGGGTTTCTGAAAAAGATCAAATCAAATCAAATCCAATTCTTTTAATTCGAGGATAATGAATAAGATTTCATGTGCTTTTTTTTTTTTTACATCCAGTCCCGCCCTAATCAGGGATTACATCAATTCAAGAAACAGAGATCTATCTAGCTGCGTGCTGAATGCTCCATAAAAAAAAACACAACACTTTCCTTGGTCAGTATGATTTGGCAACCTGTCAATGTTGATATGATTTTTTTTTAAGTAAAAGGTAAAGGTGTCCCATACCTGGGCGGTCCTAGGGGAGCGAGGCATCAGAGACCTCAGCTTCTCTAGGGGTCAGAATACTGAGAGCGGTACCCATCTCCTCTCCCTCGCTGCTTTACCTTCCCTGACCCTAAAGAGGGCAGGTACCCATTTACAGCTGGGTGAACTGGGAGGACTATACTGAAGACAAGGCGCGCAAACGGTCAACCCCTAACGTTGAAATGAATTACTGAATATTTTACATGTGCTTCTGATCTTATCTAGATCTCTACAAATACACAAAGCTGGCACTAGTGGAAGGAAGACTGTGTAAAAATGCCCACTGTGATACCAAAACACCTTCACCACCACTGTAAAGAGCTCTACAAGCTTCCTTAACCACCTCTGATTCGGTTTTAACGCTAGCATCCCTATGACATCCCCCCCTCCCTCTCGCTCCCAACCTGGACAAAACCCTCGAACTCATGTGATGCACAGCGGAACAAGAGATTTGTTTTAAGTGCCATAGAAATGAAGAAGGAAGGGGTAGCCGGGGAATGAATGAATAAAAAAAAAATTGTTTATGTTTTTAAAAAAAAAAATTATGTCAATGTACTGCACCCAAAAGACAAGACAAGTACGGGGGGTGGGCGGTTGGCACTTGGGTCGCGTGCATCAGGGTGCGTGACACACCGCCTGACGCATTCCGCCACAATACAACCGTTTAAATTTCAAAACGTGTCTGCCAGCTGCTGCCGCTTCGTTTTGTCTCTGCACGCGCAACTGCTGTGTTTATAATTCAAGGAGTTCAAAAAATGTTGTTGCCCGTGAGTGTTAAAGAAAATAGAAAGGCAAGGCTACCGCGGGCGAATAAGTGTTGAACGTTTTTGAACGTAGTCCAGAGTCTCTCTACCTGCGCGCAGACGTTCCTGTCACCAACCGCATCACGCCTGTGTCACCGGCAGGTGCATCCGTTCTTCGCTACAAACTAGAAAAGCGCCATTTATAGCGATGGCCCGTTCCAACTGCGCTTATCTATTCCAAGGTTAGCGCAGGCTACGGACCACCGAAGCCAAAGCGGGCAGGAGAGCGCAGTTGTATGACAAGAAAGGCTTCTGTCGCGCTGTAGTACCGTCGTGATTTTCCTCCTCAAGTTCCGATACTCGCGTGGAGGTTTAATGTGCACGCGCTCTGTATCACAATGGGAGACTTTATGAAGCACAAGGCGATGAAGCAGACGACATGATGTGAAGCGATTTTGGGGAAGGGGGGGGTGAGGGGAGCAGGGAGAAGCGTGTAACGCCGGTATGACATGCCGACACACAGGCAGGTGATGGTACACACTCCTTTCTCCTGCCGTTGTGGCTGTGGTCCGCTGCCAGATGGGGGAAAGATGAGTGGAGGAATTCTGATTTATGAACTTGACTTGGCTGTGTGCCAGTGGGCATACATAGAAATTAAAATGTTGACAGTGTGAAAGAGGGGTGGAGAGAGGGACAGGACAGTTGATTTTTTGTGTGGTTTTTTTGCAGATTTGATTTTTGAGTGTATGAATGATGCAGCACAGGCTGTGCCCATCAGCATTAGTTTGAAACAACAATAATTTCTTACCTGTTTTGATCATCAACACCATTGTTTTTTTTATTTATTATTTATTTATTCATACCACTTTATGTCACAGCAGATTTCTCTGCGTGAAATTTGGGCTGCTCTCCCCGGGAGAGCTCTCCCGTGTGGCCACTTATGCAGGCCTACCCTTTTTTTTTTTTCCTGTCTGCAATTGTATTTGTTCCCCTATCAGGTTTGTGATCTATACATAGACTCTATATATTACATTTGTTTTTCTTTAAACAAAATATTATTAGTTCAAAAGCAACTTAGCACCAATACAATATGAAATGAGTACAACAAGCAATGCTTATAAAATTATGGGTACTCTAACATCCATATTTTATGCAAGAACGGCTACAGCTGAACAAAACTGCGTCAAATCAATAAACGACAAGATAACTGGAGTACATTATTTATTTTGTATTACTCTTGTTTCGTTTTTTTAATTAAAACGTGTCCTTTTTTTAAGCAGCCAGAGCGTTGAGCATAAGATGTGCTGTGGTGACCGCCCTGTTCAAAACTTGGAAAAAGTACGTTCACCCCGAAATGGTCAGCGGGGAAAATAAACGGTAAATTATTTGACCACCAGCGTATTTGGGAGTTGGAGGAAAATAGGGGTGGGGGCAGGGAGGGAGGTGCGGGGTGTTAGCGTGTAACGCCAGGGTGACATGCCGATGCAGGCAGGTGATAGTACACACCCCCTCCAACCGTTGTCGCTGCGGTCGTCTGCTGGAAGTGTGTTTACATTTGGAGAACCATTCCCTCCAACCCCTACCTCCCCACAAACCCCGAAAAAATAACCCTCCAACACACACACACGTGCACGCACGCACGCACGCGCGCACACACACACACACACCTACCTTTCATGATAGCCTAATCATAAACAACCCTTGGAGAGTATTGTTAGTTTTCTCCCCTGGAACAAAAGACACTTCTTTAGATGTCTTAGTACTCAAATTTTAAAGGAATATATTTTACTGTTAAATATTTTTATTTACTTATTTACTCAACGTATTTGTCTTAATATAAAACGTTTATGTGACATGCCTGCTTGTTCTTTTTTTTATGGCTGTTTCTTCTCTGTGTCATAGACAGAATATAGAATTAATAATCTCAATTTACTGTGATTTATTTGTCCATTCCAATAAGACTATAAACCGAGGCCCTGTGTGCAAACGCACACAGAACATCTTGCACTCATGTTAAAAACCCGTTCCGCCTTTTGGAAGAGCAGGCCATCGTGTGCCGGTAAGAGCAGGATGACAAACAAAATTGAAAACCAGCGTAAACATGTTTCGTGTTTAGACATCATCCCTGAGAAAAAAAAAATGGGGGAATTAGAGTCCCCAGGCCAGTTCGGGGCTGTATTTTGTACCACTTTATGTCACGGCAGATTTCTCTGCGTGAAATTCGGGCTGCTCTCCCCGGGGAGAGCGCGTCGCCACATGTGCAGCGCCTACCCTTTTTTTTTTCCCTGCATGCAAGTGTATTTGTTTCCCTATCAGAGTGGCTTTTTTCTACAGAATTTTGCCAGGGACAACCCCCTTGTTGCCGTGGGTTATTTTACGTGCGCTAAATAGTGATGTGTAACACACGGGACCTCGGTTTATCGTCTCATCCGAAAGACTAGCGCCCAGACCACCACTCATGGTCTAATGGATGGGGGAAAAGTTTTGGGTCCAAACGGGGTACGAACCCCGCACACTCTGACCCGGACTTTTTGCTTTCTAGGCAAGGCGCGTGACCACCTAGACCACCGATCCATCGGTGTATGTCAACGTTCTGGCAGCTCCTGCGACAGCACTGGAACTACTCGTATCGGGGATTTCCTTTCCAATGGACCATTCCAGCGACGTGGAGGGGGGGGGGGGGGGGGGGGGGGAGGGGGGGGATCTGCTGCATGGGAACTTGCCCTCCATACTTACTTACCCAGGCTTTGTACTGTAGAGCCTAGAGCGCAACTCAACAGGCCTAGTAGTCTGAGACTGACGCCATATCATCCATTAAAATTTTGTCCAGGAATGTGGATATATTAGGTTAAGTACATCGTGGTTAGCAGGTATCTCAGTCCATTTGTCGTTGTTACTTTTTACATAATTGGTCAGTGTTCGACCTTCACAAAATAATGATAACATAAGGGATTTATGTAGCGCTGAATCTTGTAGAGTACACAGATCAAAGCGCTTTCATTCAAATTAGTCAAGCGCATGCAACCCTTTACCTATAAAATTAATAAATTACATGTCTACACGCACACACACACACACACACACACACACACACACACACACACACACACACACACACACACACAGTTCATCAATCACTCTTTTCCCGAAGTCAGTATGCAGCTACTTTAATTAATGGCGGGCAAAAACAGTCGCATGCTCAACATTCCATCATTGGTACACCTCGGGGCTCTAGCCGAGGAACGAAAAACATCAGTCTATGTACAACTGCTAACCTGCTATTACTACTGCTGCCGTTACTGCTGCAATACTTATTATATACTGCTACTTCTATTGCTATTACCGCTGCTGTTACTACTACTACTTCTACCACCACTACTACTACTACTACAACAACTACTACTACTGCTTCTACTGCTACTACTGCTACTGCTACCACTACTATTACCACTTCTAAAACTACTTCTTCTACTACTATCACTAGTATCACTACTACTACTACTACTACTACTACTACTACTACTGCTACTACTTCTACTACTACTACTACTATTACTATTACTACTACTACTACTACTAGATCTACTACTATCACAAGTATCACTACTACTACTACTGATAATAATAATAATAATAATAATAATCAGTAACAAATTTTCCCTGATAATCACGGGAAAGAGTCCACCCCTACCCCCCCCCCCCCCCTCTCTCTCTCTCTCTCTCTCTCTCTGACAGCTTTAAATTAATGAGTGTAAAATGTATCATTGATCAAGAAAGAAATATTTCATTCTTTCCTTGGTACAGGAACCAACGGCTAAGGCTTTTAACACATGTTAAAGAGCTTATGCAACAAGAGAGCTATGCCTCCAAAAAAAAAAGTCTTTAAAAATCATTCTGATAGATAATTAAATGCTGGGCACACAGGGCATGCAAAAAGGCTGCGCCCACCCATTGTCATAACGCATTCTGTTCAAGCAAAAACATCCTAAACATCAAGCAAATAAGGAAAACCTTCAGTAAGCACCCCATGTAACACTATAGGCCTGCTACAATACTGGAAAACATGGTACTAATATAACTCTCAGGCCAGTCTGAGACATGATCAAAATTGACATGCTTGTCATAATATTCCATCACCATTTTGTCACTTAAGTCACTAAGTTGTATTCCCATTTTTTGTGTGTTTGTTGTTGTTTTTTGTTGGCTTTTCTGGGGGGGTGGTTGTGGTGGCTGTAATTTGATTTAGCATAGTTCTTTGTTTTGGTTTTGGGTTGTTGTTTTTTTTAAAGTTTTTTTTTGTTTTTTGTTGGTTCAGTTTGGTTGTTTGTTTAGGTTTTTTTTAAAAATAGTTTTGTTAAGGGTTTTGATTGGTTTTGGGTGCTTTTTTTTTTATTTTTGGTTCAAACAGGCATTATTAAACAGAGCACAACATATAGCAGCACTGCATAGTAACAAGCTTACAGCTTACATAAAAAGCATCATTAGTATGACGACTGGTGTATACATTTGTTTAATGTTTGGATTGTTTGATATTTTATTTCATTGTGTTCAGGCTTGGCTGGTTAAACTGATAGGCATAGTAGGCCAAACACTCCACTCCACTGAGCAGCACATGTAGCTACACACACACATGGCTTGATCAGTCCAGCCTGACCAGTCTACAGGCGGAACACGTGTACAGGCCTACTGACACACCCACCATCTGACGCCTCATAGACACCCATCTATTGGCTGTCCACCGCACATGTGCGCGCGCCAAACAGACTTCTGTCCTTCTATTGGTTTTCACTCTCGAGAGTATTATCGCTTTCCCCGCTTTCCCGCCACACCACTTGGTCAGCTGACAAACGGCCCCCTGCAAGAACAATTGCTACTGGCCATTTGTTTAGCTGGGCAGTAGTAGGCCTAGTAGCCAGGCGGCCCAACTCTGATAGCCTAATCGATAATGGTTACAGCAGCCACTTGTGTTGACCTCTGTTAGGCTTTGATTGTAACTAGCTCAAGTCAGTTCACTCCACTTATCTTCTGAGGACTGACCACACTAGGCCAGGAAGATTTAAACAAAACAGACAAGCAATCATGAAAGCTTTACAGTTGTAAAACTATCTAGACTAGGTGGTTTGTTTTTGCCGATTTAAGAAGTAGTGAGAAGGAAAACGATAAGAAACAAGGAAGACTGAAGGTTGACTAAACCTACCCTGTTTCAGCTGTAGCCAGGAAAGAAACAAAAAATGCATGTCTTCTCTTTTTTCCAATTCAGTTTTAATTTAGTTTTAATTTTCTTCAAAACTAGATACCACTGAACTTGGTTATTGCTTGTTACGTTACCACCCTGTGTGGTCACCCAGAACGCACACTTTGATTTACTGGGAATCAATGTAAGATTGAAAGTACACACTGGGTGAGAAATCGGCATGTATGTATCATTCTTTCCAAGTACCTAGCCACATAGGCTGCTGTACTGCAACTTCACCATTGTTTTTTTTTCTCTTTTAAAGGCGTGTGCAGGTCGTTATAAAGCTAAGACTTGTCATGGCTAAAGGTCAATCTGAACAAACCATTTTGGTGTGGGCCTTTGCACTTAAATTACATCAATAAATGACACAGCTTTTGGTGTTGGCCAACTGAACTTTACTTCTTTTTTGTGTTGTTTGTTACCTGTTTGTTTGTTGTTTTAGCTTTCATGCTGACGAACTAGATCTAGTTTTAATAATAATAATAATAATAATAAGAATAATAATAATAATAATAATACATGGAATTTATATAGCGCTATATCTTGAAAAAAATCAAAGCATTGCATTCGACCTATACAACACACAAGCAATCAATAACAATTTATAGTTTTAGCAAATTCGAATGTACACACACACACGCAATAGGAAGGAGACTGACCCCACAGCCTCTACAGGGTCCCTGCAGTCAGCCGGACAAGCCTACAGGTTGATATCCTGATTGATGACAGATGGGGGTGGCAAGACTAGTGCCCCTCAGGAAGTGAAGTAAGGCACCTGGCCACGTCTCTCAGCGCTGACATCAGCCCCTAAACCCCTAGTCTGAAAGAGAAGGGCACTGATGAGCGGGAAATGGGCCAGGTTCCGTAACTCCGGCACTGAAAGCGAGACACTCTGCACTACGCATGGTACCAGCGTGGCCCTTGAACGAGGGCGATGACAAGTGCACGTGCTTAATTCACCGGGTTAATTGCTTGTTGCTTGTGGCTTTAACGCCGTGTCAGACTAAGGAACAGTTTACGAGCTGAGAGAGTGAAGACAATTGCAGAGTCATCATCGACAGTGATTTATGGGCATCTCTCTGTGGAAGGGAGGGGAGGGTCAAGTGTAGTCTACCTGGCTTTCTATGTGTGGTGTTGAAAAATCTTCGTGTGTAACAACTTGCTCAGTGATCGTGGCTGTATGCGGATAATAAAAAGTGCCTAATTTACGCCATCAATGTTTTCTTACAAGCAAATTTTGTACGAGAGAGAGAGAGAGTGTGTGTGTGTGAGTGTGTGTTAGCCTAGCGGTAGTGTGTCTGCCCAAGAAACGACGGATTCGTGATTTGAACCCCATCGGGAATGGGTTGTTTTCTGTTTTGTTTTGTTTTTTGTTTTTTTACCAACCTTCCTCTCTTCGAATCCCCAAGATTTTGAGTAGTGAGTGACCTGGAAGCTATTTTTGGGGACAGGACAGTAAATCGGGGTCCAGAAGCCTCCATGTTCATAGTGCCTGTAATGGACAAAGAAGCTGTCTTGACAACATTTTATGGGTTTATTGTTGATTAATAAAGAGAAAGTCAAAACTTTAGAAATATTTCAAAGCTCTTTTCCGAAT
Source organism: Stramonita haemastoma (assembly GCA_030674155.1). Taxonomy (NCBI): domain Eukaryota; kingdom Metazoa; phylum Mollusca; class Gastropoda; order Neogastropoda; family Muricidae; genus Stramonita; species Stramonita haemastoma. Next base: position 11,952,412 of record CM060331.1, on the reverse strand, counting down.
TAACCAAACAAATCTGCTTATAAAAAAAAATAAAGAAAAAAAACGTAACACCACACCAAGTTAACCACATTTACAAGTTAAACTATTGGCGAAAGCTCTTGCTAGGAAATTTCAGTTTGACTGTGGCAACAATACAAATACAATATGAAACCATACTATACTATACTATACTATACTATAACTATACTAATACATAATACCTAATACATATACTATACTATACTATAACTATACATACTAACATACTATACTACTATACTATACTATACAACCGATCATAACTGTATAATGCCGTAAAGCTGTTTCTGTATCAATCTTGTCCTCTCGTTTCTTTTAAGGGGTGATGTTTTTATTGTTATCGTTGCTGTTTTGTTCATTTTTTCTTTCTGCTTTCTTGAAACTTTTTTTTAATCGAGCAAACAGATAAATGGATGGATAAATGGATAGGCAAACAGATGAATAAGTAAACCTCTGTTTCAAAGAATTAGGTCGCACTGATTCTGGATTGGCGGGAGTCTGGTAGATCTAGTAGGTTTTCTCTTGATCACGAGAGTAACTGTGCACATGCTAAAATTGGTCAGCATAGTACGTGGCTACAACGTTGAAGGTCACATCACGTTGTCACAACAGCAGGGCCTATTATTGTCAGTTAGGTAACCTACTTAGTGCACAAGCGAGTCCCGTTGCTCCTAGGTGCGCAATGGTTTGATTTGTTTTTGTGTTCCCATTTTTGTTTTGTTGTTGTTTTTGTTTTGGTTAGAGCTCGGAGATTCACCAATGTAGACATTTTGTGTGTGCCATATTTTCCACCCACAGTTAAAGTAGATCTAGCTGTATTCCGACTTGGGCAACATTCAATACTTTGTGATGCTTTTATTGTCATAAGATAAGGGGTAGGATGTTTGCTGTGCGCTCTCTCTCTCTCTCTCTCTCTCTCTCTCTCTCTCTCTCTCTCTCTCTCTCTCTCTCTCTCTCTCTCTCTCTCTCTCTCTCTCTCTCACTCCTCTCTCTCATCTCTCTCTTTCACCCTCTCTTCTACTCTCTCTCTCTCACTCTCTCTCTCTCTGTCTCTCATTACACACACACACACACACACACACCACACACACACACAACACACAGAGCTTTATTTTATTTGACATATATGTGTGTGTGCGTGCGTTTGTGTGTATGTGTGTTGTTGTTTTTTTGTTGTTGTTGTAATGATAGTGTAGTTATTTAGATTATTGATTATGCTTTTGTTGTCTTAGGAAATAAATGGTTTGATGGAAGGGAGGGGGGGGGGGGGGGAGCAAATACTTTACTTAACTCAGTGCACCATCTAGAAATATATGTACAAAAAAAAAAAAAAAACTTGAACTTTGACATGGAGGGGGGGGGGGATGGAAGGGTGAGGATGGGGATGGAGGACTACAGCAGGCTTGAAGAGAGGTCATTATAATCTCTCCCTTCCCCTCCCCTCCCTATGACCCCCTTCAGAACACACCTGTGCATGTGTACCCATGCGTGACCACAACAATAACTTCACTCCTCCTCCCCCCCCCCCTTCCCCACACCTCCTCATCTCCCTCCTTCTTCACTGTGGCTGACCATCTCTCCACTTCTGTCCTCTTTGCTTCTAGGCTAACGGGACTTCCACTTCCTCTCCTACTGTAACTAGGCCAGACAAAGGTTGCTCTCTCTGTCTCTCTCTCCTGTCTGTCTCTCTCTCTCTGTCTGTCTCTCTCTCTCTGTCTGTCTCTCTCTCTGTCTGTCTCTCTCTCGTCTCTGTGTGTGTCTCTGTCTGTCTGTCTGTGTCTGCCTGTCTCTCTGTCTGCTGTCTGTCTCTGTCCCTCTCTCTTTTCTCTTTGTCTATATGTGTCTCTCCCCTGTCTCTGTTTGTCTTTCTCCCCCCCCCCCCTCCTCTCTCTCTCTCTCTTCGTCTGTGTGTCTCTCTCTTTGTGTCTCTCTCTGTCTTTCTGTATCTCTCTCTGTCTGTGTCTGTCTCTGACCCTCTCTCTCTTTGTCTGTCTGTCTGTCTGTCTGTTCTCTATTATAAGAGGTAATTCGATGTCATAAGGTTGTTTTCCCCCGTGAATTTGTTTTGCATTCGTTTGTCACAGCTGTATTTAACCGTATATATCTTATCATTATTCAGTGCATTGATCAGCAACCCCCTTCATGTATGGGCCAACGGCCTCTTTACGAATAAATCTTTCAGTTCAGAATCCTCTCTCTCTCTCTCTCTCTCTCTCTCTCCTCCTCTGTGTCTGTGTGTGTGTGTGTGTGTGTGTGTGTGTGTGTGTGTTCTCTCTCTCTCTCTCCTCTCTCTCTCTCTCTCTCTCTCTCTCTCTCTCTCTCTCTCTCTCTGTGTGTGTGTGTGTGTGTGTGTGTGTGTGTGTGTGTGTGTGTGTGTGTGTGTGTGTGTGTTGTAATGCATTCAAAATCATGATAATTATTATAATGTTGCATTGTGTCTTTTATCACAAAATGTTAAAAAGCTGTCTCGTGTTGTGATGGAGTGTGTCGTGTTACGGTATGTTAGGTCGTGTCACAATATTGGCCTTGTGTCATGTCTATGTCGTGTCAAATCCTAGGTGCTCTTTGTTCCAATCACTGGTCTTTGTAATGCAACGAGCTGCATCATCATCATCATTATCATCATAGCAATAATGATAAAATAATTGGAATTTATATAGATCTAGCGCTGTATCTTGCTAAAACAAATCAAAGCGCTTGCATTCGACCTATACAACACAAAAGCAACCAATAATAATTAAAAGTTTTAACAAAATCGAATGTACACAGACACTCGCACGCATAATGATTTAAACAGAATTTTATTAGTTGTGTCGCGTGACAAGGAGAGTGATGTGGTTGATATTTGTTTCGGTACTGAATTGCACCATCACATTGTATTTATAAATCTAAATCTTGGCTCTTTATTTTCCTTTTTATTTATTTTATTCTTTTATATCGAGGATAATGGAATAAACACTCAACCTATGTGGTCGTAGTGGACGGAATAGCTCAGTGGTCTGAGCACTCGCTTTCCCCCAGCCAATGTAAAGCAGCGTCGAGCGTGGTTAGCCTACCAGTTAAGTTGGATGGATTCAACCGTTTGTGCGCCTTAGCTTCAGTACAGTTCCCCCAGTTTCCCCAGCTGTAAATGGGTAGGCCTACCTGCCCTCTTTAGGGTCAGGGAAGGTAAAGCAGCGAAGGAGAGAAGATGGGCGCCGCCCTCAACATGCTTGCCTCTAGAGAGAAACTGGGGTCTCTGATGCCTCGCTCCCCTACGACCGCCTAGGTTATGGGACACCTTTACCTTTTACCTTAGAGAAGCTGAGGTCTCTGATGCCTCTTTCCCCCTACAGAGGGGATGGGCTGACAGTAATCAAGGAGCAGGCAGAGGAGGGTAGCCTATCTGCATCTTCTCAGCGCTAATCTGACACCACTTAAACCGCGACAGCTCGACACGACAGAGAAGTGGGAAAATGAGAAAGCGGAGCATCTGTGATTCGTTCCCAGGTTGGCGATACTAGGCAAGTAGCCTATAGGCTACAGTGTGGTCCTCACCAGGCTACTTCACTGCAGGCTGACAGATCAGAGATAAGCCCTGGCCACTGTTAGAGGAAACGGGACTCTCACCATCTCCGCTATCAGGTTGCACTCAAGCCCTTGCTTTCGGGTCAAGTAGTGTCTTTTATATAGGTGTTTATCAGAAAACTCTATGTTTATTTTAAAACATTATTTAAAGTGTTAAAAAATGTGTCGTGTGATTGATCTATAGTCCTAATTTTAAAAAGAAAAACTTTGATCACGTTAAAATATTTCTCGAGGTAGAATTATTACACAGAATACTAATTTTTACACAATTCTTTGCTTATATTAAAATATTTCTTGAGGTATGAAAATTGTTTTGCGGAGTGATATTCAGAAAAAAAATCTGTACTCATTCTACAAACAGTTTTAATAGACCCTGCTGTGTGATTGCTAGGGGGGCAGAGGAATATAGATATCTAGTTACTGATGCTAGGGAGTCAGGAAAAAGTCTGGAAACGACCATCAGAATGATGAGGTTTGCTTGTGTTCCTACACTGAATACCCCACGTATGTAGGCCTATGGGGTTAACATCAGAGCTGACTCCAGTCACCCCAAAAGTCTTTTCTGAGGATGAGACTGTAAACCGAGGCCCCGTGTACATGTGTGAACGCGCAGAACATCTTGCGCACACGTTAAATCCTGTTCTGTTTTTCGGAAGAGTAGGCCATTGTGTGCTGGAGGGATCAGACGACAATATTTACAAAACTGCATACACACGGGGACTGGATGAAAAAAAAGCACATGAGTGCTTATTCCATTATCCTCGATAGAAAAGAATAAATAAATAGTCTGAATAGAAATAAATAGAGTCTAAATGAATCTTGTGGTTGGAAGGTTAGTTAGAGACAACAGAAATTGATTGGAAAGAGCCACTAAAACCTACCAGTTTTGTGCAAAATTGCATAGACTGAAAGTCGGGAGCTCCTTTCTCACAAGAGACGCATTTCTCTTCGCCGATGCAAAGTTAAGAGATGTATGTGTAAAAAAAAAAAAATCTGCCAACCAACCAACCAACAAACAAAAAGAGATATAGATCTATGTGTGTTTGAGTTTATATGAAAAACATAAGAAAATGGGCTAAAAACGAAAGGTAAAAAATGAAATGAAATGGCCTGTGTCAATTACGCAAGGAGAATCGACAGCGCACAAAACGAAAGAGATCAGGGCTGGTAAATAATAATGATGATGATAATAACAATAATAATAATAATAATATAACAACCAAAACTAACAACAACAATAGTTTATATAGAGCTGGATCTTGCAAAGCAAACAAATCAAGCATTCAAATCATTTACTACGCATGCAACTTTCCACAAAATATCAGGATTAACACACACACACACACACACACACACACACACACACACACACACACACACACACACACACACCAACGCCACCCGTGGTTTATTAACAAATAAACAATGCGTAACTGAATCAGTCAACATGTAGTCCAACACTAACGTGACCATCACACCAGACGACACGCACAGAGAACACCCCATCCATATACACACAACAGAAGCAGGGTTCCTCAAACGCCTCACAGCTGACATCAAATTACGTTAATTTAATTAGCCCCTGCCCTAAAACTGACCACAGCTGTCTGACTAGTAGCTGCCTGGACGTGGTGGCGACAGATGAAGAGGGGCAATGAACACAGCAGGCCTCGCCTGACACTGCTACTAAAGGCCGCCATTAGCAGAAGGCCGCACTCCGCAGTTAAGGTTAGGCCTAGGGCTCCAATCACATCATGAACATGCCACAATGATTTGGGATGCAATCCAAAGAGCAAAAACAGGAAAGAAAGACCTAGATGTAGTGTGGCTTGATCTGGCAAATGCATATGGATCTGTACCCCACGAGATGATACAGCAGGCTCTCGAGATGTACCATGTGCCAGAGAGCATCTGCGACATGCTCAAGATGTACTTCAACGGCTTCTCAATGCGGTTCTCTACCCAGGATTACACAACAGCATGGATCAACCTGGAAGTGGGTATCGCAATGGGCTGTGCAATTTCTCCAATACTGTTTGTGTTGGCAATGGAAGTCATCTTGAAAGCAGCAACCAGGAACACAAGCCAAACGGACCTCGGTGATGGATACAAGATGCCCCCTCTCAAGGCCTTCATGGACGATACAACAGTGGTCTCATCCAAAGAAAGTGAGATACGGCATGTCTTGGAAAGACTGGACGACATTGTCGCCTCAGCAAGGATGAAATTCAAGCCCAAGAAATCACGGAGTCTGTCACTGAGAAAAGGAAAAGTAGCTGAATCCGTGGTCTTCAGTGTCGCTAACCAAGCTATTCCAACAGTCACAGAGGAACCTGTCAAGAGCCTTGGGAGGTGGTATGATGACACCCTGAAGGACACACAAAGAGCCAAAGAAACCAAAAAGATGGCGGAAGAAGGCTTGGAGACCATTGACCAGTGTGGTCTCCCTGGCAAATACAAGGTGTGGTGTCTGCAGTTCATGCTGATCCCAAAACTACTATGGCCTCTAATGATATATGAGATCTGCACCAGCACGGTAGAGGCAATGGAAGCCAAAATCAACAAATTCACGAGGAAATGGCTTGGAGTTCCACCCTGTCTCACCGATATAGCGCTGTACTGTCGGCAAGCAAAATTAAAACTGCCACTGAAATCCATCCTAGAAGAATATAAAGCAGGAAAAATCATACTTCAAAGCATGTTAGAGGACACAGATGACAAGGTGGTAGAAGAAATCAAGCCCCTGCTGAAGACCGGCAGAAAATGGAAAGTCCAGGAGGTGATAAACTCTGCCAAAGAAAGTCTCAAGATCAGAGAGATAACAGGACACACACAGACCAACAGACAAGGACTAGGGTCAACAAAAACAGAATGGTGGTCAAAAGCAAAAGGAAAAGCCAAACGGGACATGGTCATTCAAGAGATGAGGAAAGAAGAAGACCAAAAGAGACTCCAAAAAGCAGTCCAACAGAGCCAACAAGGGCAATGGACAACATGGGAGAGTGCGCTCCAAAAAAGTCTCACCTGGAATGACATTTGGCACATGGCCCCTCTCAGGATCAGCTTCATTCTCAGATCCGTGTATGACCTGCTACCATCAAATGCAAACCTGGTGAAGTGGGGAAAAGCAGACGATCCTGCATGCCCCCTCTGCCGTGAAAAACAAACAGTGGAACATGTCCTCAGCTCATGCAAGGTAGCCTTAGCCCAAGGGAGGTACACATGGAGGCACAACCAGGTGCTAAAAGAGATTATAGAAGCAGTCTGGTTCAGTACCTGCTCCACAATTGGCAACATCAGGACACAAAAAGCTCCCGCAACCTTCTTCACGGCAGGAGGAAAAGACTCATGGCCACGAACATCAGTGCCATTCAGAACCTGCAAGCAGAGTCTGCTGGATGGAGCAGACGACTGGGTGTGCACTGCAGACCTCCCAGAATGGAACAACCACCCCGAGATCATCAGCAAGAGTGGTATGAGACCTGACATAGTAGTCAACTCCCACTCAACCAAGCAGCTGATCATGATAGAGCTGACTGTTCCATAATTTTTATGAGAACAGGATGGAGGCATCTCACGCCTACAAGACTGAAAAATATGCAGATCTGGCCAACAGCCTGAAGAAAGAAGGCTATCAGGTCAAAGTCCTTGCTGCAGAAGTCGGAGCCAGGGGGTTTGTGGGAGAATCGGCTTACAACCTCATGAAACAGCTCTCGATTGCAGGGAAGGAAAAAACCAGAGCCCTGAAAGCCATGACAGAAGCAGCCGAGAGATGTTCAAGCTGGATCTGGTCAAGGAGGAACAAAAGTGAACTGCATAAGACCTAGATGACCCCATAATACCATAGGTGGCTAATACCCCCCCCCCCCCCAAAAAAAAAAAAAAAAAAAAAAAAAGTGTGCATATCCAGAGATCATGAATTCAAATCCGAGTCAGAACTCACCACATACATGAAGGGGCAGCAGAGAGACATCCAGAGTCATGAACTGGATGTGGGCCGGCCTCCCTAGAGTGTAAGGAAGATTAAAGGCCCGAAACACTTGTTTGAAGGGGGCTTCTCCTCTGAGGACTCTCTGCTGCCATGCTCTACGCGAGTTTCTTACCACTAGGCCTAGGGCTCCAATCACATCATGACCCTTTAGGCTATGTAGGTATGTATGTATGTATGTATGTATGTATGTATGTATGTATGTATGTATGTATGTATGTATGTATGTATGTAATTGTATGTATGTAGGGCCTATGTAATTGTATGTATGTAGGGCCTATGTAATTGTATGTATGTATGTATGTATGTATGTAAGTATGTATGTATGTGTGTGTGTGTGTGTGTGTGTGTGTGTGTGTGTGTGTGTGTGTGTGTCTGCCTATCTATCTATCTATCTATCTATCTATCCCTTTGGTGATCATGGGGGCACCCCAGAAGACTTGATAACCAGTTCCCTCCATTCCTCTGTCTGTTCTGCCTTTTTCAAAGTTTTGTCGAGTTCTAGGCCTGTCCATTCGCTTATGCTGTCCTCCCATCTCTTCCTTGGTCTGCCTCTTTTTCTTCATCCTTGGACAGTGCCTTGCAGTATTGTTTTTGCAAGTCCTTTTGATAGGTTGAGTCTATACCAAGCATGACCCCCCCCCCCAAAAAAAAAAAAAAAAAAAAGAAGAAAGAAATCAGTTGCATTACGGACAGGTAGGTTGCAGGTTCGAATCCCATAAGAGTAGTATGGATTTTTTGGACTTGAGCCGGCTCCTACCCAGAGTGAGTGTGCTGTAGGCTCCATGGGGAGACTGGGACTACACAGTCAAGCTTCATCCACTTTACGGATGTGAGTTTGAGAGTGTTGCTTAAATTACCTGACCAACACTGCAGGTGTCTGTGTCTCTCAGGCTCAGTTGACGCCAGATTATGATAGTAAGCGTAGAGTAGCCTACAACCCTGCCAAGTAGTCTCAAAGCACATGCACTTCCATAGCAGTATCATTACACCATCCCCATTATCAGCAATCATCATGCAATCAAAAAAGGAAGTTGCCTCTGAATCTTTGATCTCATGGTGACCTCAGGTTCGGATTCTCTGTACATTTCTGGCCTATGGTGAGTTTGCCAAAGCCTTTGGGGTTGGAGATTCGGGGGAAAAGGTCATTGGAGGGAAGTTGTGGTGTTGCCACCTCGGGTGGGCCTCTCACTGAGTCTGGCTCTGCGACTGAGCTAATACTGTCTTTAGCAGGGGCTTAGTAGGTGGTGTCTTGTGTATGTTAGCTCGGAACAGGCATCACTGAACACCACTGAAGTGACTCAGGAGCAGTGCAGGGCCCCTCTGGCTGGTGGCCCTGTGACGACCTAATATTGATGGGCTCCCTGTGGATTTCCAACCCTGAAATAGGACATGACGAATCTGGGTATGGCTGTGGCGGGGAAATTGAGATGAGCGGCGTGGGAACTGCAGGATAGGAATGTGACAGAAGATGAGGCAGCAACAAACAAAACATCAGTTACATGCTCTGAAGTCAGAATGTGTAGGCTGAGGTGCATGGGCAGGCATCGTGCAGAGTGTGACAAGCACAGGAGAAGACCTCGCACTCTGCATCCCATCCTTTAATTTACAGGAACACAGGGAAGAGAGAGGGAGAGAATTTGAAGAAGATAGATGTGACCTGGTAAAATACATTGACAGCTATATACAGTGTGCTTGACAAATTTGATGTGAAGAATATGTATATATGTGAGCAGGAAGGTGGAGTATTATTACTTCAGTTTATGTAGCCTATGCAGATGTATGTTTAACATGTTGCCCATACATGAATTGGAAACCCATGTACTTTTCATGAACATGCAGGCCAGCTTTAGGGACAGGGAAGGTAAAGCAGCAAGGGAGAGGAGATGGGCGCCGCCCTCAATATGCTGGCCTTTAGAGACGCTGAGGTCTCATGGAACAGTCTTTTAAATTCATCCACTCAAAAACTAGGGTTTTAAGTACTATCACATCAGTGGGCAAGTCTATGTGATAATACTTCAATATGTGAACTTTAACATGTGCTGATGTATAAATTTAAGCAAACTCAAATTCCAAGTCAACAGAATGTTTACTATTGAAAAGTTGCTCCAAATCATTTCATGATGGAACAGTGTCTGCAAAAGACAGTAACAAGCGTACTGCGTCATGATTTTATTTAGTTCTGAGTTTTATGCTCTCTCTGAGAGAGAGAGAGAGAGAGAGAGAGAGAGAGAGAGAGAGAGAGAGAGAGAGAGAGAGAGAGAGAGAGAGAGAGAGAGGAGAGGACACACACACACACACACACACACATGCCGCACACACACACACACACTCATGCACACACACACATATACACACACCCACACACACACAAAAGCCTCACAATTGCTTAATTAACTGCACACATTTATTCCATATATTAAAAAGATTCTACACATAGGACTAACAGATTATGCACTATTGGATGCTTTCCGATAGTTGATCCTTTCTCTACAGAAAATTATATGCAACATGTTCTTCACACATCCTTTTGGTCTTACAGTTCTTACTGTAGAACTTGTTATAAAATAAATGAAATCAAAAAACGAAAAAAAAGGTTACAGATTTAAACTATGGCCAAAGTGAACTTCCAATCATTCAGATCTTTGAGCCTTTCATATTCCACACGACTTCTCATGAATTGATATGTAGGTTACACTGGATAAAGACTAGTGATTTTTGGTCATGTCTGTCTTTCTCTACACACGGTGCACATGGCAATACTCTCTCCATCACAGCATACTTCGGAAGTTATGGAAGCAAAAGGCAGCAGCGGCAGCACTGCTGTGTTTATCATGATGTCTGTCATGCACTCTTCCAGTTTCAGGAGATCACACTATAATTCCACTTATTTCAAAACTGTTCTTCACTGACATAAGAAAAGAAGAAAAAAAAAAGTGACAGAGATTGCTGACATTGCTCTATCTCTTTTTGCTTCCTGGAAGAACTACTGGCAAAATTACACAAACATAGATATCACAGCCGTATAGATTTAATTTAATAATAATAAAAAAAGCAAACAAAGAAAACGAGAACCAAACAGAAGGAAGAAAATGGGACTAGGGGGAAGACCTAGGGGAACAAACAATTTAATACTGAAACCATAAATCTGAAAAAAGGACAAGGTGTTAAAAACTCAAGTCAACTTCACCAATAATCAATGGAAAATGAAATACCAATGTCCACCCTATCCACCCGAAGAATTCATCAAGAAACGGGAAAACAATGCCGGTTTT
>CM060331.1:11921564-11936564 GCA_030674155.1 Stramonita haemastoma | reverse complement strand
AGCATAGAGGAAACACATCAATGCTAGTATGTGGCTAATCCTCTAGTTTTTAGAAACATTCACACACGCACGCACGCACACATGCACGCACACACACACACACCACATACACCACACACAACACACACACACACACACACACACACACACACACACACACACACACACACACTCACTCACTCACTCACAAGAAATGGTAATCACATAACTTGGAGACACTGTAGTAGGGCCCACAATGGTTTAAAGGGATTTTCTTTAAAGGCTCACACAACTTTTGAGTCATTTGGAGAGGAGCGGAGCTAAACATAAAATGTGTGAATGCATATACAACATCCTGCATGTATATAAATGCATGTATGACATATGTACATATGTAAATGCATGTATGACATCCTGTACAAATGTGAATGCATGTATGACATATGTACTTAGGTAAATGCATGTATGACATATATGCATGTAAATGCTTGTACGATATATGTACACATGTATATATGCATGTATGACATATGTACACATGTATATGCATGTATGATATATGTACACATGCGAATGAACTTTTCCATCTAGAACTGATGGACAGAGAAATAGATAACAGAACATGGCTAACATGAGGTCTTAGTACTGTAACAGTCCACATAAAAAAAACCTAAACGATGAAGCAGCATGATATCTTTATTCCAAAGAAAAGCTATCACCTACAGTAGACTCATGAATCATTCTGTCCAATATAGCAGGCTGTTGCAACTACAGCCTGGGCAAGAACTAGTGAACAGAATAAAAGCTAGGATCATTCTAGTGTTGAAGCAGGTAATGATGATGCTATATTAACACTACATACTACACATCCACTTGCTTACACTAACTACCTCAGCAGATGGAAAATAAATAGAAAATTTAATTACTTCACACTTCTCTGACGGCAAACATCTGGATTGCAACACCTGTGAACGGGAAGCATCAATAACAGGTAGGTAAGGTAAGGTAGGTGGTGTCCCATAACCTATGTGGTCATTGGGGAGCTAGGCATCAGAGACTTCAGCTTCTCTAGGGGCCAGCATGTTGAGGGCCGCGCCCATCTCCTCTCCCTCGCTGCTTTACCTTCCCTGACCCTAAAGAGGGCAGGTACCCATTTACAGCTGGGTGAACTGGGGGAACTGTACTGAAGCCAAGGTGCACAAACAGTCACGCCTCCAACTGGTAACCACGCTTGATGCTGCTTAACATTGGCCGGGAGAAAGCGAGCGCTCTGACCACTGAGTTACCCTGTCCCCAATCGTAGGTATTTTACAAAAAGGCACAGGTCACTGGGATTCTCCCTACACTTCATCTACTCCCCCCCAAGTTTTCTTGAAGGGAACTTCAGGCCAGCAGACAAGCAGGCCTGAGGAAAACCCAGTCACGGAAGAACTCATCACATGCGGCATGCTTCTACTTTAGATGCTTGCTCAGTTATCCTCCTCTGTAGCACCTAGAAAGCCCTCAGGTCATTCATCTCCTGCCCTTAGGTTACACCTCACACACACACACACACACGAAAAATCAGCAACCAACACCCAACGACGACACAGACCCTCACTCCCTCCCATTGGTGATGCAAGCCTTCACTGTGAACCAGTGACCACAGCCTACCTTTAAAAATTTTTTTTGGTTATTTTTTCATTATTATATATATATATATATATATATATATATATATATATATATATATATATATATATATATATATATATATATATATGTTGTTTTTTTACCACAGCCTACTTTTTCAATAGTGTTTTTTTTTTTTTAATTATTATTATTTTATAAATATATATCTATCTATATATACATTTGTTTTTACCACAGCCTACATTTTAAATTATTTTTTTTATCATTATTAAGGTTTTATATACAGATATATATATATATAGCTTGTTTGTTTTGACCACAGCCTACCTCTGCGCGTGGCGCTGCTCAGCCTCGGCTAACTGGGCTTGCAGCTGCTGCAGACTGCGCTGCAGCTCCACGTTGTCTTCCTCCAGGCGCTGCATGGTGCGATCAAAGTTGCTGCGGTCGTACAGCGTCTTGGTGGCCATCTCCTCCGTCCGCAGCTTCTCCCTCTCCACCTGTGGGCAGGTGTACACAGCGAAATAGTGACAGGTGATATACAAACATAACAACATTGAATTCTGGTTCTGTATGGTACGTACTTAAAGGTGGTATAAAAACAACAACATTGAATACTGGTTCTGTATGGTACGTACTTAAAGGTGATATAAAAACAACACTGAACACTGATTCTGTAAGGTACTTACTTAAAGGTGATATAAAAACATAACAACACTGAACACTGGTTCTGTATGGTACGTACTTAAAGGTGATATAAAAACATAACAACACTGAACACTGGTTCTGTATGGTATCTATGAATTGAAATGGAACATGATATGGTTTGTATAGTACATACTTAAGGTGTATAAAAACATAACACTGAACACTGGTTCTGTATAGTACTACTTAAAGGTGGTATAAAAAACATAACAACACTGAACACTGGTTCTGTATAGTATCTACTGAAAGATGGTGGGAAAGTGGAACACTGAATACTGGTTCTGTATAGTACATACTTAATGGTGGTATAAAAACATAACATTGAACACTGGTTTTGTATAGAACATACTTAAAGGTGGTATAAAAACATAACAACACTGAACACTGGTTCTGTATAGTACATATTGAAAGGTGGTATAAAACCATAACAAGATTGAACACTGGTTCTGTAGAGTACCTACTGAGAGATGGTGGGAGAGTGAAAGCACTGAATACTGATTCTGTATGGTACAAGCTTAAAGGTGGTACACTGATACTATAACTTGTGCAGCTAAACATAGCTTTGTGAGTCTGTCCAAGGTCGAATGCAGAGGTTGTTGGGTAATTCCATGTGTTCTAATATAAAACTCTTTGCGGTTGCAGTGAGTAGCTGACAGAGTAGTGACATGGAGTACAAAATTCAAAGTATTTTATTCATGCAGTCAAAGCTCAAATATGAAGGTGAGAGCTTCAATCTTTTGATATGTACTAACCAAGATGTTATTCATAAGTTAAGAAAATTTCATTATATTACCACGTGTTTTGTTTTTTAATGATATATATTTTTTTACTAACCATTACAAATGTGGCGCTCCACCACGAAATGAGTCGCTTAGCACATTACCCAATTTTGCGCTAGGAGCCTTTAAAGGCAGGTGGGGTCAAGTTGTCAATTTTGTGATTTTGATTGATTATTAAACTAGATCTGTTTATTTATCTTATAATGAAATATCAAGGTATCATTTTTGTTCCTTTTGTTTTTAAATGTGTTTTGAAAATACCAAAGCACTCATTCTGACAACCTGTACTAAGATAAACTTGCCTGTTTCTCATTTTGTCACATCCTGCAGTGTATCATTTCAATTTGTAATAATGTTGCACAGAATTGTCCGATTTCAATCTGTTTTTTGTATTGATAGCCACTTTATGCACATTAATAACATGTCAATAACTAAAAATTGACCTCATGTGCACTCCGTCTCATTATGTGTAGAGCGTCACAAATGGCTGTCTGTGGGGAAAAGCAAGGGAGAGAACTGGACACCCTGAGTAAGTTAAAGGTGGAGGAAAAACATAACCAGCACTGACTACTGGTTATCTTTGGTACATATTGAAAGGTGGTATGAAAAACATAATACTGAACATTGGTTATATACAGTAATTATTGAAAGACTGTATTGAAATATAATCCGGAACATTGCTATACAAAGTGATTGCTGAAATATTGTTAAACACACACACATAACAACAACAACAACACACACAACAACAACACACGGTGCGCATACTCACACACAACCACACTCACACACACACACAACACACACACACACACACACACACACACACACACACACACCAACACACACACACACACACACACACACACACCCCACCACACACACACACACAACAACAAAACAACACACACACAACAACAACAACCACACACACACACAAACACATACAACAACAGCACACACACACACACACACCACACCCCCCTCCCCCAACCCCCCCCCCCACTCCCCCCCAACCCCCCCCCACCCCACACCAACCCCTCTTACCTTATCCAGAGTTTTGCGGAGAGCGTTCTTGTCTTTCTCCAGCCGGACAGTGGACCTCTCCACCTCGCGTTTCTCCGTCTCCATGCTGTTGAGGGTACGGGAGAGGGAGGAGACTCTCTCCACCAGGGCCTGTTTCTCCGACTGTGTCTTCTGCACACGCTGCGTCATCTCCTGCTCCGCCTCTTGTCGCTGAACCAGCAGCTGGGGACACAGGGGAGGGTCAGATTATTTGTCTGCATTCATGGTGTCACACACACACACACACAGAATAAAAGAATTGAATTGGAAATGAATTGCACACATACACCACCCCCACTACACATGCTCACACACATGTATCCTTCAGATGAGACCATAAACCGAGGCCCCATGTGCCAATGCATGCAGAGCATCTTGCGCACACATTAAATCCTGTTCCCCTTTTAGTAAAGTAGGCCATTTTGTGCCGGTGGGAACAAATTACAAAACTGACAAAAATGCATACACACAGGGACTGGATGAAAAAAAGCACGTAAGTGCTTATTCCATTATCTTTGATATAAAAGAATAATAAAAAAAAAAAGACAAAATAGAGAGACACAAACACACACTGACACACACACAGACACAGACACACACACACACTGACACAGACACACACACATACAGACACACACACACAGACACACCACACACTGACCCCCCCCCCCCCCCCCACACACACGCACAGACACACACACTGACCCCCCCCCCCCACACACACACACAGACACACACACACTGACCCCCTCCCCCCACACACACACTGACACACACACAAGACAACTCACATTGTTGAGTTGTCGGATCTGTCCCTCCAGCTCAGCACAGCGGACCTCAGACTCGGACACTTCGTTCTGCATGGTCTGCAGTCGCTCCAGCAGAGCATGGTTCTGCTTCTTGGCATCGTTCAGACCTTGCCTGCACACACACACACGCACACGCACACGCATGTTCATATGGGTGTTATGGCCTGCAAAAACTGAAAAAAATTGATTGATTGATTGACACACACACATACACACCACACATACATACACACACACACACACACTCACACACACACACCACACACATGCACATGTACACACACGTACACATATACACACATACCAATCACACCATTTTAATCTTGATTTTTAAGTGTGCCAATTTGTTGTGCACATCAAAAGTTGTACATATGTCGTATGTGCTACCGGAAAATAAAAGTTTAACTTTGACTATGTATTGTAGTTGAGGGATTACAAGTTGCTCTGCAAAATAAATCTTATCTCTAACTTTGTTATACATTTTTGTATACTGAGAATCCATCATCTTTTTTATTATTAAATTGCTAAAGAGCCAATCACAGGCTGTGTGAGTGTGTGTGTGTGTGTGGTGTGTGTGTGTGTGTGTGTGTGTGTGTGTGTGTGTGTGTGTGTGTGTGTGTGTGTATGTGTGTGTGTGTGTGTAAGTCTCTGTGTGTGTGTAAGTGTCTGTGTGTGTGTGTGTGCATGTGTATTTAAGCTTGTGGGAGTGTGTGCATAAGTCTGTGTGACACAGACAAAGAGCACGAGCACGTGTTTATGTGTATGTATATGTGCACGCCAGCACCCAAGAACATGGCATGTGTGTTTATGTGCGTGCTGTGAGCAGCCAACATGACAGCATAAACACAGCAGTAACCAGTACTATTAATTAATAAAGAACAGCAGTGTGGCCTTACATGGCAGCATCCAGTCGCTCCTTGAGCACACAGCGGTCCTGCTCGCTGTTCTTCAGGGCCCTCTGGGTCTGGGACACTCTCTCCTCCAGTTCACTGATCATAGCGTTGCTGTCCGACAGCGACATGTTCAGCGCTTGCACCTGACACACACACAATACAACATCACAATGATGGTTATGATAAAGACAGTAGTAATGAAGAAGAAGAATGATAGAACAATAAAATTCATGTGGGTTTTCTTTTTGTGTGTTCTTCAACAACAATGCTGAGATTCATTTGAAAGAGACTCTTTTTTTATTCATATATTTCACAGAGACTAACCTTTTTTTATTTACTTGAAAGAGACTGACCTTATTTTTTATTAATTTATTTCAAAGCGACTGACCTTTTTTATTTACTTGAAAGAGACTGAGCTTATTTTTTATTTATTCATTTTAAAGAGACTGACCTTATTTTAAAAAATGTATTTGAAAGAGAATGACCTTTTAAAAAAAATCATTTATTAATTTTTTTCAAAGAGACAGACCTTATTTTTCATTTACTTATTTGAAAGAGACAGACCTTTTTTTTTTTTTTTTTTTTTAAAGATTATTAATTTGTTTGAAAGAGACTGACCTTTTAAAAAACATTTGTTTAAAAATTTATTTGAAAGAGACTGACCTTTTATGAAAAAATATATTTACCTGTTTAATTATTTGAAAGAGACTTAAAAATTTTTAAAGATTTTTTTGAAAGACACTGACCTTATTTATTATTTTCATTAATTCATTCAAAAGGTACTGACCTTATCCTTGGACATGTGCCCCTCCTCCTCAGTCTTGGCCAGAGAGCTGTGCAGACGGTCAATGGTCACCTGCAAGGACTGGGCCTTGGACTCCAGATCCTGGATCTGCTTGGTCAGTGTGTCTGCCCGATCCTGAAGAACCTGTGGTCAACACAGCAATACCTGCATTAACCCTCTTGTATTCTGATCCTCTCAACACAAACTGCCCCCTAGATTTCGCATTCTGTCACAAAATCAGGTAAGGCACACATGCTTGTTCGCCTTTTTCTCCTTGTAAGTGCATACCAGCAGCTATGATTACTTCCAGACTCTCAGCAGGATTTGTACCTCAAATATGCAAAATCACAACAGAAAGTAATGACAGGTGTAATTTTCAAAAAGCAGGACAGTTCTTTCAAATATGCAAAATCACAACAGAAAGTAATGACAGGTGTAATTAAAAAAAACAAAAAACACACAGAACAATTCTTTCAAATATGCAAACGTTATCTTATCATGTCTTATCGTTCATTATTTGATGCAATGTTGTTCAGCTGCAGCCTATCTTTGCATATATATGAATGTTTGAGTACCCATATAAGCTTTGCTTGTTGTACTCATATCATATACTGTTGCTTGTTGTTTTCTGAACAAATAAAACTGTTTAAACCAAATATGCAAACGCATGACAAAAAGTAATGACAGGTGTCATTTTCAAAAGCAGGACAGTTCTTTCAAAAATGCAAAATCTGCACCCGTGTTATTTTGCTACACTATTTCCATTCTGGAGGGCTGTGCACTGACAAGAGAGTTGATGCAAAAAAAAAAAAAAAAGGCTAAGAGAGAGAGAAAGGGAGAGGGACAGAGAGAGACAGAGAGACAGAGACAGAGAGAGACAGAGAGAGAGACAGAGACAGACAGACAGAGAGAGAGAGAGAGAGAGAGAGGAGAGAGAGAGAGAGAGAGAGAGAGAGGAGAGAGAGAGAGAGAGAGAGAGAGAGAGAGAGAGAGAGAGATGCCTTCATTTTCACCTGGAGGTACCTGTCCTCCTCCTGCTGCCTGTACACCAGACAGAAGTGATCTGTTATCAGATGCTGCAGCACCAAGTCCAAAGCATCCATCCTACAGCTAACAGTTACACTCCTCTTCTTCAGATACACCTTTCACTGTACACTGCAATCGCCACACACTCCAGTACTGACTGCTTTCTGATGTCTGGTGAGCGCTACCACATACACTACACTGAGCCTGCCACATACACTAAACCTGCTGTGCAAGAAATTGTCCTGTAGTTTGCTTTCTATACTGGGAAAGGAACACTAGGCACGGTTTTTAAGCCTGCACACATAGAATCCACTATGCTACTGACGGTTCTCTCTCTCTCTTCTTCTTTTCGAGCTACGCCATAGGGAACCCACCACACTGACACTAGCTGTTTTCTGCTGTCTGACCTGTCTCACACTGACCCCACTACCAACAAAAATGCTGTAGTCTTCTTTATTCCTCCACCTGAAAATTTATGCAATTACATTTGAGGCTGTAGCTTTAAGTTTTAAAACCTGTTTAATGTCCAAAAGAGGAGAACCAAAGACAGAGAGAGACTTCTTCAAACACAAGTAGTTCAAGACTAAGCCAGCCAAGAAGACACGCAGCTTACCACAGCACACAAGAATGTTCAAAGTCCCCGTCTGTCTCTTACAGTACGCAAGTCTGTTGCATTATTGAAGACATGGCAGGACAACCACCCACCCTGTGCTGAAAAATCTGATTTGTCCTCTACACTCTCTCTATTCATCAACCTGACAGCAACACCTATAAACCAGAGAGAGAATTCTCATTTTCTCTTCAAGTAGCCTATTCATAACACTGTTAAGACAGTAGTGTTTAAATTTTTTTTTTTTTCTCCAGACTAAAAAAAAAAAAAGCATGCAGAAAATGTGTCAATCATTCTATGCTCTCTGACTCTTTGTTCTGAAAAAAAAGACAAAAAAAAGACTCTTTGTTCTGAAATAAAACGTGTCACCTTTCATCCTCTTTACAGCAAAAGAAAAAAAAAAGGAATACAAACCCGGAAAAACGAAGACTAAAGAAAGAGAGGCACAACACACCCTAAGACAAGGAGGAGACGGTGGAAAGAGCAGTAGCATGCAACATTAATGACACAGGCAATCATGGGCCGTTTCACTGTCCCAGTGTAAAGATCAATACACACACACAGCACATCAGATAACCATCACCCCACAGCTCTCACTTGAATATTCATCAACAGGGGAGAGAGAAGCAGCAGAGGAACACTACTGCAGACCTGTGCACCCCCTTACTACTGATTTCAGTATTTTCATGGCAATTTTTAGTATTTTTCACCGAGTTTCAGTATTTTTGCGCGTTGTTCGTGATACACTTTTTCAACATGAAGCATAAACATCTTTTTTTTAATTTGGTTTTTGTATCTGTATTTGTTTGCTCATCCCCCTTCCAATTTCTTTCCATTGTACAAAAGCTCATAAGCTTTTTCATTTATCAACTAGCAAATCTGGACAGGTCTGATGACTTCATAAGTGATGTAATATACAGAGTGTAGAATTGGGAGAGAAAAAAAAGAGGAAATTGAGCCGGGGTCCAGGGGCCGCTTAGGCCCCGGTGGGGTGCAGGGGCAAAGCCCGCTGGGGGGCCCAGGGGGGCGAAGCCCCCCGGCCGAAAATGATTTTTCGCATTTTAAAGGCAGTTTGGAGGCGTCTCCAGGCACAATTTTGTGCAATGTGGAGGCATATGTGTGTGTGTGTGTGTGTGTGTGTGTGTGTGTGTGTGTGTGTGTGTGTGTGTGTGTGTGTGTGTGTGTGTGTGTGTGTGAGAGAGAGAGAGAAGAGAGAGAGAGAGAGAGAGAGAGGAGAGAGAGAGAGAGAGAGAGAGGAGAGTGAGAGAGAGAGAGACAGAGACAGAGAGAGACAGAGAGAGACAGAGAGAGAGAGAGAGGAGAGAGAGAGAGAGAGAGAGAGAGAGAGAGAGAGAGAGAGAGAGAGAGAGAGAGAGAGAGAGAGACTCAGACCTTCCATAAAGAACCACCAGAGTATGTCAAACTTGTTATAAACAGATCTATTCTGGGTAGCGGTAATATAAGTTTGTGTGTACCACTGTGATGGTTAATGGAAAACGTGGAGAGAGAGAGAGAGAGAGAGGAGAGAGAGGAGAGAGAGAGAGAGAGAGAGAGAGAGAGAGAGAGAGAGAGAGAGAGAGAGAGAGAGAGAGAGAGAGAAATACACTCTCTGGTGAAGATTTAAGAAGATCCTATGCCTTTCTTATTTTATTTTTAATCTGATTTCGGAGTGGACTCACATTGACAGTTTGCATGGCCAGAAAACAAGTGCTGTGTATGTGTGTGCTCTGCTGCTGTCCAGTACAGCACCAGAGCGGAAGCCGTGTTCGGTACGATATAACTTCAGAGCGAGTTTTCATGTAACTTCAGAACAAGTCACTTTGCCGTTTTAACGATCAACTGATTTTTCGAAGATGCGAGAAATTTTACTTTTCCATGATTTTCCAAGAAATCAGCGCTTCTATAAATGAAGAGCCGTGGTTTGCTATGTTCCGACCGCATTCCAATTTTCGACACCACTTGCGAATGAAAGTTCAACTTTCACTAGCGAGTAGCCTGATGCGAGAGACGTAGCGCAGGTTTCAAACCTTACTCGGCAAAACGAACAGCCAATTTTGCTGCTTATGCATCTATATCCGCAGCTGTACCTCTTTTAGCCCCATCCTGGCCTGTTAGCGTCATTTTGCATTCACTCCGCGTCTTTCTTTGCTTATAAATGTATCAGTTTGGTCTGTTTCTCCGCGAAAGTTTACACTTTCCGCCATTTTGTTTTGAAGATACTGTTGTGCGCATGCGTCGTCAGGGGAGATAAGTAACTGAACGATAGTCGATAGGGTTTAGCAGACGCCGTAACGCGAGATAGGCCTATACGGCATCGCTGAACGATAGAAGACGACGTTTTCGATTTCCGGATTTTTCGTTGACAAAAATCGGATTTTGATAAATAAAATCGTATTTCCGTATTTTCCAACTTTTTCCGGAACAAATACGGAAAAATACGGAAGGTGCACAGGTCTGCTACTGTAGCTCACTGACAAAGAAAACACTCAGCTGATCACACTACATAGCTCTCTTTCTTTGACTTTTCCTTTACACCTATCTGAATGATACAGACTGTTCAGTTCCTATATCAGAAAAAAAAAGTCCTATATCAGAAAAAAAAGTCCTATATCAGAAAAAAGAGTCCTATATCAGAAAAAAAGAGTCCTTATCAGAAAAAAAGAAACCTCTATCTAAAATAAAAAAGAGTCAGAACTGTCTGACTTTCTAAGGCTGCATAGAATATTGCAGACTCCAGAAAAAGAAAGTGTCAAATGTAAGTGTATATGTGTATCAGGATACAGAAATAGTTGGAAGTGAAAGTTTTTCTCTTTTATCTATTTATTTATTTTTAATTACGAAGCTTGTGAAGAAATTTTTGTTTGTGAAGTGACTGGGGGTGTGTGGTTTTTCTGTCTGTCTGTGAACTAACTGAGGCACTACCTAGTTCTTTTTAAAAAAATTACTATCATTTTTTTTTTTACTTTGTAAAATTATTTTTTGTTGTTTATTACATTTTTTTTACTACCTGATTCTCTGTGAACTAACTAACTGACCTGGTTCTCTGTCTGTCTGTGAAGTAACTGAGGCACTACCTGGTTCTTTTTTTAATTTTTTTTTTTTACTTTATTATTTTTTGGGTTGAAATTTTTTTTTCTACCTGGTTCTCTGTGGACTAACTGACCCGGTTCTCTGTGAACAAACTGACCCAGTTCTCTCTCTATGAACTAACTAACTGACCTGGTTCTCTGTCTCCTTGTCGGTCATGGCCAGACGCAGTCTCTGCAGTTCCCCGTCCAGGGAGCGGCGTGCCAGCTCCAGCTTGGTGCAGCGTGTCTCAGCGTCGTCCAGAGTCAGACGCAGGTTCTTCTTGTCCTCCTCCAGCTTGGATTCATTGCTCCTCACCCGCGCCATCTTCTCCTGAAACACACACAGGCACGTGATGGTTTGTTTATTTATTTAGAGAGAGAGAGAGAGGAGAGAGAGAGAGAGAGAGAGAGAGAGAGAGAGAGAGAGAGAGATAGAGAGATATTTATTTATTTATTTATTTATTCTTTTATATCGAGGATAACAGAATAAGCAATCATGTGCTTTTTTTTCATCCGGTCCCGTGTGTATGCAGTTTTGTAAATATTGTCATCTGTTCCCACCGGCACACGATGGCCTACTCTTACGAAAAGCGGAACAGGATTTAACATGTGCGCAAGATGTTCTGCGTGCGTTCGCACACGGGGCCTCGGTTTAAAGTCTCATCCGAAGGACTTTTGGGGAGAGTGGAGTCAGCACTGATGTTAACTCCAGGAAGAAAAATTCCTCGACCGGACTCGAACCTGGGTCTTCAAATTGCCAGCGCAATGTTCTGACCACTAGGCTATCCGCCCCCCTCGATAGAGAGAGAGAGAGAGAGAGAGAGGAGAGAAGAGAGAGAGAGAGAGAGAGAGAGGAGAGAGAGAGAGAGAGAGAGAGACAGAGAGAGAGAGAGAGGGAGGGAGAGAGAGAGAGGAGGGAGGAGAGAGAGAGAGAGAGGAGAGAGAGAGAGAGAGAGAGAGAGAGAGAGAGAGAGAGAGAGAGAGAGAGAGAGAGGGAGAGGGGGAGAGGGAGAGAGAGAGAGAGAGAGAGAGAGAGAGAGAGAGAGAGAGAGAGAGAGAGAGAGAGAGAGTGGTGTGTGTGTGTGTGTGTGTGGTGTGTGTGTGTGTGTGTGTGTGTGTGTGTGTGTGTGTGTGTGTGTGTGTGTGTGTGTGCGTGCGTGTGTGTGTGCGTGCACATCCGCACATGCATGCGTACATGTGTGCATGTATGTGTTTGAATGAGAGACAGACACATACAGACACAAGGCGTCAAAAGAAACAAGAGACAACACCAAACTCCTCACCCCAGCTGCCGTTTTTCAGAGTCGGCGGCAGCCATGGCTCTCTCCAAGGTGTTGACCTTGTCCGACAGAACCTTGCGCTCGCGTTCGTTGCGACGGATTGTCTCCTCCTGCATCATCAGCGCTGTCTGGGCACTGGTCAGCCGCCCATCAATGCCGCGCTTGTCTGAAAGCAGCACACACACCTTCCTCAGATTAAAATCACACAAACTTTCCTCAGATTACTCTCTTCTTCTGTGTTTGGTGTTTTGAGATCATTGTGAAGCAAAGTTTTCATGCTACTTCATGTTCAAAATCACACACTTTCCTCTGATTACTCTCTTCTTCTGTGTCCCATGTTTATAGATCATTGTGAGGCAAAGTTTTCATGCTACTTCATGTTCAAAATCACACACACTTTCCTCTGATTACTCTCTTCTTCTGTGTCCCATGTTTATAGATCATTGTGAAGCAAAGTTTTCATGCTACTTCATGTTCAAAATCACACACACTTTCCTCTGATTACTCTCTTCTTCTGTGTCCCATGTTTATAGATCATTGTGAGGCAAAGTTTTCATGCTACTTCATGTTCGAAATCACACACACTTTCCTCAGATTACTCTCTTCTTCTGTGTCCCATGTTTATAGATCATTGTGAGGCAAAGTTTTCATGCTACTTCATGTTCGAAATCACACACATTTTTCTCAGATTACTCTCTTCTTCTGTGTCCCATGTTTATAGATCATTGTGAGGCAAAGTTTTCATGCTACTTCATGTTCAAAATCATACACACTTTCCTCTTATTACTCTCTCCTTCTGTGTCCTGTGTTTATGAAAACAAAACAAACAGCAAAAAAATGCTGTCAGACCTCTTGCCTTTACCAGCCCTCTCTCTATGTCAGTGTGTAGCAATGTTGATATGTATACACAAGAACATGCATTGGGAAAAGTATTACCGATATCAATGGCCTTAACTTCAGCTTAAACACAGGTTGGATCTTAAGTCTTAATGCAATGCTGTATGCAATGCTGGGCCATATCAACTGATTGATCCAATTTCCAGAGAGCAGCAGAGGACAGAGAAGAGATGTGGACAGACATAAGTCACCACCTTCATAGCACTAAAAAAATTTTTTTTTAATTTTAAACCTCATAACATGCCCAAAACTGCAGAAGCAAGCCAGTCATATGGGTAAAAGCCTTCATTTTCAAAATACAGTGATTTCTAAAATCTGTGGAGTCAACACGACAATTTTGCCCACAGCATATGTCAGACTCAGAGGTCTAGGATCAAGGTGACTGCTTGCCCATAAGCTTTTTCTTTTTTTCTTGCCCATGAGCTACTGTCCAAGCCTTGGACAATAACAGCTGCTCTATTTTCTGTTTTATCCACCTCTGTGGCAAGGCAAGAAGGCTTACAGTTTGCCCCCATTCCCTTTTACAACAAAGCCAGTGAACAGCAACGTAAACAATGGCAATGATTCTGTCACGCTTCATGACTTCAGCCACCAGAACAGAAGCATGCTAACTGAATACTGCTATTTGATGGTTTCTGAGAATAAAAAAACAACACTGGTTCACACACACACTGACACATACACTCATAAACACACACACACACACACATACACAACACACACACACACACACACACACACACACACACACACAGAGAGAGAGAGAGAGAGAGAGAGAGAGAGAGAGGAGAGAGAGAGAGAGAGAGAGAGAGAGAGAGAGAGAGAGAGAGAGAGAGAGAGAGAGAGAGAGGAGAGAGAGAGAACACACACACACACACACACACACACACACACACACACACACACACACACACACACACACACACACACACACATTCTAAGAGAAATAGGCAGGGCAGGGAACAGACTGAAGTCTTGAATGTAAACCAACCATCATTGTAGGGCAGCAAGCTTTTATCCAGCTTGGAGCTATACTGCAGGCTCATAATACGCAGCATCCTGACACCACACCACACCACACCACACCACCAACAATCACAGCAGTTTGCAACAGTCCCAGTCCATTTATGCTTTGTAACACAGGGTCACAAACAGGCAATATAATGTAACCATCTTACACTGTCTTCACTGCTTAAAAAGTAGATCCCATTTTGGCTTGGATCAATGTGTAGTATATATATATTTTTTTAATCATTATTTCATTACTGTTTTCTTCTTGTACAACACCACAGTTTGCTGGCCACTTTCCTTGGTATAATGAAGAAGCAAGAAAAACAAAGATTTCTGAAAACCTACACTGTCTCCACAACTCAGGCTGCAACCACTGTTTACAATAATAATTTTTAAAAAATTGTTTGCTTCAAATTTGTAAGAATAATTGTATTTCTAAAAGCCCCTTTTTTCCAAAAAAAAAAT
>CM060331.1:11903685-11908685 GCA_030674155.1 Stramonita haemastoma | reverse complement strand
TTGTGTGTGTGTATTGTGTGTGTTGTGTGTGTGTATTGTGTGTGTTGTGTGTGTGTTGTGTGTGTGTATTGTGTTGTGTGTGTGTGTGTGTAAGTGTGTGTAAGTGTGTGTGTGTGTGTGTGTAAGTGTGTGTGTGTGTGTGTGTAAGTGTGTGTGTGTGTGTGTGTGTGTGTGTGTGTGTGTGTGTGTGTGTGTGTGTGTGTGTGTGTGTGTGTGCGTGCGTGCGCGTGGGCGTGGGTGAGTGAGTGAGTAAGTGAGTGAGTGAGTGTGTGTGCATGCGTGCGTGCGTGTGTGTGCGCGCATGCACAAAACTGCACTGCACACATGGGTTATTTTGATCTGCTGCTTTGCAATTTTCAAGTCGAAATGCTGACAGCACAACAGAAGTAAGTTAAATACAGATCTATCTATCTATCTATCTATCTATCTATCTATCTATCTATCTCTCTAACTAACTAACTATCTATCACTTAGTCTGGCGATCATGGGGGAACCCCTGAAGACTTGGTAACCAGTTCCCTCATCTTACATAATTATATTGAAGTACAAAAGCTCACAGAACAGCAACAAGTGAACTACAGACCTTACATACAAAACATGACAGAACAACATGAGACTAATATGAGACTATAAACCGAGGTCCCATGTGCAAACCATGTACAACATCTTGCACACAAGTTAAAACCCGTTCTGCTTTTTGAAAGAGTAGGCCATTGTATGCTGGTGGGAACAGATGACAAAACTGACAAAACTGCATACACACCGGGACTGGATGTAAAAAAGCACACAAGTGCTTATTCCATTATCCTCAAAATAAAATAAAAGAAAGAATAAATAAGAACATATACATACATACAAAAGCTGACAGTACAACAAGTCAGCAAGCATCAAAAGTTCCCAATACAGGCTCAATGTTGACTCTATGTTGCTACACAGCACATAGACAGCAAACAAGTCATGGGGAAAACAAAACTACAACATAAACCCAATGATGCAGACATTTCCATTCAGTGTATGCATCAGTCTTTATCCCCGAAAGCATCCTTGTGTGCCACATCTACCAGATGGTTACTTTCCAGATATATCATCCTAATCAGAACCCACTGTAGCCTGGGACGCATGCTGGGTATTTTCACATTTCTGCTTATCACTAACATTGGCATGAATAACAGGTACTCTAAAGAAAAATTTAGAACCCCCAAAAACAAACAATCCCCCCAAAAACCACCCCCAGTACTCTTTCCAGTTCATGTTTGAGCGTCTCCTTGCATGTATTCATAAGCAGGACTTATGTCAAGCACTAGCAACTCTGCATATAACCTGACCTGGAAGATACTCTACCTACTCCTATGGTTCTTGCAACATGAAACAGACTACACAACATGCCCCACACGACCAAGGAAATGACATAGAGTGTTCAATACTGACTGACTACACAAGCAGGTACACCCCCCCCCCCCCAGCACGCACGCACGTACGCACGCACGCACGCACACACACACACACACACACACACACACACACACACACACACGCAAACACTCACACACACACAGCAATACACAAAAACACACACACACACGCACACACACACACAGCAACACACACACACAGAGCCACAACACACACACACACACACACACACACACATTGTAACAGAGTGGATATATGTAATCTCCCATCTCTGCACAGCATCTCGGGTGGGCACAGCTAGACAGTTGGGATGTGACCTCTAAAAAAGAGGTTGCATAAATTCTACCTTTAACCATGAAGGCAAAGAGTATGCAATGGAGAGCTTTTGGCCACCACTCAAGGAAACAGAGCATCACACAATTCACAGGTGTGTCCGGATTTAGTAACACAATACTGCCACAGGGCTCTGATTGCATGGGAGGTAATTTACTTACCACCATATCACACATACACACACACACACACTTAAAACACACACACAAGGCTCTGATCGCATGGGAGGTAATCTACTTACCAACCCATCAAACACACACACACAACAACAACAACAACAACACACACACACAAAACACACACACACACACACCAACAACACACACCCTCACACACCAACAACAACACACACACACACGCACACGCACACACACACACACACACACACACGTACCTTCCTCCACGTCCCCTAGGGATTTCTGGAGCACCTTCAGGCGGTTCTCTGTGCGTTCTCTCTCCTCATCCAGATCCTTCATCTGAGTGCTCACACTGCGTACTGTGGCCAAGGCATCGTCCTGAACAACACGTCACACATATGTTACACACTGTATTGAACAACACGTCACATACTGTGTTGCACAACACGTCACACACTGTATCGCACAACATGTTGTACACAGTATCTCATAACAAGTCACATACTGTATTGCACAAAAAGTCACACAAAATATTGCACAACATGTCACACATACTGTATTGCACAACATATCACATGGTGTATCTCACAACATGTCACACACTGTATTGCAGAATATGTCACAGACTGTATTGCAAAATATGTCATATTGTATTGCAAAACGTGTCACACACTGTATTGCAGAATATGTCACATATTGTATTGCACAACATGTCACACACTATATTGCAGAATATGTCACATATTGTATTGCACAACATGTCACACACTGTATTGCACATCACGTCACATACTGTATCACACAACATGTTGCACACTGTATTGCACATGTCACACACTGTATTGTACATGTCACATACTGTATTTTATTTTATTTTATACCACTTTATGTCACAGCAGATTTCCCTGCATGAAATTCAGGCTGCTCAACATGTCACATGCTGTATCTCACAACACATCACATACTGTATTGCACAACATGTCACACACTATGTTGCACAATATGTCACACACTGTATTGCAGAAAATGTCACATATTGTATTGCAAAACATTTCACAAACTGTATCGCACAACATGTTGCACACAGTAGCTCATAACAAGTCACATACTGTATTGCACAAAGTCACACAAAATATTGCACATGTCACATACTGTATTGCAGAATATGTCACACACTGTATCGCACAACATGTTGCACACAGTAGCTCATAACATGTCACATACTGTATATTATTTTATTTAATTTTATACCACTTTATGTCACAGCAGACTAAAGTATGCTATGCTATACTAAGCTATACTATACTAAACTAAGCTAAGCTATACTAAGCTAAACTACACTACACTAAACTAAGCTAAGCTAAACCAAGCCAGACGATATTTGTGTGTTTGTGTGTGTGTGTATATGTGTGTGTGTGTGTGTGTGTGTGTGTGTGTGTGTGTGTGTGTGTGTGTGTGTGGTGCGTGCGTGCGTGCGTGTGCATGTGTGTGCGCATGCATGTGTGTGTGTACATTGGAATTTGCTACAACTATAAATTGCTATTGATTGCTTGTGTGTTGTATAGGTCGAATGCAAGCGCTTTGATTTGTTTTTACAAGATATAGTGCTATATAAATTCCATGTATTATTATTATACACACTCACCCTCTCGCGCTCAGCGTTGGCCAGCTGGGTCATGAAGGATCTCAGTGCGGCCGCACGGCCTCTGGGTCCACATCCAGACCCTCCGCATGACCCGGGGACATGCTGCGACGTGACGGGGACCTCGTGCGTAGGGGGCTGCCTGCACGGGTGGGGGAACCCACACGGGGGATGGGGCTGCCTCCGTCTTCCGTTGTTGTGGCGTAGGTGTTGTCGAAACCTGTTAAGTGTCAGGGTTGTGTTGGTAGGGTTTAGTGGTGTGGTAAAGAGGGAGGGAGAGGGGGGTGGGTGGGGGAGAGGGGGGTGGGGGGGGGGAGGGAGGGGGGGTGGAGGGAGAGGGGGGGGAGGGAGAGGGGGGAGGGAGGGAGGGAGAGGGGGAGGGAGGGGAGGGGAGGGAGAGAGGTGAGAGGGAGGGAGATGGGAGGAGGGGAGGGGGAGGAGAGGGAGGGGGAGGGAGGGAGGAGAGAGAGAGAGAGGAGAGAGAGAGAGAGAGAGAGAGGAGAGCAGAGAAGAAGATAGAGACACAACAGAAGAAGACAGCAGCAGGACGAGACAGCAGACGATTTATCACTCTTGCAATCCACAAAATGGGCAGACATGCTTTTTTCCCTAAAAAACAGACGGAAATTTTTAAAAGGCCCCCACAGGAACTAAAGACAAAGGACAAAACACTGCTGGAACAACGGCTCCCTCACTCCCTCCCTCCCCTTCCATCCTCTCCCCTCTCCTCCCCTTCTCTTCCTCTCCCTCCCTCCCTCTCCTCCCTCCTACCCCCTCCTCCTCCCTCCCCCCCTCTCCTTCCTTCACCTTCTTCCTCTCCTCCCTCCCCTCATCCCTACCTTTGGAAGGAGAGGTGGGGCGGGAACGGCGGGGGCTGGGGCTGCGGCTGCGGGCGCGGGGCATCTCCTGGCGGAAGCCGATGGTACGACGCAGGCTGGACACGATGCTGCTCAGCTTGAATTCCACGTCCTTCTTGGCACCCTCCAAGCGGGCCAAGGTCGTCTCCAGGGCGTTGACCCGACCTTCGGCCCCGCTGAGCTTGAGGCGGAGGTCGCCGATGTCGTTGTTGGCGGCGTCGAGGGCGATCTCCAGGTTCTTGCGCTGGTCCTCCAGCTTGCGCTCGGAGCGTCTGGAGTCGTCCAGGGCGAGCTGGTAGTCCTTCTCCTTCATGGTGGCATCGTCGATCAGCTCCGCCATCTTGCGCTGCAGGTTGGCTAGCTCTTTTCGTAGCGCTTCCCGTGAGGCTTCTGTTTCCACCACCTGTTGTGAGGCACATGAGCAATCTTCCTACGTTATCTCAGTTTATCTTACCAAAAAAAATACCCTGGTGGATTTGTTCGTTACATGGGGTTTATCATGTATTGGGATGATTCGTATGCATTTAACTCTCTTGCATTTGGATTCTCTGAACACAAATTACCTCTAGATTTTGCATTCCATCACAAAATCAGGTCAGGCACACGTGCTTGCTGGCC
>CM060331.1:11883685-11898685 GCA_030674155.1 Stramonita haemastoma | reverse complement strand
GCTGGGTAAGTTCATGTCATCCAGACCACCAGCCATTGCTGGTCTACTCTTCTAAAGAAGGCTAATAGAGTTTTAACACACACACACACACACACAGTCGCCGCTGTAGTCTAGTGGTTAGGGCGTTGGACTCGTAATCTAAAGGTTGCGGCATCAATCCCAGCTTTCGGCTATGGCGTTGTGCCCTTGGAAAAGGCACTTTACAGCTATTTTCTCACCCCACCCAGGTGTAAAAGGGGTACCAACCTTGTGTTGGGGGTTAACCCTGCAATAGACTGGCGTCCTATCCAGGGGGGAGTTTATGACTCTCAGTCGCTTAACGCCACAGAAACCGGGATAAGCACCGGCCTGATGAGCCTTAAGCTCAGGACAGACTTAACTTTAACTTTAACACACACACACACACACACACACAAACACCAACACAGCATTCTACACACCTCCAATGCGTTGCCGGGAATCCTGAAGTGCTCGGGCAAGGTCGGTCTTGTCCTGTTCACAGGCCTTGACCTTGGCCCTCAGTTCGGCGGCAGCGTTGCTGATGGCGTCCTTCTCCCTGATCTCTTCGTTGATCGCCCGTTTGAGGTCCGTGATGTCTTTACGCATCAGGTCGCGGGTCTCCTCACCTGCAGTTGCCAAGGACTCCGTTTGAAGTGTGTGTGTGTGTGTGTGTGTGTGTGTGTGTGTGTGTGTGTGTGTGTGTGTGTGTTGTGTGTGTGTGTGGCGCGTGAGTGTGTGCGTGCACACGCACATGCATGTGTGCGCGTGTGTGTGTACATTTGAATTTTCTAAAACTATCAATTGTCATTGATTGCTTGTGTGTTCTATAGGTCGAATGCAAGCACTTTGATTTGTTTTTGCAAGATATAGTGCTATATAAATTCCATGTACTATTATTATTATTATAAAAACGCGATCAGTTGATTTTTTTTTTTGACTTTTCATTCGTCTGCTAGAGTTCTAAGGTTCTCCAAAGGTGAGATTATGCGTATACGGTTATTAGGGCAGCTGCATTTCAACTTAAGGGATGATGTCTAAACATGACACCAGTGTACACACAGTTTCATAAATTTTGTCATCGATTCTCACTGGCATGCAATGGCCTACTGTTCCGAAAGGCGGAAAGGGTTTTAATGTGTGCACAAGATGTTCTGCCATGCATTCACACGTGGGGACTTGATTTATAGTCTCATCCATACATAGTCATTTATAGTCTTTTCTGGGGAGTGAAGTCAGTGCTAATGCTAACTCCAGGAGAAAAAAGTTCCTAGAACACTTAGTGACTACTTAGGTGTACAACTGACTGCAGCACAATGAAGGGCGAGTCACACACACACACACACACACACACACACACACACACACACACACACACACACACACACACACACCACACACACAAACACACACACACACAAACACACACACACACACACACACACATACTCTCTCTCTCTCTCTCTCTCTCTCTCTCTCTCTCTCTCTCTCTCTCTCTCTCTCTCTGCGACTCTCACTCACATACATACACACACACACATTATCCTCGATATAAAAGAATAAATAAAATAAAATAAAATACACACACACACACACACATACTAAAAAAAAAAAACACACAAAAAAGCACTGACTGACCTTCACGAACAGAGCGGTTAGCATCGATGAGGTCGCGCCGAATGGCGTCCCTGGTTTCCTCCACCAGCTTCAGTTGTGTCTTCAGTTCTATGACCTCAGCCAGGGCCAGCTCTCGCTGCTTGGCCACCTCACGCAGCTGCTCGTTCATGTTCTTCACCTCACGCTCGTGAGCCTCCCTGCACAGGTAACAACACACGGGTGTCGTCAGTGATAATACACACAGGTGTTATCAGTTGTAACAACTCACAGTCAGGTGTCATCAGTAACAACACAGTCAGGTGTCATCAATGACACATCAGCTTCCCCATAAACACAACAACACACACAGTCAGGTGTCATTAGTCAGGTGTCATCAGTAACAACACACACAGTCAGGTGTCATCAGTAACAACACACAGGTGTCATCAGTTGTAACAACACACATTGAGGTGTCATCAGGAACAACACACACAGTCAGGTGTCATCAGTAACAACACTCACAGGTGTCATCAGTAACAACACACAGGTGTCATCAGTAACAACACACAGTCAGGTGTCATCAATAACACATCAGCTTCCCACATAGATAACAACATACACAGTCAGGTGTCATAAGTAACACATCAGCTTTCCCACATAGATAACAACACACACAGTCAAGCTGCATTAAGAACATGACTTCTCGATACTGTCTGCTGCTGCTGCCATTTTTTCTGCCTAGAGTAGACCCAGGTTTCCATCTAAGCCCTTACACAGACTTGAGCTAGCACACACTACACACCTCCTTCAGAAAATGACTTCCAAATTGTTTATCTAATGCCACACAAGATGATAACTTCTTTAACCAAATCCATTTGATCATGTGACATGCCCACTACTACACCACACACTCCCTCAATCATGGAACGGCACAGAGAAAATCCCAGGTTTCAGAAAGAAAGGGACACCACAGGCCTCTCTCACTGCACAGTGCACAAACCCAACATCACTCAGTAGGGCCTAGTCAAGAGTGCTAAATTTAGGGCACTCTTTCCTTTTACCTTGTCCATGTGTGGTCAGTTCCTGCTATAAATAGCACCAGCTGGCCACATCTGGGCTTGGATGGGATGGGGTAATTAGCAGCTGGAAGGAGCTGAAAGTGGGGGAAACTGACAGCTGTGACTGTCCAAGCAGGAGCACTGCCCACAGCAGCCCTGTACTTACGTGGCCTCTTCAAACTGCTGTCTGAAGTCCTTCAGCTCTCCCTGCAAAGCCAGGATGTTGCTGCGGTCAGTTTCGGCTCGCGTCTGCGCTTCCCGCTTCAGGCGGTCGTAGTTCACGTTGGCCTCAGCCAGATCCTGCAGGGCGTTGGCCAGTTTCTCTGTCAGAGTGCCCTTCTCTTGCTCCAGCAGGGAGATAGCCTGTAGCAGAGTATCATTGTATCTAAACATTCGTGTGTGTTTGCGTGTGTGCGAGCACGCGCGCCCGTAGAGTGTGAGTGTTTGTGACATTTTTATTTGAAGTTATCATATAACGTCTGAACAAATATGAAATGTAGCTATTTCATGTCTTTGATTATGATTTGTATCAATATGCCTGTCTATCATTTTCAGCCAGAAGCGGTGTGCATACATCAGGTAGGTACATACATAATGAAGACAGTAACATACACACCTGCTGTCTATCATTTTCAGCCAGAAGCAGTGTGTATACATTAGGTAGGTACAATAATGCATTCTCAATTAGTCATGTCCATTATAATAGCGGTAGGAAAACAAAGATTCCCTATTCAGTACTCCCAAGGCTACATATGTGATTCTATCAAATCATAGTTGATGATATGAAAAAACTGAAAATCTTATCTCACCAAAAAAAAAAATCAGGTAGGTACATATACACATACATCATGAAGAAGACAGTAATGGACAGTAACTAACAGTAACAAACATACACACCTGTTGTCTATCATTCTCAGCCAGGAGCAGTGCCTCGTCGCGGTCTCTCTGCACCTTGGCCAGTTCTTCCTGCAGTTCCTCCATCTGTCTCTCCAGACGCTGGCTCATCTCCTCCTTCTCCATGCTGTGCGAGTGCAGCAACTGCTCGCGGTTGGATTCGAACTCGGTGCGCTGGGAGTCCTGTAACACACACACCCACAGCTGTCAGTTTGTTTCAGAGACTTAATAATAATAATAATAATAATACATGAAATTTATATAGCGCTATATCTTGTAAAAACAAATCAAAGTGCTTGCATTCGACCTATACAATATACAAGCAATCAATAACAATTTATGGTTTTAGCAAATTCAAATGTACGCACACACGCACGCGCATACACACACACACGCGCGCACACACACACACACACACACGCATGCACTTATGTGTGAATGAATAACTTGTCTATGTCTACAAATCCCCCTCCCCCCAATTTTTGTGCTAGCTTTACCCAATCTCTGTGTGACAGAAGACATCAAGGACAGAGTAAGGTATGTGCCTTAGTATGTTGTTCTGATGATGAATGAATGAATAATGATGAAAGCGGAAAGTTTGTACAAGGCAGAGGAATGACTTGTGTTCCTACATCGCCTCACAGGCTAAAAACCTTCCATGTGAGCTTTATAACAGTTCTTGATTAAACCACCGATGCTGGGGACAACAACAAAGTGAGAGGCTGTATGATCAGTGGCTTTCCTACAATTATGCCGGTAAATCTTTCCTTTGAATTTTTTTCCAAGAAAAAAATGCTAAATTTTGTTTTCTACCAGAGAAAAAAACAAACACAAAAAGGAGGTGAAGGTGCCGCACCCTCTCGTGGCTGAGTCTCTCGCAGTCCTCCTCATGGGCCTGTTTCTCCTGGGCCAGAGCCAGCTGGGAGTCTCTCTCCAGCTGCATCAGGCGAGCGTTCAGCTGATCCTTCACATGCTCAAACCTCTCCAGGTCGGCTGCCTTCTCCTTCTCCAGGCGAGTGATCTCCGCTGTGGGCAAACACAGATACTGTTAGCATGCAGTCATTGAAATGATGGTGTCACGGTTACCGTAATTATGGTGTTATAGTCAACGTAATGATGATGTTGCAGTCACTGTAATGATGGTGTCACAGTCACTGATGATGGTGTCACAATTGCCGTAATGATGGTGTTACAGTTGCCGTAATGATGGTGTCACAGTCGCTGTAATGATGGTGTTAGTTGCCGTAATGATGATGTCACAGTCACTGTAATGATGGTGTCACAGTCACTGTAATGATGGTGTCACAGTTACCGTAATGATGGTGTCACAGTTACCGTGATGGTGTCACAGTCACTGTAATGATGATGCCGCAGTCACCATAATGATGGTGTCACAGTCACCATAATGATTTAATCGCAGTAACCATACTGATGATGTTACAGACACCATACTGATGTCACAGTCACCATACTGATGATGTTATAGTCACCATAATGATGATGACACAGTCACCGTTGACCACCAAACTGATGATGTCACGGTCTCCATACTGATGATGTCACAGTCACCGTACTAATGTCACAGCCACCATGATGATGATGTCAAAGTCACTATACTCTATACTGACGTCCAGAAAACACCGAAGCACAGACTGAAAACTATGCACGCAGAACATCTTGCGCACACGTTAAAACCTGTTCCGCTTTTCGTAAGAGTAGGCCATCATGTGCTGGTGGGAACAGATGACAATATTTACAAAACTGCATACACACAGGGACCAGATGAAAAAAAGCACATAATTGCTTATTCTGTTATCCTCGATATAAAAGAATAAATTAAATAAAATAAAATAGACCACACTGCCTCACCTTGCAGGTTTTCCTTGCGGACGATGAGCTCCTGGTTCTCTCCCTCTAGCTGCGCTTTGCGCACCTCCAGCTGGACGACGGCTTGCTGGGCCTCGTACAGCGCCCCCTCCAGCTGGTCCTTGTCGCTCTGCAGCGCTGCAAGCTGCTCGCTCTGCTGCCGGTTCTCTCGCTCCGTGGCCGTCACCTGACAGGGGACACGTCAGTCAACAGGTAAAGGTAAAGGTGTCCCGTAACCTGTGTTGTTGTTAGGGGAGTGAGGTGTCAGAGATCTCAGTTTCTACAGGGGCCAGCTATATTGAGGGTGGCGCCCATCTTTTTTCCCTCACTGCTTTACCATCCCTGACCCTAAGGAGGGCAGGTACCCATTTACAGCTGGGTGAACTGTAAGAGAGTCACTGTCACTGTCAACAAGGTGTATTTCTATGTGTCAACAGCCAGTGTGAAAATGATGTAGAATGTCCAATACTTCTACAGTTGGAAAACAGAGTCACTTTCACTGTCAATAGGGTGTATT
Source organism: Stramonita haemastoma (assembly GCA_030674155.1). Lineage (NCBI taxonomy): Eukaryota > Metazoa > Mollusca > Gastropoda > Neogastropoda > Muricidae > Stramonita > Stramonita haemastoma. The sequence continues at coordinate 11,892,757 of CM060331.1, read as the reverse complement.
GCATGCGTGTGCGTGCGTGTGTGTGCGCGCGCATACGTGTGTGTTTGTATGCACGCATGTGTTGCGTGCATGCATGCGCAAGTGTGCGGTGCGTGTGGTGTGTGTGCATGTGTGTGTGTGTGTGCTGGTGCGTGCTGTGTTGTGCGTGCGTGTTTTGTTGCGTGCGTGTCTGTTGCGTGCGTGTGTGCTTGTCTGTCTGTACATGCATGCATGTGTGTAGGTGTGTGCCTATCCTTCCCATCCAGGACAGCACAGCCCACTGACCTGCACCACCAGCTCTCCCTTCTCCAGGTGTGTGTGTGTGTGTGTCTTTGATTTTACGTCTGTGACACACACACACATGCACGTGTGTGTGTGCATGTGTGTGTCTGTCTGTCTGTGTCTGTCAGTGCATTCATGCATGCATGCAGGCGTGCCCCTCTCCTCCCCAGCCAGCACTGACCTGCACGACGAGTTCTCCCTTCTCCAGGTTGAGGTCCTCCTTCTCCTTGAACACGCGGTCGTACGCCTGCTGGGCTCGCTCCAGGTCGCGCCGCGCCGTCAGCAGCTCTTCCGTCAGCGCCTGCTTCTGTCGCTGCAGCTGTGGGTGGACAGAACAGCATGGGTTAACAACGATGGTAAAAAGGTAAAGGTAAAGGTGTCCCATAACCTAGATGGTTGTAGGGGAGTAAGGCATCAGAGACCTCAGACTTCTCTAGAGCCAGCATGTTGAGGGCAGCACCCATCTCCTCTCCCTCGCTGCTTTACCTTCCCTGACCCTAAAGAGGACAGGTACCCACTTACAGCTGGGCGAACTGGGGGAACTGTACTGAAGCCAAGGCGCGTAAACGGTCACCCATCCAACTGGTAACCACGCTCAGAGCTGCTTAACTTGACTTGGGGAAAGTGAGCGTTCTGACCATGATGATGATCATGATAATGGTGGTGTTCAATGATGATGATGATACATTGTAGTGAGTGGTTATATCTTATCATATTGTTATCTATAGTCGCAGCAGATGGTTTGAAATTATGACGCCCCCTTTTCCAAACAGAGATTGATGCCAGCTTACCATAGAATGTTGAGCACAATGCCCTGTACATAACACAAGAGTGGAGGGCTATATGGCAATATACCATAGAGCGTTGAGGGACAATGTCCTGTTTCTACATAACACAGAAAGAGGCAGCTTACCATGGAGTGCTGGGCCACAATGTCCTGCTTGTCACGGTTCAGGGACTGGATCTCCTCCTCCAGCTGTTGACGGGTCAGCTCTGACAGCTCCAGGGTCTGGTTCAAACCTGGGTAACCCCACCCCACCCCACACATCAGTATTGCCAATTTCTTTATGAAGGTTCAAACCTGGGTAACCCCACCCCACCCCACACATCAGTATTGCCAATTCTTATGAAGGTTCAAACCTGGGTAACCCACCCACCCCACAGTCAGTATTGCCAACATCTTCAATCACAAGCTGGGTAACCCACCCCACCCCACATGTCAGTATTGCCAACATCTTCATCACCAAGCTGGTAACCCACCCCACCCCACATGTCAGTATTGCCAACATCTTCATCACAAGCTGGGTAACCCACCCCACCCCACATGTCAGTATTGCCACATCTTCATCACCAAGCTGGGTAACCCACCCCACCCACATGTCAGTATTGCCAAATCTTCATCACCAAGGCTGGGTAACCCACCTCACCCCACCATCAGTATTGCCAACATCTTCATCACCAAGGCTGGGTAACCCACCTCACCCCACATCAGTATTGCCAACATCTTCATCACCAAGCTGGTAACCCACCTCACCCACATCAGTATTGCCAAATCTCATCACCAAGGCTGGTAACCCACCTCACCCACACTCAGTATTGCCAATATCTTCATCATCGAGGTTCAAACCTGGGTAACCCACCCCACATCAGTATTGCCAATATCTTCATCATCAAGGTCAAACACGCACACACACACACGAGAAACGTACACACTTACACCCCCCCCACGCACACACACACACCCCTCATCCACCCCATCTACCAACACACACACACACACACACACATATACACCCTCATCTACCCCATCCTCCAACACATACACACACACACACACACACACACCACACACACACAACACAACACACACACACAGATACATACTCTCTGAACAGCAAGGCACCCACCACACCACCAACCACAGAGGGCCGGCGGGTGTCTCACCATGTTTCTCTGTGTCCAGGTCCATTTTCTCCTGCTCCACACGCACCAGGTCATCCCGGATCCTGCCTTCTCCTGCTCCAGGGCTGACTTCTCCCCACTCAGAGACGCCTTCTCTCCTTCCAGCTGTTGACACACCAGGTTTTGGGTGTATATATCAGGGTGGGGTGTGGCTGTGGGGGTTGGGGTGGGGTGGAGGAGGAGGTGTGGGGGGAGAGGTGTGTGTGGGTTGGGGGGTGTAGGTGTGTGTGTGGGAAGGGTGTAGGTGTGTGTGTGTGTGTATGTAGGGTGTGTGGTGTGTGTGTTGTGTGTGTGTGTGTGTTGTGTGTGTGTGAATTTATATGTGTGTATATACAAAAACACAAAAAGTACATACACTCAAACACACACACATCACATTCTCTATCATCTCTCTCTCCAGCTGTCTCTTTCACTCACTCACACAGCCCCCCCCCCCCCCCCACACACACACATACACCCTTACCCACACAAAACAAATCCCCACCCTCCCACTCCATCTTCCACACCCCCAACCCTTCCCCACCCCATCCCACCACCTCAACCCCACCTATCCTCACACACACAGACACAGACACTTGCACACACATTTGCACACACATTCGCACACACACACACACACATACATGCAGAACATCTTGTGCATACGTTAAATCCTGTTCCACTTTTCGTAAGAGTAGGCCATCGTGTGCCGGTGGGAACAGATGACATTTACAAAACTGCATACACATGGGGACTGGATGTAAAAAAGCACAAGAGTGCTTATTCCATTATCCTCGATATAAAAGAATAAATCAAAAATAAATCAAATCAATCCCAACAGACACCCACCAGCATGATGATCTTGTTGAGCTCGATCTTGTCCTGGCCGAGTCCCTCGTTGAGGGCCTGCATCTTGAGGAGGGCGTCCCTGAGGGTGGCTTCCTCCGTCTTCAGCTTGTTGATCTCCACCTCCAGCTCGGCCTTGGTCACCTCCGCCCGCGACAACGCCTCACCTGCAATCAGCCAGAGTGGATGGAGTGTGAGGTGTGTTGTCTACCTGTGGGTGTTTGTACCTGCCTGTGGGTGTGCCTGCCTGCCTGCTTACTTACTTACTGTCTGAGATTTTTCATTATTAAATTCTTTCTTTTCTGCTTACTTACTTACTGAGATTTTTTGTTATTGAATTCTTTTTTCTCTGGAGTGGGTGTGCTTCCTGCTTACTTACTGTCTGAGACTTTTTTGTTATTGAATTATTTTTTTCTGCCTGCCTACTTACTTAGGTGTCCCATGGTGTTCCATAACCTAAGCGGTCGTAGGGGAGTGAGGCATCAGAGACCTCAGCTTCTCTAGGGGCCAGTATATTGAGGGCGGTGGTGCTTACTTACTGTCTGAGATTGAACTCTTCTTTTCTGGAGTGTGGGTGTGCCTGCCTGCCTGCTTGCTTACTTACTGTCTGTGAGATTTTTTTGTTATTGAATTCAGTTTTTTTTTCTGGAGTGGGAGTGCTGCCTGCTTACTGTCTCAGATTTTTTTTGTTATTGAATTCTTTTTTTTTCTGGAGTGAGTGTGCCTGCTTACTGAGATTTTTTGTTAGTGAATTTTTTGTTTTACTGGAGTGGGTGTGCCTCGCTGCCTGCTTACTGAGATGTTTTGTTGTTGAATTTTTTTTTCTCGAGTGGCTGTGCCTTATATGCTGGCCCCTAGAGAAGCTGAGGTCTCTGATGCCTCGCTCCCCTACGACCGCCTATGTTATGGGACACCATGGGACACCTAAGTAAGCAGTCAGGTAGGCAGGAGGCACACCCACACTCCATCGACTCTGTAAGTAAGTAACTTTGACTTGACTGTCTGAGATTTTTTTGTTATTGAATTCTTTTTTCTGGAGTGGGTGTGCCTGCCTGCCTGCTTACTTACTGTCTGAGATTTTTTGTTATTGAATTCTTTCTTCTGACATGATTAGATATTTCACGATGACCAACTTACGACTTCGATCTTCTGTCCTCAAGGATTTCCTTGTCCAGCAGGGCGCGGTTGAGGGCTTCTTTAGTGGTCACCAGGTCCTCCCTCAGCCCAGACATCTTCCCCTCCAGCTGCTCTATCACCTTTTGGCTGATCACACACACACACAGATATAAAAGAATTAATAAAACGCACAGACACACAGACTTCCACACACACACGCCCACACATACATCACACACAAACATTCTCTAACACACAAATACACATCCTCTCAAAAACAAACTACACAAACACACACACACACACACACACACACACACACACACACACACACACAGACCAGAACGGTACCCACCATCTTTCTTTTCTTTTTTTTACCCACCATCTTTCTTTCTTTTCTTTTTTTTACCCACCATCTTTCTTTTCTTTTTTTTACCCACCATCTTTCTTTCTTCTTTTTTTTTTTTACCCACCATCTTTCTTTTTTTTCATTTTTCTTTTCATTTTTCTTTCTTCTTTTTTTTTTTACCCACCATCTTTCTTTTTTTTCATTTTTCTTTTTCTTTTTCTTTCTTTCTTTTTTTTTTTACCCACCATCTTTCTTTTTTTCATTTTTCTTTTTCCTCCTGTAATTTTTTTTTTTAACCCACCGTCTTTTTCTTTTTCTATTTTTTACCCCACCATCTTTCTATCTATTTTATTTATTTCATTTTATTTATTGTTACCCACCATCTCTCATTCTCCTTGATCTGGCGGACCTTGTCCTTATCGATGTCCTCCTTCTCGTCCTCCAGGGAGTCTCGCTGTCGGTGCAGCTCGCTGTTGGCAGCCTGCAGTTTCTCGTTCTCCTTGTGCAAAACCTCGATCTGTCCGTTCAGCTCCAGCCTGACACGCTCCAGCTGAGATTTCTCCGTCCCGGTCACATTCAGGGCGTTCTTGATGCGATCTCTGTCCCGTGACGAGTCTTCTTTTTCGCGGTGTCTGAAATTATTGGTTGTTGTTGTAGAGTTTTAGTTGTTTGTTATTGTGGTGTTTGGGCGTGATGTGAAAAAGGAAAGGAAAAAAAGAAAATTGGTGAGTGTAGAAAGTTTTACCGCTATTGTGTTATTGTGTCATATGTATATATTTGTATACATACTTATACATAATGATTATTCATATATATCAATATATTTGTGTATAAGAGAGAGAGAGAGGGGAGAGAGAGAGAGAGAGAGAGAGAGGAGAGAGAGAGAGAGAGAGAGAGAGAGGAGAGAGAGAGAGAGAGAGAGAGAGAGAGAGAGAGAGAGAGACAGACGGACAGAGGACAGACGGACAGACAGACAGACAGAAGACAGACAGACAGACAGAGATGAGAGAGAGAGAGAGAGAGAGAGAGAGAGAGAGAGAGAGAGAGAGAGAGAGAGAGAGAGAGAGAGAGAGAGAGAGATCTTAATAATTCTCATATCAGTTACAATATGAAGTGTTTTTCATTTACAAGCCTGGCTAAGCAAAACTCGTGGCTAGAAAGTGGGACGTTGTTACAGACAAAAACATGAACATAAATCTTTGGTAGTGAGCAATTTTTTTCTTGTAGGATTTTTTTGCTCTTTAGTTTCTTTTCACTTCAAAAGACATAGAAATGTAGCATATCTTTCAAAGGTGAACATAGACCTAAAGAAAAATGTTGAGGTTCAAACAAAAGCTATGCTATTCAAAAGAATGTTAAGTGTCACATGATTCCCACATGAAATACCAAATTAAAACAGAACTTATCATCTTTTTGGAAAATCATAAAGATCTCAAACAATGGCTTTTTCCTGTTTCTTATTCCTTATAAGGCATACATTAGATGACAGAATTATAAACAAGCTTACAAACTTTTAAAAACTTAAAATTTTAAAAACCAATAAATAGTATATCTTTTATTCTTTTTGCCATGAACTGTACATGAGCAACATGTACCTTCTCTTTTCCTTCTTCAGTTAGAGCTATGAGGTTCACCGATGGCAAGATTTATGTGCACATGACACACCCCCCCCCCCCCCCCCGACCATTTAGGTAGCCACAATTCGACTTCAGAAGTATTCACTTCTTCATCAAGCCCTCGTAAATTAAACACAATATTAAATATTCCTTTGAATGCAATTGACACTTTTAATTTCTGAAAAGTGTCTTGCTGTAAGGTACCACAGCAGGTGGAGTTTCAATCACCGCCAGGACCTCTCATGAGGGCTCATCCAGGAGCCGAAACTCGAGTCAGGTCAGGCTAAAGGCATGGTTCTTACACAAAAATACCAACAATGCTACCACTGAAAGACATTATTCCCTAGAATTTATTTTCATTAAAAAAATTTTTTTATATTGAATCTTTGATAAGTCATTTTCAAAATGACTAAGAAGTTGGTACCTGCACTTGTTTTTCCTGCACTACTTCCTCCTAAAAAATGAAACACATGTAGGAGACTTACGCCACTTCCACGTCTTCTTTGAGGTTCATGATGGCGTGTTCCAGACGTCGCTTTTCGTTCTCTGCATCGTCCAGGTTCTTGCGAAGGTTGGTGCCCTGATCGCGCGAAGCCTTCAGCTTGGCACGCAGGTCCGACACCTAACACAACAACCACCACTACATTTCAAAATCCTGCTTCTTTCACGTTTCAACATTACGACTCATATCACTGTTGTATCGTTATTTTATCAAATCCATTCACACTTACTACTTTATTCGATATGTTATGGTTTAAAATGATAAAAATCCCAGTTAGTTATAATCACTTCTGACTCTGATCCACATGGGTTGTACTACTATAATCTGAGGGCCCGTGTGCAAACGCATGCAGAACACCTTGCACACACGTAAACTCCTGTTCCTCTTTTCGTAAGAGAAGGTCATTGTGTGCTGGTGGGAACAGATGACAAGATTTACACAACTGTATACACAAGGGCACTGGATATAAAAATGCACATGGAGTGCTTATTCTATTATCTTCATTATATAAAAGAATAAATAAAAATAACAAAGAATAAAAAATACTTATGACTTTGCGTTTTCTTATTCTGTATCTGCTGGTTTTATTCTCAGTATCAGTTTTGCATTCCGCATTCTGACAACAATTCTCTTTCCCCAACACACCCTGTAACAACAAAATGTTACACTAACCTCTATGTTCTGAACTGAAATTTCATAACCTGTCTTTAACCCTCTTGCATTCAGATTCTCTGAACACAAACTGCCCCTAGATTTTGCATTCTATCACGAAATCAGGTCAGGCACATATGCTCGCTCTCCTTTTCCTCCTTCTAAGTACATACCAGCAGCTATAATTACTTCCAGACTCTCAGCAGGGTTTCTACCTCTAGCCTGATAGAGCTTTGACATGTGGTAGCAATTAGTGATGGTCACTGCCTGATGGAAAACTACTGTGTGTAAATCCTGGCAAATCCCGGGTTGGGATTCAAGGGGGGGGGGGCAATTATTCAATCCCGGCAAATCACGGTTCGGGATTAAGAGGGTTAAGGAAAGACACGGGCCCAAAAGTGCAAAAAATCATGTTCTTTTAGAATAAAAAATAGCTGAATATATTCATGAAGATCTCCCTGTGTGAATTAAAACAATTCAAGGTGTAAAAAAATGTCTGTAGAAACAGGCCACTTCAACTTGTTATAGATAAAAAGGTTTAGGAGTTAGAAACATTTAGTTTTGGCAGCCATATTGGATTTTCATGGCAACAGTGCAGAAAACTGAGTAATTCTTTGATTTTCATGCCCTTTCAATATATGGCATAACTTTTAACATGGGCTTGTAAACAAAATTTCATCAGTTTCAGCCCCCATGTCCCACCTTAAACATTTAAAACTTAAAAAAAAAAAAACCCTAACAAAACCAAATACCAACGCAGCAGCACTCCACTCCCCCTCACCTGCATCTGGCGTTTTCCCAGAGCGGCCTGCACGGCAGAGAAGGTGGCGTCCGCAAACGCCGGGGACGACGACCTTGCCCTTGGAGAGGGCGACCTGTTGCGCATGAGAGGAGACCGGTTGCGGTTGGTGGGGGAGATGGAACGCGGGCGGTAAGGAGAGATGGAGCGCGGCACTGTCACCACCTCCTCCCCTCCCTCCTCATCCAGGCGCGTCTGGTCGGCGTCGTTGATGATGATCTCGGCGATGCTGCGTAGGGCGAGGTGCATGGCCTCCGTCTCTTCGCGCACCTCCCGTGCGGTGTCGGTCTCGGCGACCTCGTAGGCACCCACGCGGTTCTCGACGCTGGAGAGGTTCTTCTGCAGCGTGGAGATGCTCTTGTCGCGCTCCTCCAGCTGGATCTTCAGCTTCTCGTTCAGCATCGTCAGCTCGCTCACTCTGTCAGGACACAGGGAATGTTGCTGTGTTCATGGGGGGGGTTATGAGCATTGTTACTATCATCATTATCATCATTATTACACAGGGAACGTTGTTGTGTTCTGGGGGGGGTTATGAGCATTGTTACTATCATCATTATTACACAGGGAATGTTGTTGTGTTCTGGGGGGGTCAGGAGCATTGTTACTATCATCATCATTAACCAGGAACCCACACTAAGCTTGACTTGTGAACTGGCTTTGTCAGCACAAAAGTTATCATCTAAGTGAGTTTCTTGCAAGGTGTGGTTTAGCTTTTATGAAATATTCATGGAAGAAACGGGATTATTCACAAATATACTGGCTTATACACTGCCCAGAGTGTGATCTAAGTGAATTTCTTGCCAGACATGGCACAGCCTTTACATAACATTCAGTTTGCTGTGACCCTTTGTTAAAGGAAAACTAAATAGGCAGATACGTGTAGTTGTGAAAAACAACACTATACCATTATTAAATGTTGACTATACTACTCACAGGATTTTGCTAAAAACAAACAAGCAAAATATTCACGGAGTCATCTTTAAGATTTTAA
>CM060331.1:11867626-11875126 GCA_030674155.1 Stramonita haemastoma | reverse complement strand
TTCTTTCATGTTTGAAAAAGCAAATCGTGTTTCAGACATTTTCCATAGAGCCGGCCTGATCTTGAATTCCCTTGAAGATAACAATCTCGTGGGTAGGTTTAGGTACCCGACTCTCTTGGCGTCAGACTGCACAGTGTCTGTAGCATGGAGAGGTGATGAAATGTTCATACTCAGGGTGTGGGTAGGACTAGGAGGCAACGGGCAGAAAATGCCTAGTCGCAGTTATCATAATATCGATATAGTGTCTGATAACTGGTGTCTGTATAGGAGAAACATACAGCTGATTGTCCATCATTTATGATTGTGTCCTTAACTGTCTTTGTACGTATTGTCTGCAAAAACAATGGATGGGGGTGGGATTTCAGTCCTCTGTATAATTCATGAAACAAAGAGTGGGATCTTTTATGTTCTCTCTCTCTCTCTCTCTCTCTCTCTCTCTCTCTCTCTCTCTCTCTCTCTCTCTCTCTCTCTCTCTCTCTCTCTCTCTCTCTCCCCTCTCTCTCTCTCTCTCTCAATCTACAATGACATGCTTACTCTGGTATATACCGTGTTTAATTCATGACAAAAGAGAGCACAGTTTTGCTGCGTTGAATGAATTCTCTTTGAAGTAATGAACAAAAGAAGAGCTGATTCATCAGCAATGACGCCTAGGAAGAGAGGAGGGAAGGGGGTGAAAAGGGTAGGGTAGGTTCTAGTAGCTCATGTGTTTTAGTTCTTCTTCTTCTTCTTCTTCTTCTTCTTCTTCTTCTTCTTTTCTTCTTCTTCTTCTTCTTCTTCTTCTTCTTCTTCTTCTTCTTCTTCTTCTTCTTCTTCTTCTTCTTCTTCTTCTTCTTCTTCTTCTTCTTCTCTCATCATCATCATCATCATCATCATCATCATCATCATCATCATCATCATCATCATCATCACCACACCACCACACCACCACCACACCACCACCACATCATCATCATCATCATCATCATCATCATCATCACCACCACCACCACCACCACCACCACCACCACCACCACCACCACCACCAATATCATCATCATCATCATCATCATCATCATCATCATCATCATCATCATCATCATCATCATCATCATATCAGATAATTATAATATCATATACATATATAGTTAAGGTTGGCTCTGTATTCCTCACATAGGTTTGTGTATATATAAATATCTCTCTCTCTCTCTCTCTCTCTCTCTCTCTCTCTCTCTCTCTCTCTCTCTCTCTCTCTCTCTCTCTCTCTCTCTCTCTCTCTCTCTCTATATATATATATATATATATATATTGTGTGTGTGTGTGTGTGTGTGTGCGTGCGTGCGTGCGTGCGTGTACGCGCGCGTGCGCGTACATACGTGCACACGTACATGTTTTATGAGCTCTCTCAGTCTCTGTCAAGGTACAATGCATGCCTCCACACGCCACAACTGCATTATATCCGTATTTTGGGGTCTTGAAAACATACATACATGTATCTGCCTTGGGCAGTAAACTGAGCAGGTGTCTGCACTGGCTGGCGCTGTACAGTGAGGTGTAGGTAGGTAGGTAGGTAGGTAGGTGGGTGGATAGGTAGGTAGGTAGGTAGGTAGGTAGGTGGGTGGGTAGGTAGGTGGGTAGGTAGGTACCCAGTACCTGTGCAGTGTCTTGTGAAGGATTAGTGGTGCAGACACACAGACAATGCTCTGCTGTCAACAAAAAAAAGACACGGGGGGGGGAGAAGGGAGAGGGAGGGGGAGAGAGAGGAGAGAGAGAGAGGGGAGGGGGTGAGAGAGAGAGAGAGGGGGGAGGAAGGCAAAATTCCTTTTTTCGAGAAAAATGAATTAACACACCTAGGTCTTTTGAAATCCAGTTTTCTCTCCCCCCCCCCCTTCTCCTAATGTCGGATTATATTATGGTATTAAAAAAACACGGGAGAAAGAGAGAGACAGAGACAGAGAGAGTGTGTGTGTGTGTGTGTGTGTGTATCGGGCAAACAGACGACACACTTCATTATAGGATTACAAGCAGCAGAGAGAAAAAAAGAAGTAATGGGGTTCAACCCCAAACAAGGTGGAATAGAAGGTCCATGGTCTGGGAAATAATCCTCAAAGTGAGCAGCGAGGTGACGGTTTGGGGGGTTGCGGGGTGAAGAGCAGAGAGACGGGGGTGAGGCAGGGGGAGGGAGGCAGGGGGGGGGGGGGGGGGTAAAGACTATAGCGGTAGGTAGAGAAAGGGAAGAATAAGTCTGAAGAGCCAGAGGCGCCAGACCAAAGTACCTTAGTGACACGTCGGCACTCTGTCTTTATCCTTTTTCCTTCAAAACATTTTCTTTTCTTTGAAGAATCGATCCTATTCCATTCCCCCACCCCCTAAAGCGTTTCTCCTCTTTTCTTCTTCTTCTTCCTCCTCCTCCTCCTCCCTCTCCTCCTCCTCCTCCTCCTCCTCCTCTCCTCCTCCTCCTCCTCTCCCTCCTCCTCCTCGTCCTCTCCCCTCTCTTTCTGTTTTATCAGTTTGTATCCAGGCACAGCTCAAAAAGTGCCGATAAGAAACAACAGGCAGTGTTTACACAAGGGCATTTCCAGTGCAGACTCATGTAGAGAGTAGATCTATTCCCTCCCTTCCCACCCCCTACCCCTTACCCCCCCTCCCCCCGATCGGATTATATCGATCTGTTGTGATCCTATCAATGCACGCCTGGATCTCACTAATCTGTTGAGTTGCCTGGCGGCCAGTGGAGGAGGGTCCGAGTTTTGGGGGAGCTGACAGAAACACTGATGAGGGATCCGCCTCCATATCCCTTAGGTCTATTTATTTATTTATTCATGTATTTATACATGTATTTATTCATGTATTTATTTATTTATCTATTTATTTATCACCACTTTATGCCACAGCAGATTTCTCTGCGTGAAATTCGGGCTGCTCTCCCCGGAGAGAGCGCGTCGACACAAGTGCAGCGCTTACCCATTATTTTTTTTTCTTTTTCCTGTCTGCAACTGTATTTGTTTTCCCTGTCATCAGAGTGGCTTTTTTCTATACAATTTTGCCACGGACAACCCTCTTGTTGCCGTGGGTTCTTTTACGTGCGCTAAATAATGATGTGTAACTCACGGGACCTCGGTTTATCGTTTCATCAGAAAGACTAGCACCCAGAGCACCACTCATGGTCTAATGGATAGGGGAAAAGTTTTGGGCCCAAACGGGATTCAAACCACCGCACACTCCGACCCGGGACTTTTCGCTTTCTAGGCAGGTGCGTTACCTCTAGACCACTGATCCACGTGGTCTGGTTCTCTATAACCCAAGTTTCAGGTGAAAATTGTTTTGAAATTGCATCCATAAATACCACAGGTGTCTTCAGACGGATTCTTCGATGCGAAGAATTGCCATTGTCCACTGCCAGCTATCCCCCCCCCCCCCCCCCCCCCCCCTCTTTGTTGGTGTATTCAATTTGTTCACCTGTAAGAGAGGGTTTTTTTCCCTTCTCTTCCCCCTTAAGAACTTCACTAAAGACGGCTGTCTTGACACCCAGGATTCTTTTTACGTGTATCAAACAACATAAGGGACTTACGTTCGGGTCTTTTTCGGTCGTATTTACGAAAGACTAGCACCCAAACCACCGCTTTGTAAAAATATCGGGATTTTGGTGGCTTGAAGTTAGTTCAGTAGCATAGGAAGCGAAGAGATAAAACGTGTGTTTGCAAACCAATTCTGTATGGCCTCCATAGTGTTCAGTTTAGAATGCCACACACCCCCAACAAAGCTGAATGGAGGCCGGCTTTTTCCTCTTCCATTGTGCAGCATGCAGTGAAATCCTGCGTGCCATGCACACTCAGCGCACGTAAAAGAACCCACGACAACAAGATGCTATCTTTGGGGGAAAAATTGCAAAACAGATCATTTATCAAAAAGGGAAAAAAAAACCCACACACACACACACGCACGCACGCACGCACGCACGCACGCACGCACGCACGCACGCACGCACGCACGCACGCACACACACACACACACACACACACACACACACACACACACACACACACACACACAGAGGCAGGCCCTCCTCGAAGATAGCATTTGTCCAGGGATCAAAAGTACAATACCCATGCAGAGAAATTTAGTGTCACTGTGATGATTATGCAATACAATATTGTTTGTCCTGGCTTGTGTGCGTATGGTGTTGAATTTCGAAAAAGAAATGTAAAGAAAACGTTAACTCTCTGTGTGTGTGTGTGTGTGTGTGTGTGTGTGTGTGTGTGTGTGTGTGTGTGTGTGTGTGTGTGTGTGTGTGTGTGTGTGTGTGCACACCATAATGTACACAGACGTGAGCAAAGGATATACCACTTCCAATATCACCGGGTAACAAGTGGAGAGCAATAGCATGTTGAGAAGGCATTTCAACTGTATAGACCATGATTCACGTTCACATAATCACTGCTGTCTCTGTCCATTAGGCTGGCATTAAACAAGACAGGGAAAATGAATTATCACAAAGCGATAAGCATTTTTTCTTAAACTTAACCTTAGAAACAGGGAAAGTGTTTTAGCCCAGAAAACACAGCATATCGATATCAGCAATACGTTTTTCAATGTTTATTTTTCACTGCTTGGACCAACTCTCCGTCTGTATGAACTTTGCCCATACATGTTTATGTTTGCTGTTTCACTGTCTGTGTTGGCTGGGTTGTGAATGTTGACTCTTGTCCTGCTATCTTCATGCTTACATCATAAGTATCAAACGTGAACACGACAATATTTCGAGGATTAGATCACCCCCACTGGTTCTGATGTATAATGTGACATGAGTGTAACGACTGACTAAGAGATTTGTGAAGAAATGTCTGTCTGCTACATTTACGACACGAACATTGATAAGCCCAGAGTTTGATAGCTTTGTCATGACTAACACTCAATTGCTAAATGTCTGGTTGGTGACTTCTGGCAGGGCTACTAGGCAGGTCGACGGCCGTGCACAGAGAACATTAACAGCCATATGTTCAGTACAGTCCTTTGCCTGACTAATCCCGCCAAATGCACACACCCGACATCTATCAGAAAGTTTAAATGGAAAAAAATGAGTGGATGAATGAATGGAGGAATAAACAAAACGCAGACAACTAAGCAAGCAAAAACAAAAAAAAGGAAAGAAATCTATAGAAGACGGGAACAGATGAATAACAAACAAATCAGTGAAGCAACTAAGAAAACGGGCAAAGGAAAAAGAACGACAATTATAGAAAAGAGGGGGGAAGGGGGTGTTTTGGATTAGATTCTTTGAAGGAAGACCCAGCCCGAATGAGACTTTTCCTGTGCCGTCATTTCTGGGTCCCTGTTGTCTACAGATAGCTACTGTCAACAACTACCGTCCTTTATGGGGGTACTTTTGCCATACTCATTGAACTATCCAGTCTTACAGGTAAAGACCAGAACGGTTGTAGCTATTATTTGGAGATTATTGATCGAGACTTTTCTTCGTATGAAAACTGACCGTAACGTTTCATGTCTTCTTATCTGGGAGTTTGGCCATGAGAGTTGCCATCTTTTTGCCATAAGTGCACATCGAGTATCTGACGTGCCCAAGTGTGGGTGCTTCAGCTCTTTGAGGACTCAGTGTTATGACTTGGTGACCTTTTTCTTGTGTGACTGTCCTTGTGTATTGCGGAAGGTCAGTAAGTCTGCACATGCAGAAAAGCTACTTAGGCCTTCAGGCCAAACCTGCAGACCACAAGGTACCTCACCACACAGGCAGTTATACTCCGACTTGAGATGATCTTATTTCTTTAATGGAGGGTGCGGGTTGTCTTGAATTTTTCTGGTTTGAGATAATAAAGTATTCATATCTGTAAGGGCCTGTCCGGGCCGAAGACAATTTCACGTGGTCGTAGGGTAGGGAGGCGTCAGAGACCTCAGCTTCTCTAGGGGCCAGCGTGTTGAGGGCGACGCCCATCTCCTCTCCCTCGCTGCTTTAACCTTCCCTGGCCCTAAAGAGTACGGGTACCCATTTACAGCTGGGTGAACTGGGGGACTGTAATGAAGCCAAGGCGCGCAAACGGTCACCATCCAATTGGTAACCACGCTTTGCGCTTAATTTTTGGTGGGGAACGGCAGGCTGACCCCTGACTATCCAGCCCATAGTATGTAGCCTATATACGCAATATTGATGTGGTTGCAGTTTGGGGTTTTTTTCCCTCAAAAAAATTCCCCCCCACTACTTGAGGGGGTTTAATTACAGGGTGTTTTCCTTATTAATTCAAAGAAAACCAAACTACTACCAATTGTCTCAGACCAACGAAAAAGATATAGAAAAAAATCTTTTAAAAAAAAAAAAAAAACCCCCCCCTTTTTTAATAGGAAACCATTTGAAAAAATGATCTTCAATTTTTTGAAATAAATTATAGTAAACCAAAACCCCTTTACAAGCAAACACCCCAGGGGAATTAAGCTGTTCCTTTTCCCTAACCGTAAGTGTTTTTCCTTTGTTTTTTTTCGTCAATTTTTGCCAAAAAACCCGTAAATCCCCTCTTTCTGTGGGGAGGGAGTAAGGGGACAACCAAAAAATAAAATTTTTTTTTCCCCCTTTTTAAATTTTTTTGGGGGGGGAAAAAACCCCCAAAAAACCCCCTTTTTTTTGGGGAGGGGGGTTTTTTTTTTTTAAAAAAAAAAGGTTTTGGATTTTTTTTGGGAAAAGGGGCCTAAACAACCGGGGAAAAATTTAAAAGGGGGGGGGAAAGGGGAAATTTCCCCAAAAAAACCCCGCTGCACTCACCAGGTGCCTGTCAACTGTTTCCCCTTTCCAAACAAGGAGGAAAGAAAAAAAAAAAAAAAAAAAAAGTCTTTTTTTTTGTTGTTTTTTCTTGTTTCGTTTTTTTCTTCTTAAAAGGAAAATTAAAAAAAAACAACTTTATTTTAGTCTATTTGCCCTGATTTTTTTTTTAAACAATTTTTTTTTAACCCCTTATTGCAAGGGGGGTTTTTAGTCCTGGGTTAAACCCCGGGGGTCCCCAACATTTTTTTTTGTACCCAAAAAAGGACAACGGAGGGGGTTTTTTTTTTAAAATAATTAAAAAACACTCGTTTGTTTTACAACCGTCCCCCCTTTTATCAGGGGATAAAATCAAGATTAAAAAAAATCCCAACTAAACAAAAACACTATCAAAAAAATGGTGAGGGTGGTCAACGACAGCGGGGGGTTTACAAAAAACCCAAACTAGGACCCCGAGTTTTCCAGTTTACCCACCATTGTTCACATTCTCCCCCTTAAAAAATTTAAAACGGGATTTAAGGCCTTGAATTCAATACAGTAGATGAAGTGTTGGTGTGTGGTTGTGTTGTGTGTGGTGGGGGTTGGGGGGTGGTGGCGCGCGCGCCCGCGGGATGTGGGGGTTTTTGGTTTGCGGCGCGGCGCGCGTGTGTGTTTAAGGGAGTGTTTGGCCCGGGCTTAAGCCGGGGGGTCAAGACCATTCGCTGGGGTACATTGCCCCACTTTAACATTGTGACGTCAAAAACTGGGGGAAAGTGTGC
>CM060331.1:11853726-11861325 GCA_030674155.1 Stramonita haemastoma | reverse complement strand
CTGAGTACAGGACAATAAATGTACTGTGGATTTTGTGAAATGAGCTATTATTAGATGCATTACTATGCCATGATTTTCTTACCTCCCCCCCTCCCTCCCTTCCCCCTCTCGTCTTTTTCCCTGTGCTTTCATTTCACTTTATGCAAAACGTGTCAATACATTCATCACTGCTTTTCAGTCTCACATCTTCAACTAACCCCATGGACATGGCAGTGAACTAATGAGTTCACGAAGCAACCAAAACCATAATTCTGAAAACCAAAACATGACTCAAGAACAGAGATTCAAAACTTAGTAACTGTTCGGGGTGTGTAAAAAATAATTGACACTGGAAAGTCAAATTCACGCAGAGAAACATTTTTCTAATAAATATGGTAAGAGAATTTCAACTTGAATGTTATGTCAAACACATCTTCACATGTGCTAAACTGATAAGATATCAATTTAATTACTTAAAACTGCGAATGTTTTCTTCAAATTTTCAAAAGACCCAGTCAAAACATTAAGACACTTCTTTCAAGAAGTCTCTCCCCCCTCCCCCCTGCCCTAACTACTTCTGTTGTCTGATATGGTTCCGGCTGTCACCATTAAGTCTACTCCTTCAGAACAACGACACAGGCTTTGAAAGGAAAAGCAAGGGGAAGATTATGAGATTATATGCAGCACAGCCCACGTTGAAACAAGTGGCTCCCCCCCCCCTCCACCCCCCCTCCCCGGGCCTGACAAGCAGCTTTTACGGTTGGATGTCCCTGCAAAAACAACACCTCCTCAAAGGGGACAACTCAATACCTACACCCAAACTGCCATGCTTCTTTCTGCCCAGTCCTGTGAGCTTAACGGTCTTGCTGAATACATACTAGCCTGCATGGAAATAATTTACCCACAGGGAATAAGCTCCTCTAGCTAATTCTAAATTGGTTCCAAGTAAAGAGCTCACACAGGCAGAGGCTTTTCTTGATGTGTATATATGTGTGTATGTATATATCAGACAGAATAAGAGCCGCGCTGAAGTAATTAACACCTGAGCTTTACTAGGACTTGTTACAATGGACTGGTCACCCCTATACCTGGTTGTCCTGTCTGCCTTGACAACTGCAGTATCTGTCCACTTCAGGAGAGCTTTTGATCTTGGGCACTTCAAAGCAGTGTCGTGTTAACAACAACACCAAATCAAAGAATTCTCTGTCTGTCAACTGGAAGCAAAGGTGTCAAGGGGAGAAGAGCCATAAATGACATAGCAGAAAAGAGAGACTGAGAGGAGGGGGGGGGGGTATACTTTCATGTTTATGTCGCTGAGTATTCAACTCACAATCTGAATGCTGAAAGTTTGAATCTCTAGCCAATCTAGGTGTCTAAAATGAAGAATTGGTTCATGTCACAATCAGTGTGTTATCATTTGGGCACTCTTAGTAAAAAGTAAGAAAACGTTCATACTGTTGAATGAACGGCTGTTTCTATAAAACCAGACCTCAACATGCATACCAATACTGAATATGACTTTGGCCCAGAGAAGGTACTGTCAGAGTATGAGCAGATTACATCAAACAATACACTATAAGCAGGATCTAAACCTTTTTTTTTTAATGTGACAAAATAACAAGGATAAAGAACATCTGTGTTTAAAACTTGGCAGATTGTACAACAAGGATTGCATGCAGCACACACAAAGAAGGTCAGCAAAGACTGATGTCAACCTGACCCCCTGTCTTCTACCCTTGTCCACTCCTGTCCACTTCACAATCCTAATTTACCTTCAACAAGAAAAGAATTGGCAGTCTACGAAAATAACCTCCTTCAGGCCTGATATACACATATTCCTACTTACAATGCCATGTCCAATACAGGCCTCATTGTGACTTCTTCACAGCCTGCAAACCCTAATGACAGGTGTGTAAATTACAGTACCCCTGTACCAAACATCTGGACAAGTCCACTCCTATCCCCCACTGATAATGAACCAACAGAGAAGGGCAAGATGACCAGTATGACCTCTAGCTGCTTACGAGGATGACCACAGTGTTGCTTTCATGACTAGGTACTGATCTGTTGATTCCTAATTCACCATACCTTGTAAGTTCATCCAAACCTAACTAAAACTATCTAACTTAACTGAAAGACATTGTTCAGGGATATTTTATAGTGTCAAAGCATGCCTTTTTCTCTGAAATCGATGCATTTGTTGTGTAAACATTTTTGTTTTTAAATGCAGTATAATGGAATACTAGATTTTGTTTATGACAAAATATCTAAAAACTTTAATCAAGTTAGTTTCTTAGTTAAAGAATATAAGCATTCACAGGACTATGGTGTGTGTGTATGCGTGTGTGTGTGTGTGTGTGTGTGTGTGTGTGTGTGTGTGTGTGTGTGTGTGTGTGTGTGTGTGTGTGTGTAAGTGTGTGTTTTATTTAATTCTTTTATATTTCACTAAATATTTAATGGTGTGTGTGAGTATGCATGCGTGCGTGTGCATGCATGTGATGTGCATGTGTGTGTGTGCTTGCGCAAATGTATATGTGTGTGTAAAACTCAGAACTGCCTCTACTTGCACCTGCCTTACCTCACTTACAACACCCCCCCCCCCCCCCCCCCCCCCCCGTTTCAACAAGGATATAGGCATGATTTGCCATACAGATTGAGTCAGTGTGTAGTGCTCAATAAACTTGTGGCAGACCTACAGCTAGCCCTCTTGGTGTGATTTATTCCCACTTCATGAGTATTGCTTACAAGTAGCACGCACAGTTATAAATCTTATATTTCTCTTTCTACTTCTTTCAGTAGGTTTCTAACTGCACACTCATATACCACTAATTCTCCAATGCATCAAAGTCCCAAAGATTTAATTCGTATTGATTTGTTTTTTTGTTTTGTTTTTTTGCCCATTCCTCAGCTTGAGCTGTGGGGTTCACAATAGTAAGATATTGTGTATGATATTTTTTGCTTACAATGAAGGTAGCTTCACTCTGACTTAGGGGATATATTGTTAAATGAATCAATGAATCTATATGCTCTTGTGTGGGTGTATGTTTGTGCATGGTCGAGTGTGTTGACATGTATGTGTACAAGTGCGTGTGCTTGTACATGTCTGTCCTGCTTGCAATTACATATGTGTCGTTGTTCACCTGACCTTACACAAATAACTGTGTACAAGTACTATGCAACATGAATGTCTGTGTCTTATGTCAGCGTGCCCATACAAGTGCAATATTTAGCATGCGTTTAACTACAGGTGTATAATCATACGCATTAATATGTTGTAATTCCTTTGAACAGTAGACTCAGTTTTTACTTTTGATTTGTATATTTTGAGAGGGGGGGTCTAATAAACACACACACACACACACACACACACACACACACACACACACACACACACACACACACACACACACACACTGAGCTTCATACATGCACAAATACTTTACCTACAGATAGTGTGCAAACATGCGCATGTATGAATCATAATCACAAACTTTTTTTGGGGGGTGGGGGAGTGCGAGTGGGGTCTCATAGCACATTTAGTGAACAAAATGTAAACCTGAAAAGTACACACACGAAATCAAGACATTTTTAAACCACATACAATCATCAATAGCGAAAACCTTTATAAACAGACTGGCTGAATAACCTGGCACACAACACAGTGGCACTGTGGATAATAATGTAACAGTAGCTACTTCTGAACTGTAGCTACTTCTGATCTGTTACTTGTATGCTGTGTACACACACACATACAGGCATGTCAAAACCTACTCCAGCACAGGTCAGTACGACACCTGGAGCTGTGACTGTGTTTCTTTACCACCGGCATGCAAGACCCTCAGTCTCTCACACTGCCGGAAAACCTCTCGCCACGGCTGACTGAGTTCTTTAGAGTAAAAGTATCGATTACAGCTGTGGTCAACAAAGTTCTAGTTCTGGTCCTAATAGCCTGCTGTTTACCACTCCCCGGGTTACCCCACTCCAGGCCAACTCAATCAGTCATGGTCAGCTGCCGGGCACAATGGACACAGAAGGCCCCTGAGCAGTTGTGCTAATGTATCAGTGAAGCACAATGTGTATATACTAGTATCAGCAAATCAGACTTGAAGTGCTTTGGTCATTTGCATGTGTATATATATATATATATATATATATATATATATATATATATATATATATATATATATATATATATGTACTATTTGCAATATAAAATTCAAATAAAGAGTTACCTAACTTCCTTATGTGAGAAATAAAAATCAGAAAAAAATACTTTCTAGTGGGGACCTGTGTGGTCATTCTCAACAGCTCTGGCACAGTCTTTTAACCTTTGTAGAACAGCTTTGTAAACAAGTTTGGGGTTTCAAAATAAACAAAACTAGAGGGGGTGGGTTTTTTTTTAGGGAGGGGGTGTTGTTGTTTCTTTTAACCATTTATATTGATCTAATGTCATCCAAAGCCATTTCCTTTGTTTTTATAGTAAGCCATCTGGTTTACAATGAAAAGGAAAACTATGAAAAAACATATTTGACTAACTCCAAAGGGGATACATTTTACACTGAAATTTCTTTTAAAAAAACACATGATTATCTCAAACTCAGAAATGAAGAGCACTGATTTCTGTAATTCACACAAAAAATACTAGAATAAAACAATAAAAGAAACACATTTTTATATAAAAAAAACTCAGGAAGAATTCATAAACACCATCTCAACCTTACAACACAAATAAGTCAACCACTACAACACTTATTTTCACAAAATAAAAAAAGACACACACACAAAAAAAAGGACGCACAATATATTTTTTAAAAGACGCACAAAAAAGACGGGTCCACACCACACACTCACCCGTTCGCTGAGGGCATTGTACTTGATGCCCAGCTCATCGCGCTCGGCCCTGGAGGCAGACAGCATTTCCTCAACGCGGTTGAGCTCCGTGGCCAGCATCCGGTTCTCCTCCTGGAGATCAGTGGTGGAGGGCGCCTCCATGACGGAGGAGGAGTAGGTCAGCTCTTCTCCCGAAAGGTTCTTGGTGATGATCTCACGCACACGCGCGGGGATTTTAGCGGGGTTGCCGTCAGTGCCTCGGACAGTGTATTCTTCTCCAGAGCGCAGCACTGACTCTTCAAGTTTCTGTTGTTTGGAGCAAAAAACAGAAAGATCCAAGTTGAGGATTTGTTTTTTTTTCTCGCCTGCCAGGATAACATGCATTTATCTTCTTTTTTTTTTTATTGTTATTGTTATTGTTATTATTATTATTATCATTATTATCAGTGACAACTTAACAGTTTTCAGAAATGTGGCTGTATTGTTACAAGTCACGTTCAAATTGTCAAAATATTTTATTCATTCTGGCCCAGGCAAAAAGCTGTGTCAGTTATGAGTTAATGAGTTATTGTTGATGTCAGCTAATTGCCAACGCCTACACAAAAATGTTGTTATGTTGTATAATATTGTGTTGAGATTGCCTGCAGCCATGGCAAGCTCTTAACATAACAAGCTGCATTCTCCTTTGAAGGAGGAAAAATCCTCTGAAGTCGGAGTATATCTGCCTATATGGCAAGGTACTTGGAAGCAGCCATATATGCAAACTTTTCATTCAGTGTGCAATTTCAATCACACAGTGATTCCCAGGTGGGATGAGTGAGTCAGAGGGCACATTCTGGGTCACCCCCATTGTGTTAAGCACAACAACAACAACAATTTATTCTTGCAGAGGGAGGGGGGAGAGGTGATATATATATGTATTTTAGTGGTAAAAGTACACACTTTTCACCTTTTTTTTTTACAGGTAACTCACTGTAGGGTAACCAACCACCTACTAACCCTTCCCTTTGTATCACCCACTACTAGGTTATGGTAGCATACAAATGCACACAGTGTACATGTATGTACTGGGAAAGAGGGGATCTTTCCCTTAAGTTACATAGGGATAGTGTTGACTGTACTACTGGTTAAGATTGTGCTCAAGTACATCAAAGTTAAATACATTTGTTATGATCACCACCATAGTTGGCTTAAAGTTAAAATGACAACACTGATCATAAAGAACTATTGCCAATAACTATTTATATTCAATTCTTAAATTTCAAGGATAAAAAAATAAGCACTAGCTTTTCACACCTAGTCCCTGTGTGCATACAATTGTATAAATTTTGTCATTGCTCCCACCAGCACACAATGGTTTACATTTCTGAAAGGCAGAACATGTTTTAATGTATGTGTGAAGATTTTCTATGGTGCAGTGTTGAGTGAGTACACAGTGTATTGAAGCACACTGAAGTTCCAGAATCTGTGGTTCTCTATGCCTTGGTAACATGTACGATCAATTTTTTCTACTCTGTTCTAGTGTTCATTTTATACCAGAGATGTCATTTTGCCAAAGGCTTGATGCCTATGATCAGAAATATTATTTTAAAAACTATCATTCATCATTATTATCACTATACTAAAATATAGACTAAAGTGTTAATTTTCAATAGGTAACAGCAATTATAAGGCCACCATCATTGGCAAGGCAAGCATTGTGTAAGCATAATGCATTGATTGATTGATTGATTGATTGACTGATTGATTGATTGACTGATTGATTGATTGATTGATTGACTGACTGACTGGTTGACTGATTGGTTGGTTGATGGATTATTGTTTGGATTTTCTGAGATTAGGGGAGGTGGGCAGGGTGTCAGAGTAGCCTGTCACCATCCCAGTCTGGCTTGAAGATAAATAAGTTAAGATACCGTTGTTGTCATCTGTACAGTTTTATCAGTGATATAACCCACAATGAACACACACTTTTTCACTAAAAGCAGGGGGGGGGCTTTTTTTAAAAGACATTTGACAGGAGCCTATTAGTATTGATACTTAAAGTTCCTAATGAGTTGTTGTCTCTGGCCCTGGATCTAGATTACTACATACATGTATACTGACCAGTCTCACACCAAGAGCAGTAAGGTGTAACACTGACAGTACTAGAGTGTTAAGTAACACCGACATGGCGAACATAAAAATAGGAATAATGTGTGTGTGTGTGTGTGTGTGTGTGTGTGTGTGTGTGTGTGTGTGTGTGTGTGTGTGTGTGTGTGTGTGTGTGTACATGTGAGAGAGAGAGGGAGGGGGATGAAGAGAGAGAGAGAGAGAGGGGAGAGAGAGAGAGAGAGAGAGAGAGAGAGAGAGAGAGAGAGAGAGAGAGAGGAGAGAGAGAGAGAGAGAGAAAGAGAGTGTGTGTGTGTGTGTGAGTGTGAGTGTGTGTGTGTGTGTGCATGTGTGTGTGTGTGTGTGTGTGAGTGTGTAAGTGATCACTAGTGCCAGTACTACTACTGTACTAGTCTATCATACACTCATAATAATTAATATAAATGTACAAATAGTAATACAGTAATAGTAAAATACTGTTCACAAACATTCTCAAAGGGTGATATTTTTCTGAGCAGAGATTCTTTCTCATTGTATGATAATTACCTTTTAAAGCTTACTGCTCTTGTAAACTGTGAAGTTCTCCATAAGCTCTCACTCCTTTCAGTTTTCAAATGTACACACACAGTATAAAATAAATCATCTAACAAATTGAAGGATTTGTTTAAAATTTAACTCCAATAAATTTTCACACACACACAC